>JAHLGP010020639.1:5135441-5206875 GCA_020141445.1 Bruguiera sexangula
TAGGAATAAGAAGAGCCCTTTGTCATGAACTCTGCATATGGTTGAAAGTTGGAATCACCAAAGAAAGAAAGATACATCCCATATCTTTGAGAGGTAAGTGTCACATCCCAAGTGCTTCCACATCTTAGGCAAGGGAGAATATGACCAGATAGGTTGTTGTGAGAAAAATCTATCAAGCGTAATTTGTCCAACCTGCACAACGGCATTGGGATTTCTCCTTCAAAGTAATTATTGTCCAAAAGGAGATAACCAAGGTTAGAAAATGTATCAATCCATACTGGAATGCTGCCGGTAAAATGATTGCGGCCAAGATCCAGCATCACCAAATTAGAGCTGTTATAAAATGTATTTTCCAATGGCCCTTCCAATCTATTCTGAGATAGATAAACTTCTTGTATGCTTGAAGGGAAATTTGAAGGTAGGCTTCCAGAGATAGATAAACTTCTTGTATGCTTGCAGACATATTTCCTATCCACTGTGGGAGCCTCCCGTGGATATTGTTGTGACTGAGATCCAAGATACTCAATGAGGAACTATTAGATAAAATGTTCGGGATGGTTCCAGTGAATTGATTGTCATGCAGGTTCAATAACTCCAAGTACTGCAAGTTCAAATTTCTTAGGAAGATTTGGCCTTGCAGACTATTGTTTGAGAGGACAAGCATATGTAACATTAAGCAACCAGTGGCCAACTGCACAGGTACCTCTCCTGATAATCTATTATTGGACAAGTCTAAGTATTCCATTGAACTCATATTACCAAGAGGAGGAATTCTCCCAATGAAATCGTTTCCTGACATGTTTAAATACCCCAAGTTTGGAAGATGTGCTCCAATTAGTGCTGGAACATGGCCACGTAAGCAGTTCTCTGAAATGTCCAAGGATTGTAAACTCGTGTGAGAATGACTTGGCAACTGAAGTTGTCCCGAGAGAGAATTGTTAAGCAAGTAGAGCTGAGACAAGTCCGTGTTGTTCTCTAACAGCCAATATGGAAATCCTCCACTCAGTTGGATATGTGAGAGATCAACATATTCTAGATTGTGCTGGTAGTAAAGGAATTTAGGAAACGTTCCGCCGTATCCGTAACCAGACAAAAAGAGATGAGTTAATTGGAATTTTGGGATCGAGCTATGTTGCTCTGTTTCGGCAAATAGATTATTTCCTCTAGCACTCAAGGAATTGAGTTTTGTATGGTTGAAGAATGGGCTGAGCGTCATGGGAACCTGGAATTGATTGTATGAAAGACTTAGGCCTTCAATAGATGTCAAAGTCCTCAGAGGAGATAGAGATATATTTCCCGTGAATTGATTGTCATTGAGATATAATTGCCGAAGAGATGTCAAATTAGCCATACACGGAGGCAAGGTACCACTAAGATTATTGCTGCTGATCTCTAGTGCTATGAGTTGATTTAATTTGCATAAACCTGAAAATTATTTTGTAATAAATAACTGAACTAAAATTAAGGAGACACGCACACAACCACAGACACACAAGGGGGTTTAGGGGAGATTGATCGTACCTTCGGGCATAGGGCCACCGAATTGATTGCCAAAGAGATCTAATTGCCGAAGAGACGTCAAATTAGCCATACACGGAGGCAAGGTACCACTAAGATTATTGCTGCTGATATCTAGTCCTATGAGTTGATTTAATTTGCATAAACCTGAAAATTATTTGATAATAAGGAACTGAACTAAAATTAAGGAGACACGCACACAACCACAGACACACAAGGAGGTTTAGGGGAGATTGATCGTACTTTCGGGCATAGGGCCACTGAATTGATTGCCAAAGAGATCTAATTGCCGAAGAGATGTTAAATTAGCCATACACGGAGGCAAGGTACCATTAAGATTATTGTTGCTGATCTCTAGTGCTATGAGTTGATTTAATTTGCATAAACCTGAAAATTATTTGGTAATAAGGAACTGAACTAAAATTAAGGAGACACGCACACAACCACATACACACAAGGGGGTTTAGGGGAGATTGATCGTACCTTCGGGCATAGGCCATTGAATTGATTGCCAAAGAGATATAATTGCTGAAGAGATGTCAAATTAGCCATACATAGAGGCAAGGTACTGCTGAAATTATTGACGCTGATATCTAGTATTATGAGCTGGTTTAATTGGCATAAACCTGAAAATTATTTGGTAATAAGGAACTGAGCTAAAATAAAGGAGACATGCACACAACCCCAGACACACAAGGGGGTTTAGGGGAGATTGATCATACCTTCGAGCATAGGGCCACTAAATTGATTGCTATAGAGAAATAATTGTCGAAGAGATGTCAAATTAGCCATACACGGAGGCAAGATATCGCTGAGATTATTGGAGCTGATTTCTAGTGTTATGAGCTGGTTTAATTCGCATAAACCTGAAAATTATTTGGTAATAAGGAACTGAGTTAAAATTAAGGAGACATGCAGACAACCACGGACACACAAGGGGGTTTAAGGGAGATTGGGTATAGGGCCACTCAATTGATAGCCAAACATTGAAAGATCCTCTAGCGAGATTATGTTTTCAAGGGCTTGCAATATTCTATAATTGGGAATTGTAGCGTAATTCAAGTCTAGTGTCTTTAGATTGAGGCCAACCTAAATAAATTAAAATTAAAAAAAAAATAAAAAATTATTATTTAAAAAATATTAATATTAGAGAAATTAAAATTATTTTTTATTTTTTTAATCTAAAAAACCTATTTGCCTTTTATAATCTATTATTGTGTAGAGTTAAATAATAATAATATAAATATCATTATTTTGCACATATGATATGGTTTCTTAATGATTGAACTAAAGATTTGTAATAAGTAATTGTGGAATAAGTAAAAATGTTGAAATTTACTTTGAGTAAGTTGAGAACTGTTCAATGATGTTATGGACAAATTTTGAAGAGAAATCAGTTCTCTAATGTTTTGAAGGAAGTTATCATCTACAGTAAAATCAACCAAATATAGCTCTTCGAGATTGTTTAAATAGTAGGATCCTAGCAAATTTAGGCAAAATAATAAAAATTTCACGAAGTACAATCACAAAAATAACTAAAAGTTAAGAAATATAGGTATTTTTAAATATTAGGGAATGACCAAATGATATTCCTTGTAGGTTGTAGGATGTTAAGCCAAGACTCTTAAGTTTTGGAAAGAAACGGTGTAGTGATTCGCGAAGTTTATGTCTCCTAATTCCTCCGAGATAAAGGACACTATAGTTACTCCCACTTTTATTGTCTGCGAATGCCAAAAATTGTATATTATGATTTCTTTTTTTGACAAGTAAAATGAATATATGATATACAAGTGACTCTTGATCCCATGGGTAGGTGACATTTTCTTTTTGTAACTTGAAACGGTCAAGTGATATTTTAAACTATGTTGAATCATATATAATTCTAAAAAAATCCTATTTCTTTTATAATTATTCTATATAACTCAAAATTTTTTAAAAATTAAAAAAAAAAAATATATATATATATATATATATATATGTTATAACCCAAAATATATATCATTTTTCTATATTTTTATATAGCCTAACTCAAATGATTAAATGTTACAATATATATTTATTTTATAAATTAAATGATTTATTATTATTTTTAAAATAGAATGATTAGATTATAAAAATTCTATAGTTTACATAAATATAATATAAAAAAATGATATTTTATTTTTTAATATGAGAAGAAGTATAATATAGTATTATTTAGTATATTTAAGATTTTAAAATATTTTATATTAATGGATACAAAATTATTTAAAAAATTATAATATGTTTAGTTTAATAAAAAAAAAAGTACTTTAATAGTTTTGAATTTCAAGAAATTTAAAAAAATGTGAAAAATAAGAAATAATAAATTAGAAATTAATCTGAAAAGATATTATTAAAAAAATTTAGAAATTATTATGTGTAAAATTTATTTTTATACTTGATATATATTAAAAGAGACGTTAGTATAGTTACTACAACTTGGATATGAAATTGATCCAAAAAAATTGGGCCGAGAGAGATCCAGCTTTGGCGAAGGATTGAGATAAGAATGGATTAAAAAGGAATTTGGATTTATATCTCCTACCCCCATAAATTTAGTAATCTCATTTCCACACAGATCCAACACTTTTAATTGGCTTATAGCATGTAATTCTAAGAATAAGGAATTGAAATTAAGAAATCATAACTGAATTTAACATGTTATATCTCTCAATTTTTCAAAAATTAAGATAGATAAAAAGGTCATATCTACCTTTCACATTTATTGATCCTTTTAACTAGTTGTATCCAAGATATAATCACTTAAGAGATAACAATCTTTTAAGGAATAACAAAATACTAAATTATTAAAATTCAGATCAAGGTTACGCAAATTGCTTAACCTCAGCATTCTCACTTAGAGAGGAGATTGATATATATATTTGCTTTTGGATACAACCAACAGTAAAAAGTATTAACAGGAGAGAGGATATAATGGATTAGAAAAAGAACTTGGATTTATATCTCCCTACGCCCACAAATCTAGTGATCTCATTTCCAGTCAGATCTAACTTCTCCAATCGGCTTAGAGCATTTAATTCTAAGAATAAAGAATTGAAACTAAGGAATCATTACCAAGTTTAACATGATATATATGTTTGTTAAAGTAAAATGTATTTGTAAAAAATAAAAATATATATAAAAAATAAAAAATTATCAGCTGATTTTTATTACCGTGTGTAGACATAGTTACCATGAGTCTTACTTTGGGTATCGATTATTCCTTTTAGATTATTGTCGGATAGATCCAATGATTTCATAGATGAAAGGCCACAGAGAGATGATAGGATGCTCTCATTGAATTCATTATAGCCTAAATCGAGAGTCTCTAAATGGACGAGTTTTGATAATTTTTCGAAATCTGCATATGTGAGAGGAATATAATAACGTATCACAATAAAGGATGTACAAGAGTATACTATCTTCTTTATGGGTTTTTTATTTTTTATTTTTAAAAAGATAATTCATCTTATCTTCTAATTATGAAATGAACAGAGTACGAGTTTTAGAAAGAGGACCTTCATTCTCAATACAACCAAGTATTTTGTTCCCTCTCAAGTCGAGAAGTGTCAGATCTTTGAAAGAAAGAAATAAAGAAGCATTTAGGTACCACCCTCCAGAACCCGAATCCCTAGAAAACGGAAGAACAAGTTCGGTGACTCGCTTCGTTGTTGCGTCGCACGTGACTCCTGCCCAAGTACAACAATTAGCATTTATCCCCCAACCAGACACGGTGTAGTCATCATATGTAACTGGATGATTGAAGAAAGGCTTGATTTGCAAAAGAGCAGTTCCCTCTTGTTCCCAACAACCATGACACTGATTCCCCCACTCCAACAACAAAAGCAAAAGCAATATCACTACCATCCATGACCTAATAATAGCCACTAGCCCCATTTGTATGTTCGGAGCACCTCTTACAGCTTAGTAATATTTGTTGCGATTGAGAGCAGTTCAGGCCTTCTATATGGGTAGAGGCGGAGGTGCATTTAGGTATTTTCACATGGAAGGTCCCGTGTCTGTGGAAAAAAGCAGTCTCAATCCAAGAGTCAAGTCTTCCCCTGTCGTTTCGTTCGGGTTCTCTCGTGGAAAATTGGTTTGCATTGCAGCTGGCAGGTAACATCAACTTTTTTGTTTTTGACCCCGACCTTGTCTTGCTAGGGTCAAGCCGCGTAAATTTGGGCCTAGACAAGCACAAGCATTCATAAGAAATTATAGAAAAGCACAGAAAGCGAAGTCTCAATCAACAGTCAAGTCTTCCCTCTTCGTCTTCTTCGGGTTCTATCCTGGAAAATTGGTTTGTATGGCAGCTGGCAGGTACCATCAACTTTTTTGTTTTTGACCTTGACTTGCTAGGGTCAAGCTGCATAAATTTGGGCTAGACATGCTCAATCATCCATAAGAAATTATAAAAAACCACACTAGTTGTAAGCTTGTGGATTGGCCATTTTTCTTAGTCACGGGTACTGCAGGGAACACTCACCGAGAAGTCTGCACAAGAAATAACGGAGTGCAAGAAAACAATTGATTTTTGGTGGCCCAAAATTTTTCACTTTTCTCATTGCACCATCTTTTTTTTCTACAATACAAAGGAATGAAAGTCGGTTGGAGACTGGGCTAGAAAGTCGGTGGACGAAAGGGCCGGGCCTGACGTTGTAAAACGGAGATAAAAATGAACCTTGATAAGCGTTTGATCCACAAATTTTTATCATGCTGCTCATTCTCCAGCAGACTAATATTAATAAATGGAAAGTAAAATTGCCGGATAGCGTCTGCAACAAGACCATTCGACATAGATGGAACAATTAAAAACAACGCGAGCTCACCAAACATTAGTTCTTGGAAATCTACACACAAACACAGTGAATAGCAAAATACACACTTTTACCCGATCACCATCTATCGAAACTGAGCAAACATTAACAAATTATTGTAATAAAAACATCTCACTCCACAGATAAAACGAGATAGAAGAAAGTAAAGATAAACAAGATTGTCCATACTCAACTAAATCAAACTGTTATGGGGTAATACCTCTGTCATTATCTTGTCAGATTGGTTTCATGAATTTAGAGTAAGTCTTTTTTTTTTCTTTTTCTTTTGTTGTTGTTGTTATGGTGAAAAGACTAGCAATTGAATCCTATACCTTGACCATGCGTCCTTGTAATCTGTTTTAGCTAAGCCAAAAGAGTTTCTTGAACGAGAACTATCTGAATTCATGACATAAGACTCTGGTTTGCGAGACTCAGATGCTATTTAGCCTTGGCTATCTGTCTTGTTGGATTGGCGAGAGGGAGAGCTGGCCCGTCTTGCAGCTTTGTTAGTTCCTTGCCAGGTAATAGACATTGTTTGAAACTGAATCCATCGTGTGCTTAAATGGCCGGTCTTTTTCTTTCTGTGGGCAGATGAATATGAAAATGGGTGTTGTTTTCAAGTCTGAGGCATTGGAACTCTTCATCATGAAGAATTTTTTGTTGTGTTATTGGTTGATGAAGGAACATAACATTCCAAAGCCCAAATTGAAGACTTCTAGTGGGCTAGAATGCTTGGTTTGGATTTAGGGTGAGCTTTTTTAATGTAATCGACCAATCTTCACTTTATAAATGAGATGACCCAATGGCTAATGAGTGGTGCACGTTGTAATCATTTATTGACGCCATTCGACTTCGACTTATTGAGTGGCTTAATTGTCCCCATTTCAGCTGAGTTTGAATCCATGGATTGCCGCCCCTCCCAAACATAAAGGATAGTAGGTTTTCTAACCTCATTATAGTAAATTCTCTATACAAAATAATTAAATTAAAATAATAAAATAATAACAATATTTTTTAATACAATTTCATAAAATTAATAATTTATATATATATATTATATTATTTTTTTGTTGCAAAACAAAATACTCATATAATAGAAAAGTAATTGTTTTTATGCAACGTTGGTGTGAGCTAGTAGTATGGTCAAAAAAAAAAAAAAACAAATAATTTGTGTGTAGGGTCATTGAATTTAAGTTTTGGCACATGTTTCACGATAAATTTAGAATTATTTTATTTTATAAAATATGACATTTGCAAATATAATTTGAATTGAAAAAAATTAATAATTTCATTTAATCAATTAATTTGTATTTTTTTAATTTCTCAAAATTAAAAAAAAAAATAGAAAGAAATGATCCAATGTTTTTCTGTCATTATTAAGCTTTTTGTTTATGGGGTAAATTATGCTCACTACTTTAAGAAAAATTTATACCATTATGGAGTCTAGAAAAAGTTATATATACGTTATCTTGCCCTTTCTTTTTTGTAATCAAATTTTGATTAAACTGAGTTGATTGAGTTGTGCTAGCCTTATTTATAAACCATATATATAACACTCAGATATTGACTTATTAAATATAATATCCAATAAATACAAAAAGGAGAAATGTATATACAAATAACATTTAGACTAAACACAAGGCTGTGAAGCTTTGTACTTGGATAAAATGAGAAGATTATCCACAATAAAATAATAACAGCTATTAATGTATTCCTCTACAAAGTAAAACCATGCTTGTCGCCAATGCGAGTTTATGTATAGAACTGTGACCATTCCTAACAACACCATGGTGTAAGATGCTAGAAAACTTGGATAAAAAGCATCCATGTTTACCAATCTAGTTTCTTCTTCATTCTTACCTGAATTCTTGGATGATGATGGAGGTGATGGACGTGCATTGCGACCTTTTGTCAGTGGCGATCCACACAGGAAAGGGTTATCCTTATAACTTCTATTGTTGAATGTTGCAAATTGTGCAACCATTTCTGGGGTCTTTCTAGACAAGTTATTGTATGTCACGATGAAAACCTCCAGTTGGTGTAGTTGAGTAAGCTGAGTAGGAATTTTCCCATCTAAGTTGTTGTATGAAAGATCCAAGCTCTCAATTTCCTTTAAGTTTGAAAAAGTTGATGGGATTAGCCCTGTCATCTAAAGCATTTATAGGCAGAAGCCATTAACACAACCAATTATCTTCAGAATAGGCTCCTTATAGAAGTGGTGAAAGAAATGACCTCATATTAGACTTGATATGGAGTTAAGCATTTATTGTAAATTTTAAAGCTCTTTAGACGCGTTTGCAATATTCATATCCCAACAAAAAAAGAGAGCTTAAGCTTATGTTTTCCTTGGATGCAGTAGCCAATCCAAGGCTTATAGGGTTTATGACCTTAAGAGCTATAAAGTGACAATAAGTAGGAGTATAAAGTTTAATAAGGATGCTAGTTAGGATTGAAGTAAAAGCCAAGTTGCAAAAAGGTAGCAAACATCCAATTTAGACTTTAACCCCTTTCGTACACAAGCTGATCCAACACCAAGCCAAATGGTAGAATTTGATGATTAACCTATAAGGGAAACAAGGTCACTAGCAAATTTTTTTGCTAAAGGACATGTGGCCATGTAGGAACCCTCTAACTTCACAAAAGCATGAAAATTACAAGCTTGACAAGATGCAATAAAGGAGTTAAGCATGATAAGAAAGAATCAGACCTAAGAGTTTGTTTATAAACTTACAAACAGAAAAGTGATTGCTGTGAAATGGATATAGAGTGAAGTTTAATGTAAATGGTTTAGTCAATAAACTCAAAACTAGATTGATGGTGAAGGGATACTCCCAATAATATGTAACAGACTATATTAAGACAATTGCTCCTATTGTAAGACATGACATAATTAGATTATTGTTGGTTTTGTTTGGCTCCAAAGGTTGGAAAGTGTTCCAGCTAGATGTCAAATTAATCTTTCTGAATGGAACACTTGAAAAAAAAAATATATAGAATTTTCTAAGGGATTTCAAATCAAAGGTGCTGAGCAGAAGGTATACTTATTAGAGAAAGTATTATATGGGTTAAAACAGGCTCCTTGAGTCTAGTATAGTAAGGTGGATGCTCACTTACTCAATTTTGTTTTTACCAGAAGCCAAAGTGAACCCACGATATATACCATAGCAAAGGAGACTAAGGTACTTATCATTTCAATTTATGTGGATGACATGTTAGTGACTGATAGTAATGAATTCTTAATCAATAAATTCAAACAATAAATAAAGCTTTTATTTGAATTAACTGATCTTGGAATATTGATCTTCTTCTTATGAATGGAGGTAAAATAGTCAATTGAAAGCATTTTTATCAATCAGATAAAGTATGCAAATGAATTGCTAAAATAATATCAAATGACAGCATGCGAGTTTGTTCCTACTCCATTGAATCTTGTAGAGAAATTTGACAAGGAAAATGGCTCAGAAAAGGCTGATTGTACAACTTTCAGATGCTTGATTGGAAGCCTACTGTATTTGATAGCAACTACACCAAATTTGATACATGCCACGAGCATTTTGTCTAAATATATATAAACACAAAGTGAAATCCATCTTAAAGCAACCAGAAGGATCTTGAAATATGTTAAATGAACTTGCAACAATGGGATTTGGTTTAGAAAGACAACAACTATCAAGTTGTTTGCTTCTCGGACAATGATTAGGTAGATAACAAAGATGATATGAAGAACACCTCATAATATCTGTTTTCATTTGGCTCTGGTGTCTTTACATGGAGTTTAAGGAAGTAAGAAGTGATTGCCCAATTCACTGTAAAAGTAAAATACATTGTTATTGCTATTGTAGTGAATCAAGTAATTTGGTTAAGGAAGATGCTATCAAATATAAAATAAGAGTAGTATGAAGCCACAAAGATCAAAATTGACAATCAATCATCCATTACAATCTCTAAGAATCTTGTCTTCCATGGTAGAATAAAGTATTTCAAAATCAAGTTTCATTTTATCTGAGAAGTGTAACAAGAAAAAGAAGTAAAATTTTTGCATTGCAGCTCTCAAGACCAATTAGCTGATATTTTAACCAAATCCTTAAATAAAAGTATATTTGAATATCTTAGAAGCAATTGGATATTAGCATCAAGGAATTTGAGGAGGAGTTGTTAGCAAACTTAAAATCCTTGTTATTTAAGCCATCTTGACTTTGCATACACAAGGGACTGCTACTATTGCTATTGGTGTTGTTGTTGCTAATTGGAACTTTTGGATTGTAGTAAGAAGAATAACAGTAACCTACAACAAAACATTGAAGCAGAGGTTGCATTGGATGAAATTAAACTTCTTTCAGTTATATTTTGATGATTAAGTTATAATTCAATCAAATTAGTTGAATCGATTGATTAGATAGTAAGAGTAGGTAAAACTACTAGATTAACTATCATTAAATATATTATTAGACCATTTCCTATTACTTAACTTGTGAGTTTCATCAAGTAAGATCAACCACTTATATAACTACTCCTTATGCAATGATTAAATGATTGTAATGATTAAAATTAAGTTTATATAAAGACCTTAAAAAGTTAATGAAAAATAATTATAATTTTGCCAAGTCTTCTATTCCCTACATGTTTGCTTTTGGTTTAACTTCTTATGCATACATTGTCTATTTCAAGATCATGTATCCAAGTAAGATGAAACAGTTGAGTTTGGTATTATAACTTGGCACAAAAGCTTGTAAACTTAGTTTGTGATAGAAAAGTAGAGAAGAGAAGAATGATGAGATGATGTAAGGGCTTGAGTTTTTGAATGTTAAGAGCTTGAGTTTTTGAATGTTTGCATTTTCTAAAGACCTTTTTTTTTTAATTAATTGTCTTAAATAAGCAAGGTCTTAGCCTTGGTGATCAAATAAAGATAGATAACAAAGAATATGCTTTTAATATTTTTATGTATGATATTTAGATCATGTCCCTTCATTTCTTTTTATCTCTTAGTAACATGGAATTCTTTAAGATTAAAGAAAGATTATTTATTATTCATGATATATTCATCTTATTTTTGGCTACTTTTTATTTGTTTTTTAATCATTTTTTTTTATCTTTTAGTGGCACAAAATTCTTTAAGGATAAAGAAAGATTATATACCATTCATGATATGTTCATCTTATTTTCCACTACTTTTCTATTTGTTTTTTTAATGTTTTCATGATGTATTTATTTTATTTTCTATTACTTTTCTATATATTTTTTAATATTTGATGAAATTCAGTTTAAAAATAGATTCAGAATAATTTTTTAAAAAATAATTTTATAAGAGGAATAAGAAAAAATTCCTTTTCAACTGCCTCTTAATACGTGAGGTTTGATGCCTTACTCACATTATTAGTTCTTGCAATTGTTTTTTCGTTCCTGCATGTTAAATTTACCCACATTCAATTAAAGTCGTACATACCTCTAGTGTGGCATTACCCAGGTTTCATATTGTGTGAAATACATAGACCTCTAATTTTTGTCCCATATGCTCAAAAGAATTAAAAATTTATGTGAAATGCGAGCATATGTCTAATATAAAAAGTTAAATACATGGTTAGGTTTTTTTTTTTTTTTTTTTTCAATTAGAAAAAAATTGATATCATAGGAATATTAGTAATTACTCATGCCAATCCAACTTAGAGTCATTCATTACCTTTTTTATTCAACCACTCCTATAAAAAGGATCCATCAACCTTGCAATGATAACTCTAATTTTATTAAAATATTAAAAAAATTATAAATTAATTATTCACTTAATGTTACAAGATTATACTAAGAAAACTCAAAAATTGAGGAAATGTTGATGTGTGAATTTATCATATTTATTAAAAAATGCATTTTTATTTGTGTTTTATTTAAATAAAAAATAAAAAATAATTCAATTATGATTATTTTTTAAAAAAAAAAA
Source organism: Bruguiera sexangula (assembly GCA_020141445.1). Classification (NCBI taxonomy): domain Eukaryota; kingdom Viridiplantae; phylum Streptophyta; class Magnoliopsida; order Malpighiales; family Rhizophoraceae; genus Bruguiera; species Bruguiera sexangula. Next base: position 5,147,727 of record JAHLGP010020639.1, read on the forward strand.
AATGAATTTAAGAGTAATTTTTCCTTTTAAAAGAAAAAAACAACAAGAAGGGAAAACAAAAAAAGAATTATGGGTATTTCTTTTTAAGCTAAAAAGGTAAATTTGAAATTAACTTTTTCTTTTCTAAAAAATAAAAAGAGAAATTTAAAATTAATTTTTTTAAATTAGTTTTTTACTATTTTTTAATTATAAGTATATTGTACGAATTTTGGAAATATGTAAAAATTGTTCATAAAAATTAGATAAATTGTAATAAATATTAGTCTATAATTGAGAAAATTAAATAAAATAAATATATATTAAAATTTTAATTTTATTAAAATATTTAAAAATATATAAATTAACTATTAAATTAATTTTAAATACTATAAACAGAGAAAATTTACTAAAAGAAAAAACTAGTGCATTTTTAAAATTAAGTAAATATAACCATATAAATATTTCATCAATTTTCTCTCAATTTCAAATATATATAATTTATTATCCTCTTATTCTCATAACTATAATTTTAAGAGTATGTGTGTCTTTATATGTGTATAGTATCGCATCAATATGCATGTCCATGTATCATAACTAAGGATGCAAGGAAAATGGAGCAATTTTATAATTTTTGAATTAACTAATATTTTGCAATTAAATACTATAATCACTATGTTATTATTAAATTATAATTATGTTATTTTCTTTGAAAGGTCGCTGGTCTCATGATTAGTTACGAGTGTGACTTTCACATGTCGTATGTTTGCATATGATCACAATCATCTTCTCTCACACACACACATTTTCGGCAGAGAGAGAGAGGGGTCAGTCAAAGACAATGTTTATCGCGATAAAGGACTTGCTTTTATCACCGTAGGCACTCACAATAAGACGAACAACTTGATTGACATTGAATTTCTGGCAGCATCACATGCCAATTGGATGGCTTTCCATTTATTAGGGGGCGAGCAGTAGTGCGGGAACTCAAACTCAGACCAACACAAAAAGAAAAAAAATATCGAATCACCAACTAAACTATTATCTCATATAGAGTATATCACGATCAAAATCCCTATTTGTTCATATGACCACAACCGTTGCCAGCGCATACCCCCAACAAATATATATATATATATATATATACTTCTTTTTTTTTTTTTCGGAACGTTACCCTTTGTTCAAAAGCCATTACGTAGGTCGACGGTAACGGATGTTTGGACATGGGATAGATAACTCTGAGTAAAACGGAAGTAGGGAACTAATTTCACAAGGGAAAGAAGCCCTATTTTGGAGTTGAGAGACGAGCCAAAATTTCCACAGAATTTTCCAGTACTGGAATGGCCCATAAATCGTGCGGAGAGTCTTGCTTTGTCGATCGTCCATAAATCATGATGTATATTCTTGGAATTGGACTAATATAAACTACTGGGAATGGCCCATCCACGTCCAAAGACACGGAAGACGTTCGCAACGAATGGTGCACGCACGGTGGTCCAACTTGATCCTTGGACAGATATGTACAAGATAAACATACAAAATAAAATTAAGATAATTTTACTGCATAAATTTATGATATTCTTATACTATATAAACTACATAATGAGATATTGAGAAATGATGAAATATTTACTTATCAGTAACATGAGGTGAATATAGTGTAAAATTTTATTGGCATTGTAACCCAATAAGCCCAACGGCTAAAAAAGATATTTAATATAAAGAGTTAAATATTTATTAAAAAGATTTTTTTTAATATAAATAAATTATTTTTTATTATTTAATTATAATATTAAAATTTATTATTATTATTTTTATTTCGTATATATATAAGAAACTTGTAAAATTTTTTAAAATAGTTCAAATAATGGTTTATGGTAAAATTGAAAAAAATACTATATAAATGAAGATTTATTTATTTCATTGGATAACTAAAAAATTTTAATTATTTTGCTCACTTCAACTAGAAAAATCTGCTATAATTCATTAGAATCCGCCTAAAGCATATGACATAAGAACATCACGCTCCTTTTTTTTTTTGTTTTTTATAACCGGTCAAATATTATTTTATTCAAAGTGAGCCACAAAAGGTGATCACCGAAGAACATGCACAGAATACCCAATATCAAACATGCAGCTCAAGTAACAAAATTTGTATACATCCAAAATCAAGAGCCAGTGTTCTCGAGGTTGTATCAGTTAACCAAAACCACTCAATTCAACAATCAAAACTATACGTCAGAACCCTTATACCCAAAACTGATACATGAGAAAACCACAACCAAGAAGTGAAACAACACAACATCACACCGTGATATTACGCAGTTAATGTTAAGTATGAAATTTGAGATAACTTATGGATGCTTAAAATCTTACAAAGTGTACTGGTAAAAGTACTCCATCCCCATGAAGTCGTGTACGAAATTATGGATCATACATTTAAGGAAACAAAATACATAGATTGCCATTCAACGATTTTTTCACTTTGGGTGGATAAATGGAGATGTTTGTTTAAGATTCAAAGCAACCAGCCAGGCAGTAAGCTACCCTAAGATAAAGCCAATTACAGCCAGAGCCAACTTACAATTTGGAATCTTACTTATGCCCTTTTAGTCGAAGACAGTCAAATTCACAAATTGGGTCTTCTCCTTCGCCATGTGCTCTTCCACAATTACCTTGTACCTGGAGAAGACCTCGTCGATTATGGCTTCCCCGAAGTGGCTAACAAGCAAGGGCTCAGCCACAGTTCTAATGCATTTTGCAACATTGTACCCACCGTCTTTGAATCCATCGGGCACATTTAATTCATCAGCATAAGCATTCCAGTTCACTTGAGAAATTTTCAAGCTATCAATTGTGAAAGAGCCTTCTTTTTCAACTTCGGATTTGACTTCCAGCGGAGATGGGGTGTAGTGAGGAATGTTGAAGGAATCAAATTTCTCTTCTTCTATGGTTCCCTGCATCGTAAACACAACTAAAAACATTAAAAAAGGAGTCCAACCCGTATTGATGACGACACCTTTTTTAGCGTGTTGGTGATAAAAAGTTTTCTTTTTTTTGTAATCAAATTTCATCCACCTGCAAGACCATTTGATTGAGGGCCTTGGCCAAAAGCTCCCATATGGAGCAACACTCTTTGCTGGAAGGATCATCCGCCCTCCTCCCGATAAATGTCAAAACCATCCGCCCTCCGGCCACCACTTCCTCCGACCGGCACTTCAGAAACAACGAAAAATCCCTTTGAAATTGGCTGTAGTAAGCCCTGAGAACGCCCGGTGGGCTGCTGCTGGCCATATAAATATTCCCCCTGTTTTCCTCCAGTCCTTGGGGAACCTAATTATCAATGAACGATGCAACGCGAGTCACGTATCACATTCCCAAAATGCAAATGCAATTGCTAGCAGTTAATAAAACTGATGCAAACTGCATGTTAGTGCTAGAAACTGTCTTTCGATGGGGACCGTTTTGTTGGTACGTGCATTTGCCGCATGTCCAAGTGTCCAGTGTACCTATAAAGACGGCTAAAGTGCAATTATGCAACAAGCGCAGCATATCGAGATCTACGACAGTAAAAAAAATTTGAACAAGGGTGAATCGACTCACCTGGGACAGCCACATGAGGCTGTAAGAGGAGTGGACGAAATGCATGCTGTTGATGGGGAAGAGCCTCTCATAGAAAGTGTTAAATTAATTCACATAAGTGACACTTGTTATTTAAAATATAATCAAATATAAAAAGTTTAACGTGATAGTCGGTTATAAATAACGGTAATTTGGGTCATTGGGTTTAAAATCCCTCCACTCTCCCTATTAAAAATAATAATTACAGGAGAAGAGAAAATCACTCTCCCTGTTAAAGATAACGATTATAGGAAAAGAGAGAATCACTCTCCCTATTAAAAATAACGGTTACAAAAAAGGAGAGAATTACTCTCCCCATTAAATACCATTAAAGACAACTAGAAAAATAAAAAAAACGTGATTTTCTTTCATGAGAGCTCTTTTTTTTTTTCCTCTTCTCCACCATCATAGAGAAACCGAGAAAAAAGAAAGGGAAAGGGGAAGAGTAGGAGAAAGGCAAAATTAGAAGAGAATTCTCATCTTCACAGTATGAACCCGATATCATGGATAAAGGTATATGAAATCCATTATAATTTACATATTAGTATTCATATAAAGAAAATATCTTATATTACAAAATTGAGAATTTTGATAAAAAAAATTCTCTCTGTTTTTTTTTAACAATTGGTATCAGAGCAGATTTATAAATACTGTATTTTGCTATAAAAGAAGAATCGGCCGGGCGTTGAAAAGAAAAGTAAAACAACCGGCGTTGAAAAGAAAAGAACCGCCGGCGTTGAAAAGAAAAAGCCAGCGACCCTTTGCCGTTTGCCGAAAAAAAAAAAAATTTCCTTTTCCCGAATGTCCACCACCGGCCCTTCCCTTTCCGGATCTAATTTTTCATGCCGTTTTAATCGACGTGGTCAATGGAAAGAAAGAAATTAATGAATGTTAGGATATCCAGCTATTAGAGTGGTACCCTTCTAGCATTTGCCGATATGCAGAATTAGCCAACTACCATAATAGTACTCGGCATATTAGCCGGTATTGACCTAAAAAGGAATTTATTTTCCGCATCATTGATTGTTTGTTAATGTTTTGTCAAATTGAATGATCTCAATAATTAAAAATTTTGAAATTTATTGAGATCATATTGATATCAATCAAATATTGAAAACTTGTTGGTTACCAAAGTAGCCTAACTTGAAAGGATTCAAGTATTTGATTGTAAATTTTAATTGTTCATTTCTTTAGATGCTAATGAAACGTTATATAAATTTGAAATGAACAATTGTGATTATTAATTATAAGCCTAGGAGATCATCCAAAGATGGATCATTACCTATAATTAATAATACTAAAAGAGATTTATTGATATACTGGATAAATATGATTATATATTCAAAGATAACATTCATGCTAACTCTAGTATGATTGATTGATCTATCAAAGTATATTTAAATTAGCATCATCATTGATTAAAGTTATGTATTTGATGATCACCCAAAGGTGAAATTAAATACATAATCAAAGTTGATCTGAATCCATTTAAGTTTATTCAAAGTATTAATATGTAAATTTGAATTATGTTTACAGCTTCCAATAACATGTTCGCCTTAGGCAATGCGATGAGCAAATTCAATGGACTGAATTATGCGGAATGGTCTGAGCATATTTAGTTTCACTTAGGTGTTTTGGGTTTGGACTTAGCAGTCATCTCGGATGAAAAGCCTGCAGCCATTATTAAGACTAGTACAAAATCTCACAAGTCTCCGCATGAGGTTTGGGAACGGTCTAATAGGCTGAGTTTGAATTTGATACGAATGACGATAATTGAAAATGTCAAGCCATCGATGCCTAAGACGGAAAATGCAAGGGAATTTATGATGAGAATTAAGGAATACTCTCAATCAGATATAGCTGATAAATCCATTGTAGGAAGCCTAATGAGTGAGCTGACGACCAAGAAATTTGATTGGTCATAGCCTATTCATGATCATGTGACTAGTATGAGTAATCTAGCAGCAAAGTTGAAAACAATGGGCATGGATGTGAGTGAATCCTTTTTGGTACAATTCATCATCAACTCACTGCCTCCTGAATTTGGTCAACTCCAAGTGAATTATAACACTATCAAAGAGAAATGGAACTTTCAAGAAATTAAGGCCATGTTAGTTCAGGAGGAAGGGAGATTAAAGAAGATGAAGGATCACTCTATTGATCTTACTGTTCATAATAATGCTAGTAGTAGTAAGTCTAAACTATATAAAAAGGATAAGAAGAAGGACAAAGCCTCTATGAAAGTCACTAGAGGTCAGATTCACAAGGATAAAAAATGCTTCTTCTATAAAAAGATTGGTCACTTCAAGAAAGATTGTCCAAAAAGAAAGGCTTGGTTCGAAAAGAAAGGTATGTACTGTATATTAGTATGTTTTGAATCAAATGTAATTGAAGTACCTAATAATACTTGGTGGTTAAACTTTAGAGCTACTATTCATGTGTCACATATCATGCAAGGATTCCTTTCAATCCAGCTCATAACAGGAATTGAGAAATTCCTTTATATGAGAAATAGAATGAAGGCACAAATAGAAGGAATTGGGACGTATAGATTAATTTTGGATACTAGGTGTCACATAGATTTGGAAAAGTGTCTCTATGTTCCTGAATGTGCTAGAAATTTAGTTTCTGTTGCAAAGTTGGATGAAGTAGGATTTAACCTTAAGATTGGAAACGATACATTTTCATTGTATAGACATTCGTACTATTATGGATCCGGTACTTTGGTTGATATTTTGTACCGTTTTAATCTTGATGCTATGTATACTGATTCTCTATTTCTTGTTGAGCATAATATAGGTAACAAACGTAATGCACATGATGACAGTTCTACTTTCTTATGACATCAAAGATTAGGTTATATATCCAAAGAAAGGATATTGAGGTTAGTGAAAGGTGATGTCCTGCCTCAATTGGATTTTACTGATTGGGAGGTATGTATTGACTGTATAAAAGGGAAACAAACAAGACACACATCAAAGAACCCAACCATGAGAAGTAATGAGCCTTTAGAATTAATACACACTGATATTTGTGGCCCCTTTGATATTTCAACATGGGTGGTGAGAAATATTTCATCACATTTATAGATGACTACTCACGATATTGTTATTTATATCTACTGCATGAAAAGTCTCAGTTAGTAAACACCGTGGAGGTGTTTATAAATGAAGTGGAAAGACAGTTAGATAGAGAAGTGAAAATGATTAAGTCAGAGAGAGGTGGTGAATATTATGGAAAATTCAATGAAAGTGGACAATGTCCTGGTCCATTTGCAAAACTTCTTGAAAGTCGAGGCATATGTCACAATATACAATACTTGGTACCACAACAGAATGGTGTAGCGGAAAGGCGGAATCACACACTTATGGATATGGTTAGGAGCATGTTAAGTTACAATACTATACCTTTATCCTTGTGGATGCATGCATTAAAAATTGCTGCATATTTGTTGAATAGGGTTCTTAGTAAGGTTGTCCCTAAAACTCCTTATGAGTTATAGACAGGTAGGAAACCTAGTTTAAGACACCTTCATGTTTGGGGTTGTTCAACAGAAGTAAGGATATATAATCCAATGAAAGAAATCTTGATGCAAGAACCATTAGTGGTTACTTCATTGGCTATCCTGAAAAGTCTAAAGGATATAGGTTCTATTGTCCTAACTATAGTACTAGAATAGTTGAGTCTGACAATGCTTAGTTCATTGAAAATGGTTAGTTCAGTGGGAGTGGGGAATCACGAAAGGTGGATATTAGAGAATTACAAAATGAAAGATCCATGGTGAGCACTTCTACTCAAGTTGTTATCCCCACACCAAGTGTTTCTACTCAAGTTGTTATTCCTTTTGTTGCATCACAGTTACGCGACATGCAAAGACAACAAATTGATATTCGAAACACACAAAGTGAACACATAAGTGATGAACCAAGTGACAATATGCAAGTCATAAATGAGCAAGTGATACCACAAGAAATGGCATTACGGAGGTCTAAAAGACAGAAAAGATCAGCCATATTGAATGATTATGTGGTTTACTCACTTGAACATGAATCTGAATTAAGCATTGATAAAGATCCAGTCTCATTTAAACAAGCCATGGAATGTAATGATTCTGAAAAGTGGTTTAATGCCATGAAAGAAGAGATAAAATCGATGGATGTAAATCAACTCTGGGAACTAGTGGAGTTGCTTGAAAGATCAAAACGAGTTGGCTATAAATGGGTCTTCAAGACCAAGCGAGACTCAAAAGGCAACATCGAAAGGTATAAGGCCAGACTTGTTGCCAAAGGTTACACTCAAAAGGATGGTATTGACTATAAGGAGACTTTCTCTCCAGTCTCCAAGAAAGACTCCTTAAGAATCATTATGGCTTTAGTGGCTCACTATGACCTAGAGCTCCACCAAATGGATGTAAAGATTGCCTTTTTGAATGGTGACTTAGAAGAGGAAGTGTATATGAACCAACTTGAAGGTTTCATAACCACAGGGAAAGAAAATTTGGTGTGTAAATTAAAGAAATTGATATATGGATTGAAACAAGTCTCCCAACAATAGTATATTAAGTTCAATAATACCATTACATCATATGGTTTTGTAGAGAACACCGTTGATCGGTGTATCTATATGAAGGTTAGTGGGAGCAAGTTCATTATATTAGTTCTATATGTTGACGACATTCTTTTGGCTGCTAATGACATGAGTTTGTTGCATAATGTTAAGAAATTTCTCTCTGAAACTTTTGAAATGAAAGATATGAATGAGGCATCCTATGTGATAGGAATACAAATATTTCGCAATAGATCACAAGGATTGTTAGGATTGTCTCAGAAAGGCTATATCAATAAAGTATTAGAGAGATTTAGAATGGAAAATTGCTCTACAGGAATAGTTCCAATTCAGAAGGGGACAAGTTCAGTAAATTGCAATGTCCAAAGAATGATTTGGAACGAAAATTAATGGAATCCATTCCCTATGCATCGCTGGTTGGAAGTTTGATGTATGTTTAACATGCACTCGGCCAGATATTAGTTTCGCTATCGGAATGTTAGGCCGATATTAAAGTAATCTTGGAATGGACCATTGGAAAGTTGGAAAGAAAGTACTTAGGTACTTACAAGGCACTAAGGATTATATGTTTACTTATAAAAGATCAAGTTATCTTAAAGTAGTAGGCTACTCGGATTCAAATTATACTGGATACTGGATATGTAGACTCGAGGAAATCTACATTTGGTTACATGTTTCTGTTGGTTGGAGGAGTAGTTTCATGGAAAAGTGGGAAGCAGTCTGTCATTGCTACTTCCACTATGGAGGCTGAATTTGTAGCATACTTTGAGGCTACTATTCATGCATTATGGTTGCAGAATTTTATCTTAAGGTTTGGTTTGGTTGACAATATAGAAAAGCCGTTAAGAATTTATTGTGATAATTCTGCAACTGTTTTCTTCTCTAAGAATGATAGGTATTCTAAAAGTGCGAAACATATGGATTTGAAATACTTATATGTTAAGGAAGAAGTACAAAACCAAAAAGTGTCTATTGAGCATATTGATACTGAATTGATGATAGCAGACCCGTTAACTAAAGGTTTACTACCGAAAACATTTGTTGGACATGTTGAACGGATGAGCATTTTGGACAGGTCCTCATTCTTTTGAAAATTAATGTTTCGTACTGCTCATATCATTGTGACACTTATGAATTCAATTAAAGTCATGGTTTTGTTTGCGCTTTTGTTATCTACATTAAGTTGTATACAGTTATAGTTTGTGAGATAACTAATAACATATTTGGAAATGACAATTTAAAGTTTCAATGTTCCTCGGTAAAGTTATTATGAATTATGATGATTATGTGATACATGGAAGGAATCATATTGCTAAAAGATATGTGACCACCATGATCCAATCATCTTAATTTAATCAAGTATTATGGTTTGATGATCTTTAATTATGGTGCACACTTATTTGTTATTGATTCATCAAGTCATAACATGGGTCAAGTGGGAGATTGTTAAATTAATTGACATAAGTGGCCCTTGTTATTTAAAGTATGAGCAAATATAAAAGATATAACATGATAGTCGGTTAGATATAATAGTAATTTGGGTAATTGGGTTTAAAATTCCTCCACTCTCCCCATTAAAGATAACGGTTAAAGGAAAAGAGGGAATCACTTTTCCTATTAAAGATAACGGTTACAAGAAAAGGGGGAATCACTCTCCCTATTAACCTATTAAAGATAACGGTTACAGAAAAAGAGGAAATCACTTTCACTATTAAAGACAACCGTTAAAGAAAAATAAAAGGGACGTAATTTTCTTTCATGAGAGCCTTTTTTTTTTCCTCTTCTCCACCATCAGAGAGAAATCGATAAAAGAGAAAGGGAAAGGGGAAGAGTAGGAGAAATTCATCAAAAGGCAATATCAGAAGAGGATTCTCATCTTCACAGTACGAACCCGACATCATGGATAGAGGTACGTGAAATCCATTACGATTTGCATATTAGTATTCATATAAAGAAAAGATAATGTATTACAGAATTGAGAATTTTGATAAAACAAATTCTCCCCTTTTTTTTTTAAACAGAAAGAACCCGGAACTCCCGTGAAAAAACACGGCCCAATTCCGGGTCCCAATTGCTTCCTCATCTCCTTTCGGAATCCTGGCAAGGACCTGAAAATGGTGTTGAAGTCGTTGCATGGAAGGTCGTTCAAGAACAGCTGAAACTCCGGCGACGGACGCCCCATCCTTTTGCATATCTGATCGACTACTTTGATGAGCTCGGATGCCACAAGCAAAGTGTTCGGTCCTGAAGAACACCCCAGGTCTGCGATGGCCAGGCATGCAGGAAAGGCGGTGCAGTACAGATTGGTAATGGCTTCCTCGCAGATAGGCCGTGTCATGGATATCACCTTTTGCTGCACGTCCCAAATTCAACTCAATTGCCATTTGTTTTTCATCCAGATATGTCAAATTTTCAGTCACTCTCGTTTGAGGTATTAAGAGATTCTTGCAGAATTTCGAAACAACTATGTCACGTCTTTTAAAAAAACCGACATCGTCAGAATTTTATAAAATTTGAAACAGAAAATTTTTTATATTCTATTTAAAAAAAAAAAGACAAAACAGAAAGAAAAACAGATTCGTTATTATTAGTTTTTTTGTTTACATTGTGGACTAGATTCACCATAGAATCTTGTCCTTCTTCTTTTTTTTTTTTTTTAACGGATATAGAGGATACCTGAAGTAGTGAATTTTCGGCATAACTCGTGTCTCCCAATTTAAAAAGGAGCTTCTTGATATGAAAGCGTGGTCATTTTGACCCCTTTTAAACCCCAACCCACGTTACATTATTATTCCTTCTCAAATGTATGAAACTATTCTAACAAACATAATTAAATGAATAAATTAATACAGTAAATTAATAATGCATGATATTTGGTATACTCAATACTCTTTGCAGCATGGACTGCAGGAAGTCATCGTGCGTCTCCACTCCACTACGCCTTCTTTCAATAATCCCTCTAAAGGTTTCCGTGAGACTATGGCGTGCCTATTTCAGCCATTCCTATACTGTCAGCCTTCATTTATCATATACACATTAAGTAATCAACCCTCACGTCCTTAGGGAAATGCACGTAACTTTCTGAAATTCTCTTTCTTAGTCCAAGCAAGTCCCCAGGGTAAGTGTACAATGCCTCAAAACCAATTCTAACTGGGGGCTTACGTACACCGGAGAAGTTAAGCCCCATACTCATGTAACAGAAGTATGTATTAACGTTGATGTTGGGACGTGTAAAATGACCTTAGAGTTGAAGATTAACCTGGACTAGCCATTTTGAGTGATGACTAATACCTATTTCAAAAGAACTTCCTTAACCCAACATAGAAAATAGACTTAGTTAAAGACAGACAAAAAAATTATTCAAATAAAACTGAATGAAATATTATATTATCAAATTTTAATCTCATTTTATTTAATATTTTTTGATTAGATGTCACATTTTTTGAGTAGGGAAAATAATTTTTTTTTTATACATTTGACTTCTTTTCAAATTCTACCGAGTAAAAATCTCACGCAGTAGAGGGACACAACATCCCTATATCATTTTTGGTGCGCCCCATATTGTTTTCCAGTTCATACTTTGTAGAGAGTTTGTGTGTTGTCTTACCTTGATGCCTTTGTAGTATCTGGTGCCCGGAATCATGACAGGAAAGGATGACATGGCATCCGAAACAGCAGTGCAATATCTTTCAGTCTCTCGTAGCAAGGAAACCTCTGCAGGTATATTCTTTCCATAAAGCGTCATTGTGCAGTACAAAGTCATAAGCAAAGATATCCATTTTTTTGAAAGCTTAATAGACACAAAAATAAAGCCAATCATAGAAATGTTTTAAATAATATGAAAGTAATATTTGATTTAATATATAGACATCAAAATTCTATTATTTTATGTGTAGGGAAACTCCAATATTTTGTGCACTATTCTTTTTTATTTGATTATATTATCAATTAAAAGGTTAACAGGTATATCTTATACCACCCAAAGTAAGAGTTGACGGTGGTTCTGCATGCTTCTTCCAGTATTAGTTAGGGTTCAAATTCTTATAGTTATGCCTCTACATAAAAATTAAAGAGAATTAAGATGAGTAAATTAGTGAGTTTCATATTTGATATATCACATTTAAATTTAAGGAGACTCATTTGGGGCAATAACTTAAGGAGACTTATATAACCCTTTGTCATAAACACCTTAACTTTCCTTTAAAACTTTTTTGTCTCCTCAAAATTACCATTATAAGTTGGTTGACTTGGAATTATTGCACTAGGGATGAATTTTAATTTAATATTTTATTCCCCTCAATAGTGACAAATCATTTAATTCTTGGAGAAAAATATCTTCAAATTCTTATAAAAGAGAAATAATAACACTAAGCCAAAGGAGTTAAGTTTATTAGTATTAAAATAAATCTCTTTGTATAAAAATACAATCATAGGTTGCTTTGAATAGAAAGTTCTTTTAAGATCATTTTCTTTTACATACAAACTCTTGTATTTTCTTTTTTTTTTCCATTTTTCTTCTTTTCTCTTAATCTCATCTTTTTTCTCTCTTATCTATTCCTTTTTGTCCCCTTGATGTCAATTCCTATTTTTCTCTCACTTTTTTTTTTTTAATTCTCAATTGATCTTTATAAACTTACTAAGGTGTCAAAGGTATAAGATTAATAAGTTTATCATCTATTACAAAAGAGTACCTATTGTTAAACCCCCCCTCATGTATTACTCGTCAATCATATTGTCATGGTCTTCTCCACAAAATATGCCTAGCATGCATTGGTACTGCATTACATGAGACCTCATTAGTATATCTCCCAATAGAAATTGATTCTAATACCTGCTTGTTTACCTTAACCTCTCTACATTTATTCAACCATTGAAACTTATTTGGCTCAGGGTGCTTCATGGTAGTTAAATTAATCTTTTTAACCAAATTAATGTTAGCTACATTTGTACACCTACTTGCATTAATAATCAAATTACATACCTTATCTTTGATGTGACACTATGTATAGAACATATTATCTCTTTGGACTTCATTATCTTCCTTAGCTTGTGCACTTAATGCTTATCTAGCCAACAACCTGATGCAGAAAACCCTAAAAAAGACATGGCTTAGGTACCCAACGCACACAAGGAATCAAAGAACAACTAGGAAAGCTAAATCAGAATTTATTAACAGAAACCCTAGACCCAATATTTGAAGGAACACGAACTTAAGATATTCAAGAAGGATATGGATGCCACACTCCAGAAAAGAAAGGAATTGAGAGTGATAAGTCGAATTGAATGCTACAAGAAGAAGTACCTCTTGATAAATTCTTTAGTTCTTAAAAGAATCGAGGGAAAAAAACTCTTACTTTCTATTTCACTTAAAGTTGTCTGATGTCCAAAGCTTACAAGGGGTGCTTATTTATAGGCTTAGATAGCAATCCTAAAGAGGCAAAATTCCTATTTAGGAGAAATCCCTATTTTGGAGGAATTTCAGACTAATTCCAGCACATATAATGAACTCCTATTTAGGAGTGATGCTATTACTTAGTTTGACCTATTAAGTATTCCAATTATATTTACTAGGCTTGGACTCTCTTTAAAACTTGAATTCGCACCATTTGAAATTTGGTTGGCCTGAATGTCTTGAACCAGCCCATTCAGTACTTTTTAATCTTTTTGGCTCTAACTCGTGTAATTGGGTCTTCTGGAATGTGCAATGGACCTTTTGTATCCATTAAATCTCTAGCTCGTGTAATTGGACCTTCTGGAATGTGAAATGGACCTCTTATATCCATTGAAGTTTTATCTTGTGTTATTGGGCCTTCTAGAATGTGCAATGGATTTTTTTGCATCCTTTGAAGCCTTCCACCCTTCATCTCTATGGTTATTATCACAATATATCTCCCTTAACTAAATACTCCTTTCCATCACTTATATCTTGCAATGGTCGCATGGAGTCATCATCGAACTCACTTTTTGTCTCAATATTACCAATGCCCTACAACACCATTATATGCTTATTTGGACACTAAGATGCAATATGTTACCTTCCTAAACACTTAAAACAATTAACATTTCTATTTTTACTAGGTTAGGAATTAGAATTACCTTTCTCTTAGTTATAACACACTTCCACACTCTTGTAAAATTTGGCCTTAGGCTTGTAATCAACCATCTCCACCCTTTTGTTCCAGTTAGGCTTCCAAGATGAAATGGAACCTGAATTCTATTTGAGCTACTTTTTAACTTTTTTCTTCATGTGCATAATGTCCTCCAACTTTATGTAATGCTATAAATCAACCATATTGACAATGTCTCTCAATTAAGCCCTTATAGGAATTAAGTCATTATTGTTGCTCTTTCCTCCTCCACATTAGCTTGAATCATGACAATCTCCATCTCTTTTAGTGCCTTAAGTAAGCACTTGTAATTACTGGTACAAATCCTTATAATAGTGTTGAGGGATAAACCTCTTTCTTTTGATAGCCTTTATCTCCTCTCATGTATTAATAGGCTTCTCATAATTCCTTTTCCTAGTCAAAATAAGTTGTAACATTAAATAATAGTATAATTAGTAAATTTAATAGCAATTGGTTTTACCTTTTTCTCTTTAGATTAGTTGTGGTAGTCAAAGACCAACTTAACCTTCTTTTCCCATTTTAGGTAGGTTTTAGGATCATTTTTCCCTTAAAATAGAGAAAATTTCATTTTAATACTTCCATAATCATGATCATAAGGGTCTCGCCTCCTAAAATCTCTTCAATTATTTCTATTATTACTGATTCTAACCAAAGTAATTGGATCATCAAAATTAGCATCATCATCTCCATCATCATCATAGTCATTATAATGATTACACCTCTCTTACCTTTGTGCATTGGGTGATTCCCGTGTTTGTCCCCTTTGCAAATCAACAACAATAGCATATTGCCTTTCCATTTGATCTCTCATCTCACCAAAAACAAAATTCATTTGCTCAAAATATTGTTGTATAGCTTGGAGCATGAATAGATCATCTTTCTTACCTTCCTTACTCTCTTATCTTTCAAAGTCATGTTGCTAACCTGTACCAAGAACATTAGAAATAATCTCACATGCACTCCTTTATATATTTCTCTCAATTATTATTACTCGATCCTTTACTTCTCTTTGATGACTTTTCTTATAATAAGCTTACACTATTATCTTTTACCACTCTTAATTCCCTTTTTAGCTATTTAAGAAACTAAACAAGCTAAATTAAAAAGATTAATCTTAAGTGAATCAACTCACAAAATACAATAAATTGAACATAATTGACCTAATGGAAAACAAGAAATTAGAAAACAAAAAAAAAGGACATCAAGGAAAATAAATTTAAGGAAGTAAATTTAAAGGAAACAAGTAATTGGACAATAGAACAAGAAAATAGATTATGAAAGTAGAGTCAAGATAAAGGACTAGGTCGTCATTATAGCTATTCTAACCAAACCATTGAATTATTGTTTTATAGTGGATTTTTTTTCATTTTTCATTTATTTTTTCTTTGTTTTTTTTTTTTTTGCATGAATTTAAAGATAAGAAAAGATAAACTAACATTTGGTGAATTCAAAGAACAAAAGATTATAAAAGGTAACTAAGAAAAAGAACAAGAGAAAAACTCAAATTTAGAAAAGTAAACCTGATTTAAATCCTATAATTTTGCTAACAACTAATGTGAACCTTAAAATAGTACAATCAAAACCTACAAATAAAATAAAGATTTCAAAACCCTAAAAAAATTAAATTAGGTTTAACAAAAGTAAAACCTTGACCTAGTGTTCAATAAAACATGAACTTAAGGTATAAACCTAAACTTAATGGTCAAAGGAACATTAACCAAAGGTATAAAGAAAGATATAAATGTCACAATTCAGAAAAAGGGATTTGGAAGTGATAAATTAAGTTGGAACTCTACAAGACAGCAATCTTAATAAGTTTGCAAAGTTTAATGAAGAACCAGAAAAGAAATTTCTCACTTTTTTTTTTCATTAATGATCTATCTCTTTTAATAATAGAATCAAGCTTATTTATACGTTAAAGTAATAACCCTAACCCTAAAAATTAGAAAAGCTTCATAAATAAGTTAATAGTAAATGAATCAAGGTTGGTTTAGTTAGATTCGTAGAGCCACACATCCAATATCAAACTAATTCACCAATTGGCTCATAATTAGTCCAGTCCAACCTTTTAGTAGCAAATTAGTCTTATAACTAATTTTATGACTAGTCCACTCCTTACCCTCCATTTTTCAAACATTGTGATAGGTCTAACTCATTAATTCCATTACTTTGCTACTTCAGCTCTTCATAATTACTTAAATTAGCCTAATTTAGCATACTCATACAATAAATAAAGTTTTGACCCACATTAAGATATATTTTGTTACCCTTTAAGGTTGACTTAGTTTCCTTGGTTGCCTTACGAGTTGAATATGCAAGAAATAGTTGAATATGCAATATGGCCTAAAATATGGTGTTAGCAAATAAGAGAGTTGGATTGAGACAAGTAATAAGTTGAAAGAGAAAACTCAGATTGACCTAACAGTTAATAAAGTCCCTGATTAAGGTTCCTTTGGAAGAGAATTTTGCCCATATGAAGACACTTCATAAAAAAACAATCAGGTAAGAAAATGAAATAAGAGTTATTTTCTTGTGAAAATTGACGTACTAAAAGTAAGTTTTTCTTTATAAAGGGAATAACTAGGACATTAAAGAGATGAAAATTTTGAGAAACAAAAGTACCTATATGAGTTATCAAAAGACTAGACCTATTTCTTATGGTGACATATTGGTTGCCTATTTAGGGCTGAAAAGTGAATAATTGAGATGGATTGTTTGTGACATGGTGTATGGCACTAGAATTTTGATGTCATGAATATGAAAATACTAACGGTGGTGGTGGAATTTCAGCAATGTGGAGTTAGAGTGCCAAGCCTGAAGATTATGGTAAAGATTCACAATCACGACACACATTGGCTCGATGGCCAAAACAATTGCAGAATTAACAACGAATGTTACTTCTCCTTTGATTTTTGTAATTGTCTGCATTTGATGAGCAATTTGGGGCTAAATTTCATAGGCCAAATTGTTGCTCACTTTATGAAATTTGTTACCCAAACTGTAGTGACTGATCCATATGAGAAAAAAATTGTTGTGATGATTTATCCACTTGGTGTGCTATTCGCGTCATGAACACTGCTGTAGTGGAAATGATTGGCTCAAGTAAGTCAAGACATGCCTCATGAGCTAAGAGTGGTCCATGTAAAGACTCATGTGTGAGTGATTGGTATTAACTTTGAACAAAGATCGATACTGCTAAACTTTGACATTTTACCCTAAGTCTTCTAAATAAGTAACTTTGGTATTCTTGTGAGGAGATGTTTTGATGCAGAAAATCCCAAAAAGACATAGCTTAGGGACTCAACGCACACAATGAATCAAAGAACAACTAAGAAAGCTAAATCAAAGTTTAATAACACAAACCCTAGACCCAATATTCGAAGGAACATGAACTTAGGGTATTCAAGATGGATATGGATGCCACACTTCATAAAAGGAAGGAATTGAGAGTGATAAGTCGATTTGAACGCCACAAGAAGAATTACCTCTTGATAAGTTCTTTAGTTCTTAAAAGAAC
Source organism: Bruguiera sexangula (assembly GCA_020141445.1). Classification (NCBI taxonomy): domain Eukaryota; kingdom Viridiplantae; phylum Streptophyta; class Magnoliopsida; order Malpighiales; family Rhizophoraceae; genus Bruguiera; species Bruguiera sexangula. Next base: position 5,165,535 of record JAHLGP010020639.1, read on the forward strand.
CGAGGGAGAAAAACCCTTACTTTTTATTTCACTCAAAGTTGTTTGATTTCCAAAGCTTACAAAGGGTGCCTATTTATAGGCTTAGATAGCAATCCTAAAAAGGCAAAATTCCTATTTAGGAGAAATCCCTATTTTGGAGGAATTTTGGACTAATTCCAGCACATAGAATGAAATCCTATTTAGGAGTGAATGCTATCACTTAGTCTAACCCATTAAGTAGTCCAATTATATTAATTAAGCCTAGGCTCTCTTTAAAACTTGAATTCGCACCATTTGAAATTTGGTTGGCCTGAATGTCCAGAATCAGCCCATTTAGTACTTCTTTATTCTTTTTGACCCTAGCTCGTGTTATTGGGCCTTCTGGAATGTACAATGGATCTCTTGCATCCATTGAAGTGCTAGCTCGTGTTATTGGGCTTTCTGGAATGTGCAATAGACCTCTTACATCAATTGAAACTCTAGCTCGTGTTATTGGGCCTTCTTGAATGTGCAATGGACTTTTTGCATCCTTTAAAGCCTTCCACCCATCATCTCCACGGTTCTCATCATTCCCCCCTTCCTCAAAAGGATTTTCCCTCGAATCATCACCTACATCAAAAGGGGAAAGGTCAGAAACGTTAAATGTTGCACTCACATTATACTCACCATGAAGGTCCAACTTATAAGTATTGTCATTAATTCGTGCTAGAACTTGGAAGGGACCATCTCTTCTAGGTTGTAGCTTTGAACACCTCTAAGCTGGGAATCATTCCTTGCGCATATGCACCCAAACCCAATCACCAGGTTCAAACACCACCTTCTTTCGTCCCTTATTGACATGGGATGCCTATTGCTTAATTCGTGTTGACATGGGATGCCTATTGCTCAATTCGTTTTTCAATATGTTATCGCACCTTCTCATGCAATTTTTTTATCATGTTAGCTTTTCATTCACCATCAATGTTGGCATACTCATTGACAAGTATAGGTACCAAATCCAGAGGAGTCAATGGATTAAAAACATATACAATTTCAAATAAAGAGTAACTAGTAGTAGAATGAACACTCCTATTATATGTAAATTCGACATATGGTAAACAATCTTCCCATGTTTTCAAATTTGCTCAAATAATAGCACGCAAAAGAGTAGAAAGAGTTCAATTAACCATCTCAGTCTGCCCATTAGTTTGTGGATGACAAGTAGTTGAAAACAATAGCTTAGTACCTAACTTACCCTACAAAGTTTTCCAGAAGTAGCTTAAGAACTTTGTATCCTGGTCTGAAACAATGCTTTGTGGCATGCCATGCAAACGTACTACTTCTCTAAAGAATAAATCAGCCACATTGTTTGCATCATCAGTTTTATGGCACGGGATGAAGTGTGTCATCTTTGAAAATCTATCAATAACAACAAATACAGAATCCCTACCCCTTTTTGTTCATGGCAATCCTAGTACAAAGTCTATGGATAAATTAACCCAAGGATGGCTAGGTATGGGTAAAGGGGTATACAAGCCATGGGGTAAAACTCTAGATTTAACCTGTTTGCATGTTATGCATTTCTCACATATCCTCTCAACATCTCGTTTCATGCGTGGCCAAAAGAAGTGTTCATTTAGGACATCTAGGGTTTTCCTAACTCTGAAATAACCCATTAGATCACCCTCATAAGCTTCTCTTACAACCAACTCCCTTAAAGAACTTATAAGCATGCATAAACAATTTTCCCTAAATAAGAAACCCTTATGCCTATAAAACTTCTCAAATGCGGACTTCTCACATGCTCCATATACGTTAGCAAAATTTGGATCATTCACATATAAATCTTTAATATGTTCAAATCCTAATAAGTTTGCAGTAAGTGTAGAGATAAGGGCATACCTGCGAGATAATGCATCCGCTACCACATTGTCCTTACCTTGTTTATATTTGATGTTGTAGGGAAAGGTCTCAATGAATTCAATCCACTTGGCATGTCTTTTGTTCAACTTTCCTTGTCCCTTCAAGCGCTTCAACAATTCATGATCAGTATAGATGACAAACTCCTTGGGCCAAAGGTAATGTTGCCATGTCTCCAAAACCCGTACCAATGCATACATCTCTTTATCATAAGTAGGATAATTAAGGCTTGCTCCATTTAGCTTTTCACTGAAGTAAGCAATTGGGCGCCTTTCCTGCATCAAAACAGCTCTGATGCCAATACCTGAAGCATCAAACTCAATCTCGAAAGCTTTTTCAAAGTTAGGTAAAGCAAGTAGGGGTGCAAAACTTAATTTTTCCTTGATGCAATTAAAAGCCTTGTCTTGATCACTACCCCACCTAAAACTCGTGTTTTTTTTTATAAACTCAGTGAGTGGTGCAGCAATGGTGCTAAAGTCCCTAACAAAGCGTCTATAAAAACTAGCTAGACCATGAAAGTTACGTACATCACTAATTGACTTAGCTGTAGGCCAATCACGAATTGCCTTAACTTTTTCCTTGTCAACCTCAACACCTTCAGAACTCACAACATAGCCAATAAATGTGATTTGATTAGTACAAAAAGAACATTTCTTTAAGTTAGCATACAATTTCTCATAACATAAAACATTTACAATAGAACGTAAATGATCAAGTTGCTCTTATAGGGTTTTATTATAGACCAAAATATCATCAAAATACACAACCATAAATTTACCAATGAATGGACGCAAAACATGATTCATTAGTCATATAAAGGTGTTTAGGGCATTAGTGAGACCAAATGGCATAACAAGTCATTCATACAAACCGTACTTAGTTTTGAAAGCTATTTTCCACTCATCTCCCTCTCTCATCCTAATCTGATGATATCCACTTTTCAAATCAATCTTAAAAAAGACACAGGAACCATGCAATTCATCCAATATGTCATCTAATCTAGGTATAGGGTGACGATACTTTACACTGATTTTGTTGATTGCTTGACAATCAACACACATCCTCCAAGTCTCATCTTTCTTGGGTACAAGTTAGACAGGAACAGCACATGGACTTATGCTTTCCCTCACATATCCTTTGGAAATAAACTCCTCAACCTGCCTTTAAAGCTCCTTTGTCTCCTCAGGATTACTCTTATATGCTGGTCGGTTAGGGATGGATGCACATGGGATGAAATCAATTTGATGCTCAATTCCTCTATTAGGTGGCAATCCACTTGGAATATCATCAGGGAATACATCTTCAAATTCCTACAATAGAGCAACAACAACACTAGGCAAAGATGGGTCAAACTTGTTAGTGTTAAAATAAGCCTCCTTGTACAGAAGTACAATCATAGGTTGTTTGGCATAGAATGCTCTTTTGACATCACTCCCTTTTGCATAGAAACTTTCTCTTTTCTTCTCTTTCTTTTGTGTCATCACATTTTCTCCTCTCTTTTCTCTTTTATCAATCTTTCTTTTCTGTTCACTCTCATTTTTAATCCTTAATTGATCCTCATAAGCTTGTTGAGGTGATAATGGTACAAGAGTGATGGGTTTTTCATTCATTACAAAAGAATATTGGTTCCTGAAGCCATCATGCATAACTCACCTATCAAATTGCCATGGTCTTCCTAATAGAATATGGCCCATATGCATAGGTACAACATCACATAAAATTTCATCATGGTACCTTCCGATAGAAAATGATATGAGCACTTGCTTATTTACCTTTACTTCACCACTCTCATTCAACTATTGAAGATTATATGGCTTAGGATGCTTCATAGTAGGTAAATCTAACTTCTCAACCATAGTTATGCTAGCAACATTAGTGTAACTCCCACCATCAATAATCATACTACATACATTATCTTTGATGAGATACCTCGTCTAAAAGATGTTATCTTGTTGCACCTCATTTTCTTCCTTTACTTGCACATTCAATGCTCGCCTTGTAATAAGAGCTACTCCATTAACTGGATACTCCTCTCCATCACTTTCACCTTCTGATGATGGCATAGAATCATCATCTAATTCACTTTCAGTTTTAACTTCACCATTACTTCTCAAGATCATTGCACACTTATTTGGACATTGAGATGCAATGTGACCCCTGCCCAAACACTTAAAACATTTAACATCTCTATTTCTACTTGGTTAGGGGTCAGAATTACCTATCTCCTTGCTAGAACCCATATTCTTGTACTTAGATATCTCGGCTTTGGACTTATAGTTGGTCATCTCGTCCCTTTTATTCCAATTTGGCTTCCAAGATGAGGTAGATCCTGAGTTCTGCCCAAACCGTGTGGAACCCTTTCGTTTGAGTTGCCTTTCAACTTTCATGGCCATGTGCACCATGTCTTCTAATTCCATATAGTGTTGTAATTCAACCACATTTGCTATGTCCCTATTTAGCCCTTTCAGAAATCGAGTCATGGTGGCTTCTCCATCTTCTTCTACATTCACCCGAATCATGGTAATCTTCATCTCTTTGTGGTATTCCTCCACACTTTTGGTGCCCTGAGTGAGCCCTTGCAGCCTTTGGTACAGCTCCCTGTAATAGTGATTAGGGACAAACCACCTCCTCATGATAGCCTTCATCTCCTCCCATGTATCAATAGGCCGCTCACGATTCCTTCTCCTAGTCAAAACAAGTTGATCCCACCAAATAATAGCATAATCAGTGAATTCAACTGCAGCAAGCTTTACCTTTTTCTCCTCAGAATAGTTATGGCAGTCAAAAACCAATTCAACCTTCTTCTCCCATTCTAAGTATGCATCAGGATCATTCTTACCTTGGAATGGAGGAATTGTCATTTTAATACTACCCAAATTATGGTCATAGGTGCGTTGCCTCCCAAATTCTCTTTGATCCCTTTTATTGTTAGCAGTTCGGACCACAGTAGTTTGATTGTCAATTTCATCATCTTCATGGTCATAGGCACGTCTCAACTGCCTTCTTGCTTTAGGAGCCTCACACTCTCATGCCTCATTTGCAACTCTGCTATAGTATTAGATTGCTCCTCGATCCTCTCCCTCATGTCATCAAATCTGGTATTCATACGCTCAAATTGTTGTTGCATAGCTTTGATCATGAAGGACACATCACCAGCTCCCTCTTGAGCTGCACCTTTATCTTTGGATGTCATAGTATTACTTCTACACAAAATAATAAGATACTTCACAGAGCACTCATTCACGTGTTTCACTTAAAAGAAGGTGTCACACTCCCTCGTGTTTACACTCTTTATGGCTTTTTCTTTATATGAACTTTCACTCTTGCCTTTTACCACTCAGATTTCTCCTTTCAGCTCTATAAAGAACTAAACAAGGTAAATCAAAAGTATTGATTTTGAACAAAATAAGATAAATGACATAGAATTGAACAAATTGGAGAACAAGGAATCAAAAAATGAAAAAGGATATCAAGGCAAGTGAATTTAATGAACTAAACTCACAAAAAGAATCAGGATATGAGAAGTTAAATTTAGAGGACAAACTTGGGTAACAAGATAGGAAAATGGATGGTAGAATTGGAGTTGAGAAAGAAAACTTTGTTATTATTGTGGCTAATATGACCAAACTGTTAACTTTATCAATAACTTGAATTTGATGTTTCCTTTCTTTTCTTTTTTTTTTCTTTTTCTTTTTCTTCTCTTTTTTCGTTGATCTTTCTTTTTATTTTTTATTTTTTTTATTTTTGCTTATCACAAAATAACAGCAGAACACTTAGATATAACAATTGGAATTGAAATTAGCATATTAAGAAGGATTGCAAACAAACAAATTTGTGCATTTGAATTGTAATGCACATAATAGACAAATTGAATCAAAATAAATAAATCACAAGGTAGAAAATTGAAGAGTGAGTGGATTCAACCTGATTTAGAGCCTAACTCTGATACCAACTGATGCGGAAAACCCCAAAAAGACGTGGCTTAGGGACCCAACGCACACAATGAATCAAAGAACAACCAGGAAAGCTAAATCAGAATTTAATAACACAAACCCTAGACCCAATATTCGAAGGAACATGAACTTAGGGTATTCAAGATGGATATGGACGTCACGCTTCAGAAAAGGAAGGAATTGGGAGTGATAAGTCGATTTGAACGCCACAAGAAAAATTACCTCTTGATAAGTTTTTTAGTTCTTAAAAGAACCGAGGGAGAAAAACCTTTGCTTTTTATTTCACTCAAAGTTGTCTGATTTCCAAAGCTTACAAGGGGTGCCTATTTATAGGCTTAGATAGCAATCCTAAATAGGCAAAATTCCTATTTAGGAGAAATACCTATTTTGGAGGAATTTCGGACTAATTTCAGCACATATAATAAACTCTTATTTAGGAGTGAATGCTATCACTTAGTCTAACCCATTAAGTAGTCCAATTATATTAATTAGGCCTGGGCTCTTTTTAAAACTTGAATTCGTACCATTTGAAGCTTGGTTAGCCTGAATGTCAAGAATTAGCCCATTTAGTACTTCTTTAATCTTTTTGGCCCTAGCTCGTGTTATTGGGCCTTCTGGAATGTGCAATGGATCTCTTGCATCCATTGAACCTCTAACTCGTGTTATTGGGCCTTTTGGAATGTGCAATGGACCTCTTGCATCAATTGAAACTCTAGCTTGTGTTATTAGGCCTTCTTGAATGTGCAATGGACTTTTTGCATCCATTAAAACCTTCCACCCATCATCTCCACGACGATTGTTTCATTTCCCTTGCAGAGAGTTTGGAGTTACATTTTATAGATGTGTGGCACAAGCATTATTGCATACTACATATGATTGAACTAAGAAGGACCATACGACTGTTAAAGTGTCTAAATTGAAGAGTTGTGTAACAATGTTTTCAGCTATGGAATTAAGAATCCACCCCAAGGAAATTTGATCTTGGGTAAATCATGTTTCATATGCTAGATTTGGTAAACTTTTGGTGGCACCATTCTCACCAATTTCAATGATAGTGTATGGAGGGCACAATTCAGTTTCATCTACAATTGACAGGAGTTAACTGACCCTAAAAAAAAGGAAGGAGACATGTCTTCCATATGATATAATTATCTCCAATAAATTTGATACCAACTACAAAACATGTGATTAACCCAAATGAGCTTCCTGTGGGAGGGATAAAAGGACATGGTGGGGTAGTATTGTTGATGAGGTTTGTATTTTAAGAAGATGGGGTAATGGGTGAATCTGATTAATTTGACATTTATACTTTCGCAAGAAATATCTCTGATACTATGTAAAGAATTAGACTAACAAGATGAAATAAGATGGCTATTACAAATGAGAAAATTGTATTTTATTGATAGAATTTTATACATATTTTTAGTCATACATCAATTGTTCAATGCAATATTTTTTTATAATACAAGTTAAAATTATGTCATTAATATAGGATATAATTATAATCTCTTCTCTTTGGAAAGAATTAATCTTAATTAATGAGCAATTGGTAGAAAAACTATAACTGACAGAGATTGAGCAATTGGTGGAGAGATTGTAGTTAACGGAGATTAAGTAATTGACGGAGATTGAGAGATTATAACTGACAGAGATTAAGTAATTGGTAGAGACATTATAGCTAACAAAAATTGAGATTGAGCAATTAGTGAAAAGATTATAGCTAAATTAGGACACGTCATCATTTCCTTTAATAGTTGTGACTAAGATTCAAAACAATTAATGAGGAACAATTAGATAAACTGTTTGAGATGGTTCCAGCAAATTGATTGCCATGCAGGTTCAATAACAACAAGTCGTGCAAGTTAAAATTTCTTGGGAAGATTTGGCCTTGCAAACTATTGTTCAAGAGGACAAGTGCACTTAACCGTAGGCAACCAGTGGCCAACTGCACAGGCACCTCTCCTGATAATCCATTATTGGACAAGTATAAGTATTCAATTGAACTCATATTACCAAGAGAATGAGGGATTCTCCCAATGAAACCATTTCCTGACATGTTTAAATACCACCAAGTTTGGAAGATGTGCTTCAATTAGTGCCGGAACATGGCCACATAAGCAATTCTCTGAATTGTCTTAAGTATCGTAAACTCATATGAGACTTGGCGACCGAAGTTGTCCTGAAAGGGAATTATTGATCAAGTCGACTATCCACAAGTCTGTGTTGTTCTATAATAGCCAATATGGAAATCTTCCACTCAATTGGATGTACAAGAGATCAAAATATTTTAAATTATGCCAGTAGTAAAGGAATTTAGGAAACATTCCGTCAGGACAAGTAGAGACAAGTTAATTGGAATTTTGGGATCAAACTATGTTGCTCTGTTTCGGCAAATTTATTATTTCCTTTAGCAAACAAGGAATCAAGTTTTTTATGATTGAAGAATGGGCTAAGCGTCACTAGAATCTAGAATTTGTTGTGTGAAAGATGTCAAGATTCAAGGGATTTTAAAGTCCTCAAAGGAGATAAAGATATATTCCCTATTAATTGATTGTAAGGGAGATCTAATAGTCGAAGAAATGTCAAATTAGCTATACACGGAGGCTAGGTACCGCTGAGATTATTTCTGCTTATGTATAAGTTTTTGAGCTACTTTAATTCACGTAAACCTGAGAATTATTTGGTAACAATGAACTTGGCCAAAATTAAGGAGACAAGCATATAACAATAAACATAAAGGGGGTTTGGGGGGATTGATCGTACCTTCGGCTATGGGCATAAGGCCACTCAATTGATAATCAGACATTGAAAAATCCTCCAACGAGATTAAGTTTTCAATTGTTTGCAACATTCTATGATTGAGAGTAATAGTGGAAGTTAAGTCTAGTGTTTTCAGACTTTTCAGATGAGGCCAACTTAATAAAATTAAACTAAAACAAAATAAATTGAAGAATATATAAAGGATTATGGAAAGTAAAATTATGAGTTATTTTTTATTTAAATTTAAAAAAATTATTTGTTTTTTTTAACCTATTGTTCTATAAAATCAAATTAATTTAAATATAAAATTTAAAGTAGTGTAAATATGTAATTTATTTTTATATAAAAATTGTTAGATATTTTTTCATAAAAAATATTTATTATATAATTTAAAATTTTTAAATAATAAAATTTTAGTATAATTACCAATAATATTTAGATTACAAATCATATAAATTTTTATATTCATTTTATTTGTATTTTTTTTTTCATTGTTAGTGGTAATAATACAAATTTTATTGTTTCATAGATGTCAATGATGCGGGTCTAATATAAATAAAATATGATTAGATTATTTGGAGGCAGAATTGCTGCTATAAGCATAAGATCAGTGACAAGTGATTTTGGACCAAACAAAAATGTGGAAATTTACCTTGAGTGAGTTAGGAATCATTCAACCATTGCATGGACAAATTTCGAAAAGAAACTAGTGCTCCAATGCTTTGGAGGAAGTTATCATCCACAGTAGAACCATCTAAGCATATCTCTTTGGGACTGTTCAAATGATAGGACCCTAGTAAATTTAGGCAAAATAATAGATTATACAAAGCACAATTGTGAAAACAATAATTAAAAGCTAAGAAATGTAAGCATTTTTGGATGTTAGGGAATGACCAAATGATGTTTCTTGTAAGTCGTAGGATGTTAAGTAATGACTCTTAAGGTTTGGGAAGAAATTGTGCAGTGATTGTAGCTCCATTATGGGACTTGCATCTCTCCTGATTCCTCTAAGGTGAAGGACACTATAATTGCTCCAACTTTTATTATCTGTGAATGCCAAAAACTGTATATAATGATCTCTTTTATTTGGTAACTAAAGGAAATATATGATATACAAGTGATTCTTGATCTTATCAGCAAAAGACATTTCTTTTTTGTAGTGCTAATCGGTGAAGTAATATTTTAAACAAATTTGTAAGACCATATTAAATAAACCTTTTCAATTAAACGAAACACGTGGTTTTTGTTTTTGATCAATATAGGATATGGTAAATTGCAAGTGCAACACTTAGTTCTTGTCATAAATATTTTTAAAAAAAGACTATACTTTTTTATAATGATTATATACACTTTAAATTCTCTTCAAAGTCTAAAAAGAAATTTGTACTCTATAATCCAAAATATACATGAATTTCCTATATTTATATATAGGTCAGCCTCAATGATCAATTCTTGGAAAGTAGACTTATTTTGTGAACTAAAACAACTATTTACTTTCTAAATAAAAAGATTAAGTTTTAAAAATTTTGTAATTTGTAGAAATATAATTTAAAAAGATGATATTATTATTAAAAAGTATTAATATGTAATGTGAAATCCTTTTTTTATATATATAATAAGGGAAAGATAAGTATAATATATTCAAGATTTGAAAGTATCTTATAAAATTTTGAAAAATTATAACTACTTTATCTAATAAAAGAGTATTCCAATTACTTTGCATTTCAAAGAATTAAAAAAGATGACAAAAACAAGAAATCTCAAATTTAAAATTAATGTAAAAGGATATTATTATATAAAATTTATTAGCAAATATTAAAAATAACATTCATATTGACGTATTGTATGTTAAAAAAAATGTTGCTATAAATGCTTCAACCTCAACAAGATATTTGTCCAAGAAACTTAGGCTGGGGGTCTAGTTGTGGCAATGAATTAAGATAGGAATGAACTAAAAAAAAAAAACTTAGATTTATACCTCTGCAGCCACAAATCTAGTGATCTCATTTCTGCTTAGATCCAACTCCTTCAATTGGCTTAAACTTGTAATTCTAGGAATAAAGAATTGAAATTAAAGAATGATAACCAAACTTTACATTTACCATCTCAAACTAAATCATCTGTCTCCTTCAATTTCTCAAAAATTAAGATGAGTAGAAAAATTATATCTAACTTTTACATGTATTGATCTTCTTAATTGGTTGTGTTCAGAATTTAATCGCTTAAGAGATAAGAGCCCTTTAAGGATGACAAAATGCTAATATCTAAGTTATTAAAACTCAGATCAAGATAGTGTAGATTGCTTAACCTCAGTAATTTTTCATCTTCACCTAGAAGATTGATATATACTTGCTTTTCAATACAACCAACAACAAAAAGTACTAACATGAGAGAAAATGAGTTTATGTGATCAGAATTATAATAATTTTATAAATTATAGATGTACAATATCGGAATAAAACATAGTGTTGAAAAAATCTTTGTTGGTAAGGTTTGGATTCTTGTTTTGCTCAAAAACCCGAAAAAAAATTAAAAAAAAAACTTGATTTCTACAGCCCAGCGGGCAAAGGGTATTCTTGACTTCGAACAAACCTGGAATGTTTGCGCAACCTCCGTTGATTGGGCTCCAAAAGCAAACTCGGTAGGAAGTAAAATTGAGGTCGGTGGAGCGCAAGGCCGGGCTGGGCCTCACATTATTGAAGATGCTCACCCGTACGGCCGACCCATACTTTGCTTTCTTTCTTTTTCTTATTGGACTCTTTCTTGTTTTTTTATGGGCTCACAAGAAGCAATGGGCAAATGCGGTGGCTTCTCTGCTTTGGGTTTTTCCAAAGGCGGCCTTTCTCTGCAATCGAGCGGTCCTCTGTACTCCGCCCTGCACCCTCATCGCCGGCCAACAAGAGTGGAGATCCATCCTGCTCTCCAGCGTCCGAGTCCCTCCTCTCCTACGGGTCGCGATCTCAGTTCCCCTTTCCCTTTTCTTTTCTTTTCTTTTAATTTATAGCCGCAATTCCTCCAACTCCTCAATAGTGAGCCCTTCCAATAATCTTCTATTCTAATTCTCCCTCCTCTTTTTCTTATTCTTTTATCACCAAACAAGATAAAACGCCGAGGTTCTTTCATCCAATGCAGTTTGATACTTGGGAGGATGGATTTGAAGACCTCGTCATAAATAATCAATGGCATTTGTGAAAGCGTTGGCTACTGAAGAAATTGTCTGCTGTCAAATGATTGAGCATTTCAGCTAGCATACAAGCGTTTATCTACTGAAATGAAAGGAACCAAAAGGGAAGCCTTTTTAGCTTTGCAGTCCTCTTGAAACTCAAGGAGATGATAACTAAACTCTACCAGCAGGTATTAACCAGGCTGGACTGGCAGATTGTGTTGTCCGAGCTGTCAACTCCTCCTGCCATCTGCTTCTTCACCCTGTACTTTACGGGAGAGGTGCTTTGACAAAATATTTCAGAACTAAACATTTGAAAATCTCTCCTCCCTTCTCTCTCCATCTAAAAATTCCTGGTGCAGCATTAGCACAATTTTTCAACGATTTGCGGAAAGACACTGAATCCACATTCCTTTTTCCATTAGCTTGTATGGCACACTTTATTTTTGAAAGTCTGAAACAGAGTTAACGTTGTGCACGACATTGCAGTGAATTGGGCCTTCGACCTCCTGTACTGGATGACTATCAAGTGAACATTACTACACAAGAAGGTCAAACTCTTTAGCTCTCCGATGTTCTTATTTTCTGTTTGTTAAAGTCTTCTGATGTGCAGTCCCATGCTTGCCCGTACTATCTTCGGCTTCATCTCCAGGTTCTTGTTCGGGTTATTCTCCCATTGCTGATCCCCTGAACCTGTTTATTTGACTATCTATAACTTCATTAATATCGATCTTTCTCAGCCCGAAGTTGCCGGTTGGAGATAGTCCAGGTCAGACCTTAGTTTGGGATTCCGTTACCATATCTGCCCAATTCTATGTACAAGCATGGATCCCTTTTCTTCTTGCCTCCAAGGTTACCCTTATGCTCATATTCCAATCATGTTCGCATTTGTAAATTTCTCTAACTTTCTATTTTCAATGCCTATTCATACTTTTTAGTTGTACTGCGATAAGATTGATTGACATAACTCATAAAAGTTCAAAAATTTAGTGTCAAAGAAAGCACAATTATTTTCCACAGAAACTCAAAAGCCCAATTTTCTGATGTAACCTCCCAAAAATATGGTCACAAGTCCATTTGCAGTTTTGGAAATAAATGACACTTCTATTCGATGATATTGTGCATTTTGTGAACTGGTTTTGAGAGCTTAATATGACCATTATGAGCTGCCTAGTCTCTTCTGACTTCTGCACACTTCTTTGTTCCATAAAGTTTATGTCAAAAGTAGCATTGTGTTTATATGTAAGCTCCAGACAGCATTGGAACTTGCTCAAAGTGATGTAGGATATTGTTTAGACATTTAGTGATGCAGTCCGTGTGGAGCCTAAGGCACGTTTAAGGTATTCAAACATTTGTCGGAATTGGCGGCAGTTGAATGGCAGACGTATACGAAGGAATCATTTCTGACACCTTATCTGACACAGCATGGGCCTTCCCACTGATGTGTCTGTGCAACAGAGAGCGAAATTATTTATATTGGTCATATTGTACCTCGGATTAGCTTTTGGTATTTGTGTGTCATGCGGGCACAAAATGGTCCATACTCAACTAAGCGTATCTGTTGTGGGGTCTGGTCAGATTGGTTTCATGAATTTAGAGAGTTTTTTTCTTTTTTTTGGTGGAAAAACTAACAATTGAATCTTATGCCTTGACCATGTGTCCTTGTAACCTGTTTTAGCTAGGCTAAAAGAATTTCTTGAACAAGATGCCATTTATCCTTTGCTATCTGTCTTGTTGGATTGGTTGTGGGAGAGCTGGCCCGTAATGCAGCCATGTTAGTTTCAAACTGAATCTGTCATGCTTAAATTGCTTGTCTTTTTCTTTCTGTGGGCAGATGAATATGAAAATGGGTGTTGTTTTCAATCCTGAGGCATTGAAACTTTTCATCAAGCAGAAATTTTTTGTTTGGTATTAGTAGTTGATGAAGAAAATAACATTCCAAAGCCCAAATTGAAGACTCCTGGTATGGCTAGAATGCTTGGGTGTGGATTAGGGATGAGCATTTTTTTGTTTTCTTGTATGGCAGTATCTTCTCATGCAGTGTCAGCAAGCTTCTTGGTATAAATGTCAGCAAACTCATTTTTTTCTTGTTTACTTGCATTTTGCAGAGTGTTGTTCAAGTTATCAACTCCTTCCACCATTTTTTTTACAAGGTGCTTTATGAGAGATACTAAACATTCTTTCTCTCATACACACACGGTTGTCCTCGATTATGAAGATTTAAAGATTGTGAGTTCTCCTTTTCCTAATTTAAAGATTACAAAGCTTTTTGTTCATTTGGTAAATTATGCTCAACACTTCAAGAAAAAACTCGTGCTACGGTGGAGTCTAGAATAAGGCTATATATACGTTGTCTTGTCTTTCTTTCAACAGACTATTCTTTGTGTCCTTCAAGTCATACGTTCACTATTTTAATCAAGTTTTGATTAAACTGAGTTGATTAAATTATACTGAACAATGTAAGGAGATTTATTTATTATCCACATATATAATTCTCAGATGGTATATTTTAACATCAATAGGACTGGTTTATTAAATATAATATTTAAAAAATACAAAAAGGAGAAATGCATACTAAAACAACATTTAGACTAGATATAAGGCTGCCAAGCTCTGTACTTGGATAGTATGGGAAGATTGTCCACAATAAAAAAATAACAGTTGTTAATACATTCCTCCACAAAGTAAAACCAAACTTGTCGCCAGTATGGCTTTATGTATAGAACTGCAGCTATTCCCAACAGCACCATGCTGTAAGATGCTAAAAAGCTTGGATAAAATGCATCCATGCTTATCAATCCAGTTTCTTCTTCGTCCTTACCAGAATTATCAGATAGTGCTGGAGATGCTGGAGGTGATGGATGAGCATTGCAACTTCTTGTCAGTGGTGGTCCACACAGGAAAGGATTATCCTCGTAGCTTCTGTTGTCGAATGTTGCAAATTGTGCAACCCTTTCTGGGGTCTTTCCAGATAAGTTATTGTGTGCTACAGTGAAAACGGCTAGTTCATACAGTTGAGTAAGCTTAGGAGGAATTTCCCCGTCTAAGTTGTTGTACGAAAGATCCAAGCTCTCAATTTCCATAAAGTTTGAAAAAGTTGACGGAATTGGCCCTATCAGCCTGTTGTGGGATAGGTTTAACACCTTAATAGTGCTAAGGTCTCCAAGTTCTGGTGGAATCTCTCCCATCAAATTATTGCAGGAAAGATCGATTCCTGACATGAAGGAGAGGGGTCTTCCTTGGTAGGAATAAGAATAGTTCTTTGTCGTGAACTCCACATGTGGTTGAAAAGTGGCATTAAACGAATATCTTTCAGGAATAATTGTTACATTCCAAGTGCTTCCAGATCTTAGGCAAGGGAGAATATGACCAGATAGGTAGTTGTGAGAAAAATCTATCAAGTGTAATTTGTCCAACTTGCACAATTGAATTGTGATTTCACCTTCAAAGTAATTATTGTCCAAAAGCAGATAACTAAGGTTAGAAAATGTATCAATCCATTCTGGAATGCCGCCGGTAAAATAATTGCGGCCAAGATCCAGCATCACCAAATTAGAACTGTTATAAAATGCATTTTCCAATAGCCCTTGCAATCTATTATTAGATAAATAAACTTGCTCTACGTTCGAAGGGAAATTTGATGGTAGGCTTCCAGAAATATTATTGTGTGAAAGGTCCAGAACTCGGAGAGCAGACATATTTCCTATCCATGGTGGGAGCCTTCCGTGGACATTGTTGTGACTGAGATCCAAGATAAATAATGAGGAACTATTAGATAAACTGCTCGGGATGGTTCCAGTGAATTGATTGCCATGCAGATTCAATGACATCAAGTACTGCAAGTTCAAATTTCTTGGGAAGATTTGGCCTCGCAGACTATTGTTTGAGAGGACGAGCACACATAGCATTAAGCAACCAGTGGCCAACTGCACAGGTACGTCTCCTGATAATCCATTATTGGACAAGTCCAAGTATTCCATTGAACTCATATTACCAATAGAAGGAGGAATTCTCCCCATGAAACCGTTTCCTGACATGTTCAAATACCCCAAGTTTGGAAGATGTGCTCCAATTAGTGTCGGAACATGGCCACGTAACCAGTTCTCTGAAATGTCCAAGTATCGTAAACTCGTATGAGAATGACTTGGCAACCGAAGTTGTCCCGAGAGAGAATTGTTAAGCAAGTAGAGCCGAGACAAGTCCGTGTTGTTCTCTAACAGCCAATATGGAAATCCTCCACTCAGTTGGATGTGCGAGAGATCAACATATTCTAGATTGTGCTGGTAGTAAAGGAATTTAGGAAACGTTCCGCCGTATCCGTAACCAGACAAGTCGAGACTAGTTAATTGGAATTTTGGAATTGAACTATGTTGCTCTGTTTTGGCAAATATATTATTTCCTCTAGCATTCAAGGAATTGAGTTTTGTATGGTTGAAGAATGGGCTGAGTGTCACGGGAACCTGGAAATGATTGAATGAAAGATCTAGGTCTTCAATGGATGTCAAAGTCCTCAGAGGAGATAGAGATATATTTCATGTGAATTGATTGTAAGAGAGATCTAATTGCAGAAGAGATGTCAAATTAGCCATACACGGAGGCAGAGTACCGCTGAGATTATTGTCTGAGATATTTAGTATTATGAGTTGATTTAATTCGCACAAACCTGAAAATTATTTGGTAATAAGGAAATGAGTTAAAATTAAGGAGATAAATACACAACCACAAACACACAGGGGGTTTAGGGGAGATTGATCGTACCTTCAGGTATAGGCCCACTGAATTGATTGCCAGAGAGATATAATTGTTGAAGATATGTAATTTTAGCCATACACGGAGGCAAGATACCGCTGAGATTATTGTTTCGGATATCTAGTGTTATGAGCTGATTTAATTCGCATAAACCTGAAAATTATACAGTAATAAGGAACTGATCTAAAATAAAGAAAATATGTACACAACCACAGATATGAACGAGTTTAAGAGAGATTGATCTTTCGAGTATAAGGCTAGTCAATTGACAGCCAGACACTGGAAGATAAAAAATATGATAACTTTTCAAATGTATAATATTTAAATAAAATAATAATAATAAATTAAGTTTTTTACTTTATATAAAAAATAAAATTTTTGATATTTTAATTAATTTTTATCAAATATTAAATAATTTTGAATTATTTATTTTTTTAGAAATAATTTTTGATATTTAATAAATATTTTAATTTTTTGATAAAATGATATTAAACAAATATCTCTCCTTATATCAAAAATATTATTTTTTCCTTATTTTTTATAATAAAATTAACTCTATTTATTTTTATATATATTTGTAAAATAAAGTATATTTGTAAAAATAAAATAAAATAAAAGAAATTTATTGTGTATACACATGATTACCGTGAGTTTTTTTCTGGATATCGACTATTTTTTTTAGGTTGTTGGAGGATAGATCTAATGATTTCAAAGATAGAAGGTCACGTATGTCGTTGAATTTATTATTACTTAAATTGAGAGTCTCTAAATGAGGGAGTCTTGATAATTTCTCAATACCTGCGCATGTGAGAAGAGTATAATATGGTATCATAATACAAGATGTACAAAAAGATTATTAATTTTTATCTTATGATAATGGAATGAACAGAGGAAGAGCTGTAGAAAGATGACCTTCATTTTCAATACAG
This sequence comes from Bruguiera sexangula, assembly GCA_020141445.1. Taxonomy (NCBI): domain Eukaryota; kingdom Viridiplantae; phylum Streptophyta; class Magnoliopsida; order Malpighiales; family Rhizophoraceae; genus Bruguiera; species Bruguiera sexangula. The sequence goes on from JAHLGP010020639.1 coordinate 5,182,967, forward strand.
CTAAGTATTTGGTTCCCTTCTAAGTTGAGACTTGTTAGATCTTTGAAAGGAAGAAACAAAGAAGCATTTAGGCACCACCCTCCATATCTCCGATCCACTACAGACCAGAGATGAAGTTCGGTGACTTGCTTCGTTGTTGCGTTGCATTGGACTCTTGCCCAAGTACAACAATCAGCATTTATCCCCCAGCGAGACAGGGCGTCGTCATCATCTGGAGGCGGATGATTGAAGGAAGACTTGATTTGCAAAAGAGCAGTTCTTTCGTGTTCCTGACAACCATGACACTGACTCCCCCACTCCTCCAACGACAAAAGTAAAAGTAATATCACTACCATCCATAGCCTAATAATAGCCACTAGCCCCATTTATATCTTTAGAGCACCTCTTAATAAGTAATATTTGTTGCCATTGAGAGCAGTTCAAGCGTTCTATATATGGCAGAGGCAGAGTTGCATTTATGTTTTTTCACACAAAAGGGTCCCATGTTTGTGGAAAAGCCACGAGAATAATAAATAAATATTTACAGTACATTTTTAATTTTTAAATAATCAAATTTTTTATTTTTATTTCTTTCATATCCTCTCACGAATATTGGTCCGATAGTAGAAAAGTCATTTACGTATCATTTCATCGTAACTTGTTAGAGTCAAGCCGCGTAAATTTGGGCCCAGACAAGCTCAGGCATCCATAAGAAATTATTGAAAAGCATATAAGTTAGAAAACAGAGTCTCAATCAACAGTCAAGTCATCCCTCTTCGTTTCCTTCGGGTTGTAGCATGGAAAATTGGTTTCCATGTCAGCTGGCAGGTGCCATCAACTTTTTTGTTTTTGACCTTGACCTTGACAGGCTAGGGTCAAGCCGCGTAAAGTTGGGCCTAGACAAGCTCAGGCATCCATAAGAAATTATAGAAAAGTACATCGGTTAGAAAGTGGAGTCTCGATCAACAGTCAAGTCTTCCCTCTTCGTTTCCTTCGGGTTCTATCCTGGAAAATTGGTTTGTATGCCAGCTGGCAGCCACCATCAACTTTTTTGTTTTTGACCTTGACCTTGACTTGCTAGGGTCAAGCTGCCTAAATTTAGGCCTAGACATGCTCAATCATCCATCAGAAATTATAGTAGTTGGAAGCTTTCTTTGGTGGATTGGCCCATTAGTTAGTCACGGGTGCTGCATGAACACTCACTGAGAAGTCTGCACCAGAAATAACGGAGTGCAAGAAAACAATTGATTTTTGGTGGCCCATATTTTTTCACCTCTCTCTTGCACCATCTGTTTTTTTGTACAATACAGAGGAATGAAAGTCAGTTGGAGACTGGGCCTGGGGTATTATTTTATTAAAAAATATATACAACAGAAAATTAAAGTCGGTGGGCGAAAGGGCCGGGCCTGACGTTGTAAAACGGTGATAAAAATGAACCTTGATAAGCGTTGATCCACAAATTTCTATCATGCTGCCCATTCTCCAGCAGACTAATATTAATAAATGGAGAGTAAAATTGCCGGATAGCGTCTGCAACAAGACCATTCGGCATAGCTCGAACAATTAAAAACTACGCGAACTCACCAATCATTAGTTCTTGGAAATCTACACACAAACACAGTTAATATCAAACTACACACTTTTACCCTATCACCATCTATCGAAACCGAGAAAAAATTCAAAAATTATTATAATAAAAACATCTCCCTCTGCAGATAAAACGAGATAGAAAAAAGTAGAAATAAACAAAATTGTCCATATATAACTAAATTTAACTGTTTTGGAGTAATACCTGTATCATTATCTTGTCAGATTGGTTTCATGAATTTAGAGTAAGTCTTTTTTGTTGTTGTTGTTGTTGTGGTGGTGGTGGTGGAAAGACTAGCGATTGAATTCTATACCTTGACTATATGTCCTTGTAACCTGATTTAGCTAGGCCAAAAGAGTTTCTTAAACGAGAACTATCTGAATTCCATGACATAAGACTATAGTTTGTGAGACTCAGATGCTATTTATCCTTGGCTATCTGTCTTGTTGGATTGGCGAGCGGGAGAGCTGGCCCGTCTTGCAGCTTTGTTAGTTCCTTGCCAGGTAATAGACATGGTTTGAAACTGAATCTGTCGTGTGCTTAAATGGCCGGTCTTCTTCTTTCTGTGGGCAGATGAATATGAAAATGGGTGTTGTTTTCAAGCCTGAGGCATTGGAACTCTTCATCATGAAGAATTTTTTGTTGTATTATTGGTTGATGAAGGAACATAACGTTCCAAAGCCCAAGTTGAAGACTTCTAGTATGGCTAGAATGCTTGGTTTGAATTAGGGGTGAGCTTTTTTAATGTAATTGACCAATCTTCACTTTATAAATGAGATGGCCTAATGGCTAATGAGTGGTGCACGTTATAATTATTTATTGACGCTATTTGACTTGTTGAGTGGCTTAATTGCCCCAATTTTGGCTGAGTTCGAATCCATTGATTGCCGCCCCTCCTAAACATAAAGGATAGTAGGTTTTCTAACCTCATTATCACAAGGATACTAAATTTTCTATATGAGATAATTAAATTAAAATAATAACTATGTTCTCCAATACCCCTCTTTAGCCTAATAACTAATATATATATGTTATGAAATAAAAAGCTCATGCAGTAGAAAAGAGATTATTTTCCGCAACGTTGGTGCGTGCTGGTAACACGGCCAAAAAAAACCAAACAGCTTATGTAGGGTCATGAATTTAGGTTTGGGCACACGTCTCTCGTGACGAATTTAGAGTTATTTTATTTTATAAAATATAATATTTGTAAATGCTATTTGAATTGGAAAAATCAATAGTTTCATTAAATCATATATATTAATTGCTCAAAATTAAAAAAAAAATTAGAAAGAAATAATGCAGTATTTTTCTGTCATTACCAAGTTTTTTGTTCATTGGGTAAATTATGCTCAACACATCGAGAAAAAGCTCATACTATCGTGGAGTCTAGAAAAAAGTTATATGTATGTTGTCTTGCCCTTTTATTTTTTTCAACAAAGAGACTATTTCTGGTGTCCGTCATGTCACATGTTCACTATTTTAATCAAATTCCTATTAAATTGAGTTAATTGAGTTGTGCTAGCCTTATTTATTAACCACATATATAACACCCAGATATTGGCTTATTAAATATAATATCCAATAAATACAAAAAGGAGAAATGCATATACAAACAACATTTAAACTAGACACAGGTTGGGAAGCTCTGTACCTAGACAGCATGGGAAGATTGTCCATAATAAAATAATAACAGCTATTAATGCATTCCTCTACAAAGTAAAACCATGCTCATCGCCAATGTGGGTTTATGTATAGAACTGCATCCATTCCCAACAACACCATGCTGTAAGATGCTAGAAAGCTTGGATAAAATGCATCCATGTTTACCAATCCGGTTTCTTCTTCATCCTTCCCTGAATTATTGGACAATGATGGAGGTGATGGACGTGCATTGCGACCTTTGTTAGCGGCGGTCCACACAGGAAAGGATTATCCTCGTAGCTTCTATTGTTGAATGTTGCAAATTGTGCAACCATCTCTGGGGTCTTTCCAAACAAGTTATTGTGTGCCATGGTGAAAACCTCCAGTTGGTGCGGTTGAGTAAGCTGAAGAGGAATTTTCCCATCTAAGTTGTTGTACGAAAGATCCAAGCTCTCAATTTCCTTCAAGTTTGAAAAAGTTGATGGGATTGGCCCTGTCAGGCTGTTGTAGGATAGGTTTAGCACCTTAATTGTGCTGAGATTTTCAAGTTCTGGTGTAATCTCTCTCGTCAAATTGTTAAAGGTATTGAATTTATTAATCTCTTCTTATATGGACAAATAATACAAATATTTTAGAGTTGTAATCTAAAATAATTAAAATAAATATAAATAATTTTTTGATTGAAAAATAAAAAAATAAAAAAAATCTAAAAGAAAAAGAGTAGAGAGTTGTCAATTGCGAGAATAAAAAGAAAAAAAAGTCAAAAAACCAAAAAGTAGTCGTCGGCCGAGGGAAAAGAAAAAAAAAAAAAGAGGGCTGCTGAAAGGAAGAGAAAAAAAAAAAGAGGAAAGTTCTTTGATCTTACGTTTGAAAGAGATATCGGTGTTCGATCAATTTGAAACTTAGATGGTTGATAGAGAGCATTTGGTTCTTATTTTTGAATGGTGGAGATTGGGTTTCGAGTATTGTAAATCCTACTTCTCTTCCGTTTTCGTGGGTCTATACTCTGAGCAATTTTCTGTGTGCAGTTTTGATCAACCATATAATTGAAAGATGGTTTGTGGTCCGATTGAGCTGATTTTTGATCAGTAGTTGGAGGACACATAAATCTTGTTTGTGAACAGCTGAATTTGGTTTCTCTGAACTGCAAGGGCAGATTTTCCATTCGAACCGAAGCCTTTCAATTCTGGTAACTCTTTGTTCTCTCATCTGTGGCAGTTTTGATCAACCATGTAATTGAAAGATTTTTTGTGGTCCGATCAAGCTGATTTTTGGTCAGTAGTTGGAGGACACATAGATCTTATTTGTGAATGGTTGGATTGAGTTTTTGTGAACTGCAACATTCGAACCGAAGCCTCTCAATTCTCATAACTCTTTGCTCTCTCATCTGTGGCAGAATTGGTAAACCATGTGGATGATTATTGATTTGTAGTCCGATTGAGCTGAAATTTGGACAGCTGGTAGGGGACATCTGGAGGTTCATTTTGAACGGTTGGATTACTTCCTTGAGGTCTACTTGTTGAGTTATAGTTGACAGCACATAATTGGCCTGTCTTGCTTGACTCATTAGTCTCTTGTTTAATCCAAATTGAATTTGTTCAATTTGTTTGATGTAATTGAGGTTGTGTACCTCTATTGTACTCACTTGATTATAGTGGAGCTGACCTCTGGTTCAGAGTATCCGTGGTTTTTCTCCTTTTTGATTTGAAGGGGTTTTCCACTTAAAATTAGTGTGTTCTCTTGCATGGTTTATTTGCATCGCCATTTTTGTTATTCAATCATCTCCTCACAGGTTCAAGCAAGTGGGAGAAGTTTTTTCTTTTGGGCTATTTATACTTCGCTACACCTCTCTTCTCCCATTAAAGTGGTATCAGAGCCAAGTTGGTGTATTTGGCTTGTTTGAATGATGGAGTTGAATGTGAATAAATTGGTCTATTTGAATGACACGAATTATCATATATGGAGGAGTAAAATGAAGGATCTCCTATTTGTAAAGAAATTGCATTTGCCAGTATTTACTACTACGAAACCTGAGTTTAAAACTGATGAAGAATGAGAATTTGAGCATGAACAAGTTTGTGGTTTTATACGACAATTTGTTAATGATAATATTTATAATCACATTTGCAATGAGACATATGTATGGACTTTGTGGAGCAAACTTGAGACTTTGTATGCTTCAAAGTCTAGTAATAACAAGTTGTTCTTGTTAAAGAAAATGATGCAATTGAAATATAATAAAGGAAGTTCTGTTGCTGACCACTTAAATGAGTTTCAGGGTCTCATTGATCAGCTATCAGGCATGGGCATTAAGTTTGATGACGAAGTTCTTGGGTTATGGTTACTTGCTACCTTACCTGATTCTTGGGAGACTTTTTGAATGTCTCTCGCTAATTCTACCTCCGGTGGTATTTTATCAGTGGAACTTGTAAAGAGTGGTGTATTAAATGAGGAGATGAGAAGGAAATCTCAAGGTTCATCATCATCCAAATCAGAGGTTTTAATTACTGAAAATAGGAGGAGAAGTCAAGGAAAAGGAAATGGTAAAAATGGTAGAAGTAAGAGCCGAAGCAAGTCACGATCTAAGTATAAGAATGTCCAGTGTCATTATTGTGGGAAGATGGGTCACATTCAGAAAAAAATGTTACAATTGGAAGAGAGAATAAAGATGGCAGTGATAGGCACGAGAAAAAAAATGTGAGTAATAATCGTATTGCTACTGCATCCACTTCTTGTACTGATGACCTTATTATTGTTTGTGATGAGGATATGATTAATTTGGCATCTCATGTGACTGATTAGGTCATGGATAATGGTGCTTCTCTTCATGTTACTTCAAGAATGGAGTTCTTCACAACATATACTCCTGGTGATTTTGGAGTTTTGAAGATGGGTAATAATGGCTTAGCAAAGGTCATTGGCATTGGTGATATTTGCTTAAAGACTGGCAATGGAGCACAACTAACATTAAGGGATGTTAGACATGTCCCTGATATCTGTTTGAATTTGATTTCAACTGGAAAACTAGATGATGAAGGTTTTTGCAGTACCTTCAGTGATGACCAGTGAAAGCTTACTAGAGGCTCCTTAATTGTGGCACGAGGTAGGAAATACTCCAGTTTATATTTCATACAAGTTGTTATCTTCAAAGATATTGTAAATGTAGCAGAGAATGATAATTCCATTGAATTATGGCATAAGCGGCTCAGTCACATGAGTGAAAAGGGGATGGATTGTTTAGCAAGAAAGAACCAACTTCCAAACATAAAAAGTGCAATTTTACAAAAGTGTCCTCACTGTCTAGCTGGGAAACAAAATAAAGTTACATTTAAGAGTCACTCACCTTGAAGGAAATCAAAGTTGCTTGAATTGGTGCATTCTGATGTATGTGGTCATTTGAAGGTACGCTCACTTGGTGGTGCTCTTTATTTTGTGACTTTTATTGATGATCACTCAAGGAAACTTTGGGTTTATGCATTGAAGACTAAAGATTAAGTCTTTGGTGTATTTAAATAATTCCATGGCTTTGTTGAGAGACAAACTTGTAAGAAATTGAAATGTGTCCGCACTGATAATGGTGGTAAGTATAGTGGTCCATTTGATGAATACTGCAGAAAGTATGGAATCAGACACCAGAGGACACCTCCTAAGACACCACAGTTAAATGGTTTAGCAGAAAGGATGAACAGAACATTGATTGAGAGGGTCAGATGTCTTCTCTCAGATGCAAAATTACCTAGATCCTTTTGGGGTGAAATTTTGAAAACAGTGACACATGTAATTAATCTAACTCCTAGTGCTCCGCTACAAGGTGATGTTCCGGACAAAGTTTGGTTTGGTAAGGAAGTCTCTTATGACCATTTACGAGTCTTTGGTTGTAAGACTTTTGTTCATGTCCCTAAAAATGAAAGAAGGAAGTTAGATGTGAAGACTCAGCAGTGTATCTTTCTTGGTTATGGTGAAGATGACTTCGGGTACCGTTTATATGATCTAATTGAGAAAAAACTTATAAGGAGTAGAGATGTTATGTTCGTTGAGGATCAAAACATTGAACACATTGAGAAGTCAATTCCTCAGGTTAATGATAATCCCGTTGATATTGTTCCATTTCCTCAGACATCTCTAAATGATCCTGTTGATGTTCATGGTGATATACAAGAACATGATGAGAATGTTCAATAGGATCATAATATGTAGGGTGCAGATGATATTGATGCTCCAATAGAAGATCATCCGCACATACCTTCACCTCCATTTCAGCCACGAAGGTCCAATAGAATTCCAATGCCTTCTACTCGGTACTCTCCTGATGAGTTTGTGATGTTAACTGATGGGGGAGAACTTGAGTGTTATACAGAAGCAGTTGAAAGTGAGCACAGGCAGCATTAGATCGATACCATGATAAATGAGATGAAATCCTTATATGATAACTCTGCTTATGAGTTAGTAAAGTTACCTAAAGGCAAGAGGGCTTTGAAGAATCGGTGGATTTACAAAATAAAGCAAGAAGAAAATACTTCAGTCAGATTGGTTGTCAAAGGATTCAGTCAAAAACAAAGCATCGACTTTGAAGAGATCTTCTCACCGGTGGTGAAAATGTCTTCCATTCGAGTTATGTTGAGTTTGGCTGCTAGCCATGACTTAGAGATTGAGCAGACGAATGTGAAAACAACTTTTCTCCATGGTGACTTGGAAGAAGAAATTTATATGGAACAACCAGAGGGATTTGAGGTGGAAGGAAAAGAGGATTATGTGTGCAAGTTAAAGAAAAGCTTGTATGGCTTGAAACAAGCTCCGAGACAATAGTATAAGAAGTTTGAGTCTGTTATGGGGGAGCAAGGCTATAAAAAGACAACTTCTGATCATTGTGTTTTTGTTCAGAGATTTACTGATGATGATTTTATCATTTTTTACTTTATGTTGATGATATACTTATTGTTGGTCGTAATGCTGCTAGAATTAACAAGTTGAAATAAGAGTTGAGCGAGTCCTTTGCCATGAAGGACTTGGGACCAGCAAAGAAGATTCTCGGCATGTCAATCACTCGGGATAGGAAAAAGAAAAGGTTGTACCTGTCTCAGAACCAGTACATTGAAAAGGTACTTCAAAGCTTTAACATGGATAAGGCTAAAGTGGTAAGTACTCCTCTTGCTACACACTTTAAATTATCTATTAACCCTTCCACAGAGAAAGAGAAGGAAGAGATGCAAAGAGTTCCATTTACGTTAGTCGTGGGTAATTTGATGTATGCAATGGTATGCACGAGACCTGATATAGCTCATGCAGTTGGCACAGTTAGTCGGTTCCTTTCAAATCCCGGTAAAAAGCATTGGGATGCAGTGAAGTGGATAATAAGATATTTACGAGACTCCACTGATTTGAGACTTTGTTTTGGGAGTGATAAGTCTATCCTTACTGAATTCACAGATTCAGATATAATAGGTAATATTGATTCTAGAAAGTCTATTTCAGGTTATGTGATTACTTTTGCAGGGGGAGCAGTGAGTTGGCAATCTCGATTGCATTGCAGAAGTGTGTTGCATTGTCCACTACAGAGGTAGAGTTTATTGCAATAACTGAAGCATTTAAAGAGTTGCTTTGGATGAAAAGATTTATGAAGGAACTTGGTTTTCAACAATCAAATTATATGTTGTATTGTGATAGCCAAAGTGTCATCCATTTTGGTAAGAATCCAACTTTTCATGCTAAGTCAAAATATATTGACGTGCGGTATCATTGGATACATGATGTTTTTGATTCTAAATAGTTAGCACTTGAAAAGATTCATATAGATAATAATATTACTGATATGATAACAAAGGCATTATCAAGATGAAAATTTGAGTTGTGTTGTACATTGGCTGGGATGGCCAATATTTCCACATAGTCGGGAGGAGGAGAATTGTTAGGTTTATTGGTCCCTTTGTATATGGATAAATAATACAAATGTTTTGGGGTCATAACCCAAAATAATTAAAGTAGGTATAAATACCCCTTTGACTGAAAAACAAAAAAATAAAATAAAAAAAAATATAAAAGAAAGAGAGGAGACAGTTGTCGGCTGTGAGAATAAAAAGAAAAGAAAAGTCAGAAAATCAAAAAGTAGAGAGCCATCGGCCGAGGGAAAAGAAAGAAAGAAAAAAAAAAGGAGGGCTGCTGAAAGGAAGAGAAAAAAAAAAGAGGCAAGTTCTTTTATTTTATTTTTGGAAGAGATATCGGTATCCGATCAGCTTAAAACTTAGATAGTTGATAGAGGGCATTTGGTTCTTATTTCTGAATGGTGGAGATTGGGTTTTGAGCACTGTAAGTCCTACTTTTCTTCAGTTTTCGTGGGTCTATACTCTGGGCAATTTTCTGTGTGTAGTTTTGATCAACTGTATAATTAAAGATTGTTTGTGTTCCGATCACGCTGATTTTTGGTCAGTAATTGGAGAACACATAAATCTTGCTTGTGAACGGTTGGATTTGGTTTCTCTGAACTGCAAGGGCAGGTTTTCCATTCGAACAGAAGCCTCTCAATTCTGGTAACTCTCTGTTCTCTCATCTGTGGCAGTTTTGATCAACCATGTAATTGAAAGCTTTTTTGTGGTCCGATCGAGCTGATTTTTGGCCAGTAATTGGAGGACAAATAGATCTTATTTGTGAATGGCTGGATTGGGTTTCTGTGAACTGAAAGGGCAGGTTTTCTATTCGAACCAAAGTCTCTCAATTCTGGTAACTCTCTGCTCTCTCATCTGTGGCAGAATTGGTAAGCCGTGTGGATGATTATTGATCCGTGGTCCGATTGAGCTGCAATTTGGACAGCTGGTAGGGGACATCTGGAGGTTCATTTTGAACAGTTGGATTACTACCTTGAGGTCTACTTGTTGAGTTATAGTTGACAGCACGTAGTTGGCCTGTCTTGCTTGACTCATTAGTCTCTTGTTTAATCCAAATTGAATTTGTCCAATTTGTTTGATGTAATTGAGGTTGTGTACCTCTATTGTACTCACTTGATTATCGTGGAGCTGACCTCTGGTTTAGAGTGTCCGTGGTTTTTCCCCTTTTTGATTTGAAGGGTTTTTCCACGTAAAATTGGTGTGTTCTCTTGCGGGGTTTATTTGCATTGTCATTTTTGTTATTCAATCATCTCCTCATAGGTTCAAGCAAGTGGGAGAAGTTACTTTTTTGGGCTATTTATACTCCACTACGCCTCCCTTCTCCCATCAGAGTGGTATCAGAACCAGGTTGGTGTATTTGACTTGTTTGAATGATAAAGTTAAATGTGAATAAATTGGTTTGTTTGAATGACACGAATTATCATATATAGAGGAGTAAAATGAAGGATCTCCTATTATCAAAGGTAAGCTCTTTGTCATGAACTTTGTATGTGTTTGAAAAATTTATTCATTAACCAAAGGAGAACTTATCCAAAAATTATCAGAGGTACATCTTCTATTCCAAGTGCTTCCAAATTTGAGGCAAAGGGGAATATGACCAGATAGGCAATTGTGAGAAAAATCTATCAAACTTATTTAGTCCAACGTGCACAACTGAATTTGGAGTTCACCTTCAAGTTAATTATTGTCCAAAAGCAGATAACTAAAGTTAGAAAATGTATCAACGATTCTGGAATGCTGCCACTAAAATTATTGTGGCCAAGATCTAGCATCACCAAATTAGAGCTGTTGTAGAATGCATTTTCCAATGACCCTTCCAATCTATTCTGAGATAAATAAACTTGTTCTATGCTTGAAGGGAAATTTAAAAGTAGGCTTTCAAAGATGTCATTGAGTGAAAGGTCTAGAACTCCAAGTGCAGACATATTTTCCTATCCACTGTGGGAGCCTTCAGTGGATATCGTTGTGATTGAGATCCAAGAGAATCAATGAAGAACTATTAGATAAACTGTTTGGGATGGTTCTAGTGAATTGATTGCCATCCAGCCGCAATACAAGCAAGTTTTGCAAGTTTAAAGTTCCTGGGAAGATTTGGCCTTGCAAACTATTGTTTGAGAGGACAAACATACGTAACATTAAACAACCAGTGGCCAACTAGGTACCTCTCCTGATAATCCATTGTTGGACAAGTCTAAGCTTTCCATTGAGCTCATATTACCAAGAGAAGGAGGAATTCTCCCAATGAAATTGTTTCCTGACATGTTTAAATGCCATAGGTTTGGAGGATGTGCTCCAATTAGTGCTGAAACTTGGCCACGTAAGTAGAAATGTCCAAGTATCGTATACTCATATGAGAATGGCTTGGCAATCGAAGTTGTCTTGAAAGGGAAGTATTGACCAAGTAGAGTATCCACAAGTCAGTGTTGTTCTTTAACAGTCAATATGGAAATCCTCCACTCAATTGGATAGGGGAGAGATCAACATATTTTAGATTATGCTGGTAGTAAAGGAATTTAGGAAACGTTCCACTGTGTCCGTAACCAGACAAGTAGAGAAGAGTTAATTGGAATTTTGGGATCAAACTATGTTGCTCTGTTTTGGCAAATATATTATTTCCTTCAGTAAACAAGGAATCGAGTTTTGTATGGTTAAAGAATGGGCTGAATGTCACTGGAATCTGGAATTTATTGTGTGAAAGATGTAGGGATTCAAGGGATTTTAGAGTCCTCAGAGGAGATAGAGACATATTCCCTGTCAATTGATTGTAAGAGAGATCTAATGGCCGAAGAAATGTGAAATTAGCCATACATGTTGGGCTCATTGGTCCTTCCTATATAGATATATAACACAAATGGTTTGGGGTCACAACCCAAAATAATTAAAGAGGGTATAAATACCCTTTTTGGCTGGAAAAAACCTTAAAGAGGAGAGCTGGTCGTCAAAAAGAAAAACAAGCTGCCGAGAGAGAGAAAAAGAGGGAGGCCGTAGAAAGAGAGGAAATAAAAGATAGTATTGTTTGGTCTTACTTTGGAAAGGATATTGGTGTCTAATCAAATTGAAATTTGGATAGTTGATAGAGGATATTTGGTTCTTATTTCTAAATGGTGAAGATTGGGTTTCGAGCACATTAAGTCTTGCTTCTCTTCAGTTTTCGTAAGTTTATACTCTGAGCAATTTTTTGCGTACAATTTTGATCAATTATGTAATCGGAAGATTATTTGTGATCCGATCAAGTTGAGTTTTGGTCAGTAATTAGAGGACACATATATCTTCTTTGTGGATGGTTGGATTGAGTTTCTGTGAACTGCAAGAGTAGGTTTTCCATTCAAACCGAGACATCTCAATTCTAGTAACTTTTTGCTCTCTCATCTGTGGTATTGACCCATGGTCCAATTGAACTGGATTTTGAACAGCTGGTAGGGGACATCTAGGAGTTCATCTTAAACGGTTGGATTATTTTCTTGAGATCTATTTGTTGAATTGTAGTTAACAGCACATATTTAGCTTGTCTTGCTTAACTCATTAGTCTCTCGTTTAATTCAAATTGAATTTTGTTTAATTTATTTGATGTAATTGAGATTGTGTACCTCTATTGTGCTCACTTAATCATAGTAGAGTTGATCTTTAGCTTGGAGTGTTCCATGGTTTTTTACCCTTTTGATTTGGAAGGGTTTTCCATGTAAAATTAGTGTGTTTTTTTACGTGATTGATTTGCATTGTCATTTTTGTTATTTAATCATCTCCTCACAGGTTCAAGCAAGCGGGAGAAGTTTCCTAAGTACAGAGGTAAGGTAACGATGAGATTATTTCTGCTGATGTAAAGGTTTTTGAGTTGCTTTAATTTGCATAAACCTGAAAATTATTTGGTAATAAGGAACTTAGCCAAAATTAAGGAAATGTGCACACAACCACAAACATACGAGGGGGTTTAAGGGAGATTTGTCGTAGCTTCGGCTATAGACATAGGGTTGCTCAATTGAGAATTAGACATTGAAAGATCCTCTAGCAAGATTAAATTTCCTATGGTATGCAACATTTTATAATTAAAAGTAATAGTGGAAGTCAAGTCTAGTGTTTTCAGAGGCCAACCTAATAAAATTAAATGAACAAAAATTTATCATTGAAAAATATATAAAAATTTAGAAACGATAAAATTATTATTTATTTTTTTATTTAAATTAAAAAAATTATTTGTCCTTTTTAACTTATTACGTTATAAGATTAATTTATTTTAAGTATAAGATTTAAGGTGATATAAATATATAATTTACTTTTATAAAAAATTATTCTATTTATTTATATAAAAAATATTTATTATATAATTTAAAATTTTTAAATAATAGAATTTTATTATAGTAATTAATGTAATAATATTCATATTACAAATCATATTAATTTTTTATATTCTCTTTTATTTGTAATTTTTTTCAAATATTTTGATTATAGCTCCATTATGGAACTTGCATCTCTCTTGATTCCTTTAAGGTGAAGGACATTACAATTACTTCAACTTTTATTATCTACGAATGCCAAAAACTGTATATAATGATCTTTTTTATCTAGTAAGTAAAGGACGTGTATGATATATAAATGATTCTTGATCTCATAGGTAAAAATCATTTCCTTTTTATAGTACTAATCGGTCAAGTAATATTTGAAATTAGTTTACGGGACCATATTAAATAAATCTTTTCAATTAAGTGGAACACTTTTTTTTTGTAGTAAACTAATTATTTGCATTTTTAGATAGAAGTATTAAGTTTTAAAAATTATATAATTTACAAAAATATAATCTATGAAATAATAATAATATTATTAAAAAATATAAATATGTAATGTGAAATCTTTTTTTATATAAATAATGAGAAAAAGATAAGTATAATATAATATTATATAATATATTCAAGACCTTATAGATATTTTATATAAATAGATACAAAATTTTAAAAAATTATGGTTTACTTAATTTAATAAAATAATGCTCCAACGGCCTCACATTTCAAGGTATTTAAAAAAGATGCTAAGAATAAGAAATCCCAAATTTGAACTTAATGCAAAAAGACATTATTAAATGAAATTTATTAATAAATATTAAGAGTAAAATTCATATAGATACTTGATGTATGTTAAAAGAGATTTTGCTATAGATACTTTAACTTGATCCCAGAAACTTGGGTTTGGGGAGGTCTACTCTTGGCAATGAATCAAGATAGGAATGGATTAAACAAAAACAAAAACTAGGATTTATACCTCTTGCAGCCACAAACCTTGTGATCTCATTTATGTTTAGATTTAACTTCTCTAATTGGCTTAGAGCATCTAATTATGGGAATAAGGAATTGAAACTAATAAATCATAAACAAACTTAACATTTACTGTCTCAAACTAAATCATATATGTATGATATATCCCTCAATGTCTTAAAAAATAAGATAAGTAAAAAAATTATATCTAACCTTTTACATTTATTAATCTTTTTAATTGTTTGTGTACAAGATTTAACTGCTTAAGAGATAAAAGCCCTTTAAGAGATGACAAAATGCTATAATTCAAGTTATTAAAACTCAAATCAAGGGAGTGCAAATTGCTCTCAGTACTCCTTCGTCATCACCCGAAAGGAAGATTGATATATATATATATATGATTAAAAGTATAATAAGTTTTTAAATTACACAAAAATATCAAAATAAAATAGTAACAAAAAATTAAAATTTATCCTTTATGTAAAATAGTAACGAAGTTGAGTCTTAGTACACACCACCTTTCAACAAAGTAAAAATACTAGAGAACAAAAAAAAAAGAAAAACCAAAAAAAGAAAATCCTATCCCACCTTAAGAAAATCATTTTCTAAATATAATTTTTCCAAACCCGTTAAAGAATTCAAATTTGACAACATGTAATGACACACTAGGTGAGGAAAGAGATACTCTTTTATTATCAATTTTTTAAAAGATAAAACAATTATTAAATTTGAAAAATTATCATTAAAAAGATAAAAATAAAAATAATATCACTAAAGTTTATAATTAATTGAAACACTTTTATGAAAACTTTCTTATTTCATATTTAGTTACTTTATTTTCTTTCTTTTTTTAAAATCCTTTTAGCCTTTTAAAAAAAATATCACCAATAATTTTTTGATAAAATGAATTACATTGTAATTTTATATATTATATTATTTGTTAAACTCTTAAATTTAAGGATATAGTTTGAGAGGTCTCATTGTTATTCTTTTGCAAGAGTTTTTTCCTTATAATTTTAAAGTTTTAGTTGTAGATTTGTCTTTTATTTGGAATTTTGTTAATTTTTGCAATAGATACAAAAATAGAAGCAATTGACAATTCAAAACGATTCTTTTAACCTCTTTTTATTTCAAAGAGATATACAAGTAAATTTTTCTTATTTTTTATAATAAAAATTACTCTATCTATTTCTTTATATATTTTTGTAAAAGTAAAACATATTTAAAAAAAAATTCAACTTACATGGTTATCAAGAGTCTTGCCGACTATTCCTTTGAGGCTGTTGTCGGATAGGGTTGATTCGGAGGTGGATGATTGAAGGAAGACTTGATTTGCAAGAGAGCAGTTCTCTCGTGTTCCCGGCAACCATGACACTGACTACCTCACTCCTCCAACAACAAAAGCAAAAGCAATATCACTATCGTCCATGACCTAATAACAGCTGCTAGCCCCACTTGTATGTTCCAAGCACCTCTTACTACTTCGTAATATTTGTTGCCAATGAGAGCAGTTCAGGCCTTCTATGTATGGACGGAGACTGAGGCGCGTTTTCGTATGTTTTTGCGGAAGAGTCTTATGTTTGTGGCTAAAGCAACAAGAAAAAAAATAAATACTCACTACACTTTTTTTTTTTTTTCTTTGAATATGGTTTAAGAATAAAAATGTTATTTTATCAATTTCTTTGAAATTTACGTTATTTGTAAGGTCATAATTTAACAATTCTTAAGTTGGTTAAGTACTGCCAGCTGTAAATTTTAATTTTACAAAAGTTTTTATCTTTCTAAACTAATGCATATCATTTTTACCCTATAATTCTCAAAATCATTGTTGATGCAGGTTGCCATGCTCTTTGTTTTATTATTATTTTTTTCTTTTTTTCCTTTTCGGTGAGGAAGCCCAATTACTTCAATTCTACATGGAATCTTTGGGCAGTCTTATGAATGCAAAGAATAGTTAATTAATCTAACTTCAAAAATTAAGATGTACCGTGTCATTCTGGTCCCCCTTTTTACGTTTCATTCGGGTCGTCTGATGGAAAATTGGTCTGCGGGGCATCGACGTTTTTAATCTCATCGTGACTTGTTAGGGTCGAGCCGACTAAATTTGTGTGTAGACAAGCCCATTAAGAAATTGTGGATTGGCCCATTAGTTAGAGTTAGGAAGGGTGCTGCAGGTCCCCACTCAACTGAGAAGACAATCGATTTTTGGTGGCCCAGAATATGAAGTCTGGCCTTAATTTTTCTTCCATCCCCCACTGGTTATTTTTCCATATCAATCCTAAGTTTGGTTACGATTGAGACTTGTTGTTCCCTTAATTCTTCATTTTCTTGTTCTTTTACACATCCCCGGTGGCGATGAAGAGTTATAGATTGATTGTGAGTGGCCTCATTCTTTTGCATTCCTCATCTTTTTCTCTTTCTTTTGTTTCAAACAAGATCAAAGTAAAATCTGTAGCGTTGACTTCTTTAAATTCTTCAAATTGAAAAGGGAATTCTTTCGGGTTTGAAACAATCTTTAGTGTTCAGTTCCTCATTTGCTCGAAAATAAAGAGGGTCTTGAACAGTTCCTTCGGTGGAAGAAAACAGTAATCTTGATTTCGGTTTCAACCCAACTGATTATTCTTCAAACCAATTGTCTTTACCTGCATTTTGGTGTTACGCATACTCTGCCTTCTGCATCACGTATCTATAATTATGAGGCAACTTGATTTCTGTTTGTTTATAGGAGTTTAATCGAGAAGAAACGTTAGCTTGGGTGTACCTCTTTGTGAGTGTTAGGTGTGTAGGGAGAGATTGGTGCTTGGACATTGCCTTGCCCTCTCTGTGTTTTAGTTGCCTTGACAAGCAAGACTGAAGGCATATTTGTATGGCTGCCTTTTTTTTTTCTTTTCTCTTGTTTTTCTTTCTTTCTTTTTTGTTTGTCCTCCAGGAATGTTTTTGCTTTTGAAGATCAAAGTGGGATGTTTGCAGCTGTGCTCTTTCTCTTTATGACTAAGATGGAGCGAGGGTGAGTTCAAAGTATGTTGCAGATTTGTTTGTGCTTCTTATTTCTCCTTGTTGACTGGGAACACTATAGTGAAAGAGTTTTGGCTTTTTAAAATCCTGCAAGAGTGATGTATTTGTTCTCTTTACAGGTTCAACAGAAGAGAAGAATTTTTTTGTTCTTTAAAAGGTAGTACAACCGAACCTGTGGAGGTCAACAACTCCTTAAACATCAGGTACATTCCTCTTCTTCTTCATTTTCTTCATTTATTATCTGTTTTCTTTCAACAAATCGTTCTTAACCTGAGAGTTTAATGTTTATTGCTCTTTTTTGTTTATGTAGACTACCTTTACTCTTTTTTTGTTTCTCGTCATTGAATCTGTATCTGTTGCTCTGAATGAATTGTTTCGTTGAAAGTAAGAGTATTGTCTGTTTAAGTCTGTGGAATAAGTTGAGCTCATAGTACCGAAAGAGGGAGGAATGCTCCCAGTGAAAAGCACGTTTGAGATGCATAGGTTTGGAAGATGTTCTGCAATTTGTGCTGGAACAGGGCCACGTGAGCAGTTCTCAGAGATGTCCAAGTTTATACAACTCGCGTGAGAATGACGTGACGACCGGAGTTGTCATGTTAGATAATTTAAAAGCCACTGATAATTGAAACATTACTAATTTCTGTCACTACTCACTTGACAATTTGGATACACAATTTTTTTTTTTTATTGTCAAATTGAGTTCCAAAGTCTTGAATCTTTTTCATTTTGACCGGTGAAGGCTCAAATTTTGGCAATTTGAATTATAACTCAAAATATTGTCAAAATTGTATTTTAATCTTTAAATGTATATAATAAATAGTAAAGATATAAAAAATAAATTTATTTATATTTTAAAATAAATTTAAAAGATAAAATACTTTTCAAAAATCCCTTTCAACGCTTTAATGGAATTAATATCTTTAAATTGATGCACAATTTAAAATTTAAAATATAATAAATTTAAAAAAATTATAAAAATTTTGAAATTAAAGTTATATATATATATATATTTTAAAATTTGTTCAATTTACTACATATTCTAAATATAAATTTGATTTTAAAAACTTTTTGAATTGTTACTCAAATTGAAAAAATTTGAGAGCTCATTATTCAATTAGAAAAGTTTTAAAAATTCAAAATCTGAAAAGACAAGAAAATGGTTTGTGTGCTTACCCAAATTGTCACATTACCTGTATGTTAGTATCACAGAGGAATAGTAATGACGACTGCAAATTGATTTAATTTGATTAAATTTAAAAAATACATGATTTAAATTGATAAAATTCGCAAAATTGTTAATATAAATTTATATTTATAGGAAAAAAAAAGTGATTGTTGAAAAATATATAAAAGATTGGAAAAAGTAAATTTACCTTTTCTTGTATATCTACGAACACAAAATTTGCCTAATGAAGAAGTAATTACAAATATGGGAAAATAATTAACTATATGAAGAACAATCGTGAAGCAAGAATTAGAAGTTACTATGTGTCAGCTTTCCGGAAGGTTAACAGCTACCTTGACCAAATAATATTCCTCGTAGATTGTTGGATCTTAAGTGAAGATTGTAATTCCAGCACGTGGCTTGCAGTTGTCCTGATTCCTTGGAGAAAAAGCGCAGTTATATTGCTCCAACTTTTAGTTTCTACGAAGGCTTAAAAAAAGAAAAATACAATGTGTTATCTTTTTCTGATAAGTACAAGAAATTTATCAGATATAAGTAACTCTTGATCTCGTGAGTATAAGACACTTTCTATATTCTTTTTTCTAGTTCTAATCGGTCAAGTGACATTTCAAACTAGTTTACGGGACCGTATTAAATAAACATTTCCAATGTTAAGTCCAACAACCGGCTCATTGGCATAGATTTTGTTCTTGAGCAATGCCATGCAAGTGCAGTACTTTGTTTTTGTCATAAATATTTCAAGGAGAGTCCCGACTTTTTTTTTTTTTCCATTACTATTTCGTATATTCCAAATTCTCATCAAAATATAGGGATAAATTTATGCGTCGTGACCCAAATTATACACCATTTTCCTAACTTTTTTTATAGGCCGACCCTCCCTAATCAAACTTTGTGAAAGCATACTTATTTGGTAAACTAAACCAACAATTAAGTTTTTCTAGGTTAAAAGGATTAGGCCATGAAAACTCCATATAGTTTGCCGAAGCATAAGCCGAGGAGACAACACGAAACAAGACATTGATAGTAAAGCTAATTTCTTTGCTTAGCACATCCTTTCTTTTATCCAAAATGTAATAGATAGAATACAAAACATTGAAGACTTTGTGAGCGAAGAATATAATTCAAAATTATGTCTTTAGGAACTCAAGTTCTTGTAGATTTGTTAGCATAGTCATTTGATTCATTATTCAAATAATGTTTGTTATCCCTCAATGTTTTGTTGTGGTTATATCTCATATATTCAGAAAAGGTAATGGACACTTTTTTTCGTGCCACTGAAGTTCATTCATTAATGAAGTAAAATTGAGACATCATTGTGGCATGTGGCCACACAAAAGGAGGATCTACCTCCCTCACAATAGTGGTTCCAAAGTGAGTCTCTTCCAACTTAGTTACAGCATATCGAATTTGGAACTCACGGGTTCGGTCACCTTAAATCCCTTTATGTTTTAGGGAGGGCAAAACTATAGGAATTTAGACCCCAGGCAAAGCTAGAAAAAGCACAACGAATTAGAACCAAACTCTCAATTCAAGTGGTCTAAGATAGGTATTGGAGTTTACTCGCACGCAGATAAAAGAATAAAATTTTGATGTGTATACATTAAATCAAATATTACTTTAATATTATTTTATAAATTTTTATCTCCATAGTCAATAATTGTTCTTATTTCTTATATCCGTTAAACTTTCAAAAAATTTATATCATTGTTCATAACTTTGTGCGCAAATCGATATTTTATATTAAGAATTTACCTACAAATTCATTTAAGAGAATAGACACAATCAAATATACTAGGATAAAAAATAGTAAAATTGAGTGCAATTGATAATTTTCAACATCAAATAAGTGACCTTTTGAAAAAAAAAAAAACAGAGAACAAAATAAAATAACTGACTATCGTCTCCCACTCCCGCTCATTCTGTCTTGCGTAACAGCTCTGTGTGATGTGTGTAAATGAGTTTCAATTGTGAGAACCGAGGGACAATCATGTCCGCTTAGCTGCAGAGGAACTTGATGGCAGCATAGGAGGAGGAGGGGGGCTTGAGGTAGTAATGGTGGTGGTGTTGGCGATAGCAATTGAGGAATTAGGAAGCTGCTTTGGAGTTCTTTCCCCTCCCCTTATTGTTGTCTTGCAAGTTTTGTGGAAAATAACTTCTGCATTCTAAAAGTGAAAGATGTTTAATGAAAAAAATAAGCATATTTTCCATTGATTTGTAAAAGATTTTCTTTTGAACATGGTTTTACATTGTACCAAATATTAAAAAAAATAATAAAATATTTTACATGAAATAAACTGACTTTAATTCTATAATGTTCTCTCTCTAAAATAACTATTATTTTTCTCAATTTTAATCTCTTTTAATCTAATATTTCTTGCATTTTTAAAGTATCTTTCAATTTATAAATATGAAATATATAGAAACTGAGTGACGGTACCCTCACATTGTCATTATATATTATATATACTATAATATAACTAATATTTCATTTGACTTGTGGAACGTATTTAGGTCATTTTGATGGTTAAGCAAATGATGTATTTTTAAAAATTATTTATTTATTATTTTTTTTTACTTATAAAATTTGACCCCACTAAAAAAATATAGTACATAATAATATAGAAGTTTTTTTAATATTATTTAATAAAAATTTAAAATTTTCAAAAATTTATTTCTTTTTTTTATAATTTTACACTACACATTGTTGCTTTATATTAAGAATTTACTTACAGATTTATTGCATAAATCTACATAAAAAATAAATATAATCAAATATGTTGGAATAAAAAAACTAATAAAATTGAGTGTAATTGATAATTTTAAACGTTTAATAAATGATTTAAAATTTTTTTTAAATAAGTATTAATTTAATTTTACTAATATTTGTCCATTTTAACATTTATTAATATACTTATTTTTGTAATAGACAAATATTTTATTATATTTTTATATGTGTAATAAAGTTATTATTTAATATTTTTTTTTTCTCAAAACCTTTGGAAAATATCAAATTTGATTGTAGAATTTATAATTTTTATTTATATTTTAATTTAATTAATTAACTTAAATTGCTAAGCAGCTAAATAATAAAAGTATCAAATTATATTCTTCAAAGAAACTGTTTACCGAGTGAAAGAAAAGATTTGATTGTACAGCAGAAATAAAGGAAAAAGAAAGAAAGAAAGAGAGAAAATAGTTGATGCCTATTTCTGATTGGTCAAACTAAGTTGGCAAGGTAGCGATTTGCATTGTATAAATCCGATTGCATCGCTAGCCAATTTAATGAGTCAATCGCCCTACCATTGACTATTGCTGGGCTTTTCAACCTGCAAGGCTCGAGTACACTTGATCTAGGACAACCTTCTAGGTAGACCGAACAACTTTGCCATGCAGGACTGGTACACTGAGGTGTCTTCCAAGGTCCTTGGTAATACGAAGACCCACCTCATTACTAATCCTACGAGCCAAAGCGTTAGAGACATTACTTGAAAGAACAGTTTTGACTTCTCCAAATTAACCAATTGACTAGAAATTTCACAAAAGTCATCCAATTTGAATTTGCTGAACATTCGTTCCCAAATAAAACAACATCATCCGCAAAGAATAGGTGTGATAGCGGCAGCCCTTGCTTGAAGAGAGCAATAAGTTTCCACGGACTTTTATTAACTGCTTGGTCAATGAGATTTGATAGCCACTCAATGCAGAGAACAAAGAGTCAAGGGGACAACAGATCTCCTTGCCGAATTCAACGAGAACGGATGAATTTCTTTAAAAGTAACCCATTTCAAAAATCCTGCATCCTAGAAGAAGTGACACATTATATAATAAAACTGCTTAAAGTATAATATATGATTCATATTTCAAGTTTCTCATGACAACTGAAATTTTTAGGTAGAACGATTTCTTAACAAAACCCACCAAATCACCAAGAATACCGAGCTACTGGCTTTAACAGGGTCCAATTTGAGGACTATGCACGTCCTTTTTCCATGATTTCGTCTTAAAGTGTAAACTACCTCTTGTAGAATTGCTAACTTTATGAGGAAGTAGCAGTTTTGGCTGAGAGACAATCATTTTTGTACTAACTTAATGGGAAATATTGTACAGATTATTGGCTGCAAATTCGTGATTTTTTAAAGGAACTTTAACTTTAGGAACCAGGGCAATATGCCTGTCATTGCTGCCTAGGGGGAGCTCCTTTTCATGGGAAACTTGTAGCACAATCTCAATGAGTGAAGGCCCCGTGGTCTTCCAAAATTTGGCATAAAACAGGGCCTGATGGCCATCAAGTCTTGGGCTTTATAGGACCCAATATCAAATATTGCATTCTTGACTTCCTTCGTTGTTAAGGGCCTAGCCGAACCCTCAACTTGTCCAATATCTACTGCTAGAAAGTACCCTCTCGACAGTAGATTTTGAAATTCCACTATTTCAGCCAACCTTCATATAATTCTTCCAACCATCGGTTCCTATCTAATTGAAATTCTGAAAGCATAGCTCCCCATCTTTCTTCAGACACTGTAGTAGAATCAGCCTCGTACACAATAGCCGTGAAGACTTCCTTCAACTCATCTTACCACGGGCACATCCCTAATTTTTCAAGAAACATCCTTGACTTTCCAGAAAACTTCCTTATCAAACGCCATATACACTACTTATGTCGTATATTGTTGCTAGATACAGCCTCTATTGCAACTCCTATACTTGCACACTGATTGGTGACAATGACTTCTAGCCTTTAGTCATTCATGCACTTTAGCCATGCTTTGAATACCCCATATGTAGTTCTTCGTATTCTCCTTACTCACAACCGAGCAATATTAATTGCCCATGATGATTAATACCCACTAAAGGAGCAAACGGCATGTATTTGTTTACCAAGTATGTATTGTCGAGTGACACTACATCTACAAATACATGGAAGGCTGCCTTGCACCTCCCACCAGCCAAAACACATTTCTTAATGATCCGTCATCATTAGAATCCACATAACCAAAAAAAAAAAAAAATCATGAGTCTTTTACTACATTATTTGAAACATATTCTACCTTGCCTGTACATCACCAACCTCTAGCTGTAATCTCCTATACTTATTTACGTAGTTCAAATAATTCTTTGACAAAAATGGCATCTCTTCAAACCCACCAACATCCACAACCACTGATCTCACACTTCTCGCAGGCTTGATTCTTGCAATGTCGCATTTTCAAGCTGCATTTTCATGTGCAGCGGCAGCATATATCCATTGGGTGTGCACGTCAGTTTATTTTGTTATTTTTCAATTGTCATCCCTCGTTCACACAAACCATTGCTAAGCACTCAACTCAACCGTTGGGCCTGGGTTTCAAATTTTTATTCCCCCTGCATTTGTGTGTGCT
>JAHLGP010020639.1:5206975-5245465 GCA_020141445.1 Bruguiera sexangula
TTTTTGTTTGTGGCAATCCTAGTACAAAGTCCATGGATAAATCAACCCAGGGATGACTAAATATGGGTAAAGGGGTATACAAGTCATGGGGTAAAACTCTAGATTTAGTCTGTTTGCATGTTATGCATTTCTCACATATCCTCTCAACATCTCGTTTCATGCGTGGCCAAAAGAAGTGTTCATTTAGGACATTTAAGGTTTTCTTAACTCCGAAATGACCCATTAGACCACCCTCATGAGCTTCTCTTACAATCAACTCCCTTAAAGAACTCATAAGCATGCATAAACGATTTTCTCTAAATAAGAAAACCCTTATGCCTATAAAACTTCTCAAAGGCTGACTTCTCACATGCTCTATACACATTAGCAAAGTCCGGATCATTCGCATATAACTCTTTAATATGTTCAAATCCTAATAAGTTTGCAGTAAGTGTAAAGATAAGGGCATACCTGCGAGATAATGCATCAGCTACCACATTTTCCTTACCTTGTTTATATTTGATGTTGTAAAGAAAGGTCTCAATGAATTCAATCCACTTGGTATGTCTTTTGTTCAACTTTCCTTGTCCCTTCAAGTGCTTCAATGATTCATGATCTGTCTGGATGACAAACTCCTTAGGCCAAAGGTAATGTTGCCATGTCTTCAAAGCTCATACCGATGCATACATCTCTTTATCATAAGTAGGATAATTAAGGCTTGCTCCACTTAGCTTTTCACTGAAGTAAGCAATTGGGTGCCTTTCCTACATCAAAACAACTCCAATGCCAATACCTGAAGCATCACACTCAATCTCGAAAGTTTTTGTAAAGTTAGGTAAAGCAAGTAGGGGTGCAGAACTTAATTTTTCCTTGATGCAATTAAAAACCTTGTCTTGGTCACTACCCCACCTAAAACTCGTGTTCTTTTTTATAAGCTCAGTGAGTGGTGCAGTAATGGTGCTAAAGTCCCTAACAAAGTGTCTATAAAAACTAGCTAGACCATGAAAGCTATGCACATCACTAATTGACTTAGGTGTAGGCCAATCACGAATTGCCTTAACTTTTTCCTCGTTAACCTCAACACCTTTAGAACTCACAACATAGCCAAGAAATGTGATCTAATTAGTACAAAAGGAACATTTCTTTAAGTTAGCATACAATTTCTCATAACGTAAAACACTTACAATAGAACGTAAATGATCAAGATGCTCTTCTAGGGTTTTACTATAGACCAAAATATCATCAAAATATACAACCAAAAATTTACCAATGAATGGATGCAAAACATGATTCATTAGTCGCATAAAATTGCTTGGTACATTAGTGAGACTAAATGACATAACAAGCCATTCATACAAACTGTACTTAGTTTTGAAAGCTATTTTCCACTCATCTCCCTCTCTCATCCTAATCTGATGATATCCACTTTTCAAATCAACTTTGAAAAGACACAGGAACCATGCAATTCATCCAACATGTCATTTAATCTAGGTATGGGGTGACGATACTTTACAGTGATTTTGTTGATTGCTCAACAATCAACACATATCCTCCAAGTCTAATCTTTCTTGGGTACAATTAGGACAGGAACAACACATGGACTCGTGCTTTCTCTCACATATCCTTTGGAAATAAGCTCCTCAACCTGCCTTTGAAACTCCTTTGTCTCCTTAGGATTACTCTTATATGCTAGTCGATTAAGGATGGATGCACTTAGGATAAAATCAATTTGATGCTCAATTCCTCTATTAGGTGACAATCCACTTGGAACATCGTCAGGGAATACATCTTCAAATTCCTGCAATAAAGCAACAACAACACTAGGTAAAGATGGGTCAAACTTGTTAATGTTAAAATAAGCCTCCTTGTACATAAGTACGATCATAGGTTGTTTGGCATAAAATGCTCTTTTAACATGACTCTCTTTTGCATAGAAACTTTCTCTTTTATTTTATTTCTCTTGTGTCATCACGTTTTCTCCTCTCTTTTCTCTTTTATCAATCTTTCTTTTCGGTTCACTCTCATTTTTAATCCTTAATTGATCCTTATAAGCTTGTTGAGGTGATAATGGTACAAGAGTGATAGGTTTTTCATTCATTACAAAAGAATATCGATTCTTGAAGTCATCATGCATAACTCGCCTGTCAAATTGCCTTGGTCTTCCTAATAAAATATGGCCCACATGCATAGGTACAACATCACATAGAATTTCATCATGGTACCTTCCAATAGAAAATGATATGAGCACTTACTTATTTACCTTGACTTCACCACTCTCATTCAACCATTGAACCTTATATAGCCTAGGATGGTTCATAGTAGGTAAACTCCTTTCCATCACTTTCACCCTCTGATGATGGCATAGAATCATCATCTGATTCACTTTCAGTTTTAACATCACCGTTACTTTTCAAGATCATTGCACACTTATTTGGACATTGAGATGCAATGTGACCCCTGCCCAAACACTTAAAACATTTAACATCTCTATTTCTACTTGGTTGGGGGTCAGAATCACCTACCTCTTTGCTAGAACCCATATTCTTGTACTTGGATAGCTCGGCTTTAGACTTGTATTTGGCCATCTCGTCCCTTTTATTCCAATTTGGCTTCTAAGATGAGGTTGATCCTGAGTTCTGCCCAAACCGTGTGGAACCCTTTTGTTTGAGTTGCCTTTCAACTTTTATGGCCATGTGCATCATGTCTTCTAATTCCACATAGTGTTGCAATTCAACCACGTTTGTTATGTCCCTATTTAGCCCTTGCATAAATCGAGCCATGGTTGCTTCTCTATCTTCTTCTCCATTCGCCCTAATCATGGTGATCTTCATTTCCTTATGGTAGTCCTCCACACTTTTGGTGCCCTGAGTCAGCCCTTGCAGCCTTTGGTACAACTCCCTATAATAGTGATTAGGGACAAACCTCCTCCTCATGATAGCCTTCATCTCCTCCCATATATCAATAGGCCGCTCATGATTCTTTCTCCTAGTTAAAACAAGTTAATCCCATCAGATAATAGCATAATCAGTGAATTCAACTGCAGCAAGCTTTACCTTTTTCTCCTCAGAATAGTTGTGGCAGTCAAAAACCAATTCAACCTTCTTCTCCCATTATAGGTATGCATCAGGATCATTCTTACCTTGGAATAGAGGAATTGTCATTTTAATACTGCCTAAATTATGGTCATAGGTGCCTTGCCTCCCAAATTCTCTTTGATCCCTTCTATTGTTAGCAGTTTTGACCACAGTAGTTTGATCGTCAATTTCATCATCTTCTACATCATCTTCATGGTCATAGGCACATCTCAACTGCCTTCTTGCTTTAGGAGCCTCATATTCCTCATGCCTTCTTTATAACTCCGCTATAGTATTAGATTGCTCCTCTATCTTCTCCCTCATATCATCAAATCTGGTATTTATACACTCAAATTGTTGTTGCATAGCTTTGATCATAAAGGACACATCCTCAACTCCTTCCTGAGCTGCACCTTTGTCTTTGGATGTCATAGTTTTGCTTCTATACAAAATTATAAGATACCTCACAGTGCACTCCCTCACGTGTTTCACTCAAAAGAAGGTGTCACACTCCCTCGTGTTTACACTCTTTATGGCTTTTCCTTTATATGAACTTTCACTCTTGTCTTTTACCACTCGGATTTCTCCTTTCAGCTCTATAAAGAACTAAACAAGGTAGATCAAGAGTATTGATTTTGAACATAATAAGATAAATGATGTAGAATTGAACAAATTGAAGAATAAGGAATCAAAAAACGAAAAAGGATATCAAGGCAAACGAATTTAATGAACTAAACTCACAAAAATCAGGATAGGGGTAGTTAAATTTAGAGGACAAACTTGGGTAACAATACAGGAAAATCGATGGCAAAATTAGAGTTGAGAAAGAAAATTTTGTTATTATTATGGCCAATTTGACCAAATTGTTAACTTTATCAATAACTTGAAATTGATGTTTTCTTTCTTTTTCTTTTTCTTTTCTTTTTCTTTTTTTTTTCGTTGATCCTTCTTTTTTTTTTTTTCCTTTTCTTTTGCTCAATGCAAAATTGAAGTTCCCAACTTCACCCTAGGATCTACTAGTTTGTGATACTGAGAGGGGGGGTGAATTAGTATCACCACAATTTGCAATTCGCAGGAAAGTGAACAACTTCAATCTCTTCTTAAAAGCGAACTCTTTCTCAGATTCGACTAAGGTATAAATATTGCTACCTACTAATCACAATAGTCCCCAAAGTCACCTTTCAGACACCTTGTCTAATAGACAATTTGGATGTTCTTGTTTAGGTCTTCGTTAGGTTATGAGTTGGCTGATACTTTAGCTGCGTTCACAACTTAATTCAAAACACAGAATGTAAAGCAAATTAAGGACACACGAGATTTACGTGGTTCCGTCAACGTGACGTACATCCACGGTGGTAGGGACTCTCCCTTACCGAGACTATCCACTATACTTGAGAATTCCAGTTACAATGGATGTCTTAATCTTCTGCTCCTTTCACTATTGCAATTACTAAGCAAGTACAATACAAAGAGTGTCACTTACTGTGTCTACTCTTCGTCTAGCTTGTCTTGCCTCTGTTGAATTGAAAGGCTGCTCCACTGCCACTTAGAAGTTCACCGCAATGCTCTCTAACCTCTCTTGAAGAAATCTGGAAATACGTTGAGTTCTTTCCGATGCTTCGCCAAATTCCTTCTCTAGGTTGTCTCACACAGCTCCTGCTTTCACCGTCTCATGGTTTCACAGCTTGCACTCAAGCTTCTGGTCTGCCGTTTCACGTCTCACGAGCTACCCCATGCTTCTGATCAGTCATGCCATTGTACGTTCTGGTCTCACGCTCCTGGTCTGCTATTTCACGTCTCTTGGCCTGCCTCACACTACTGGTTTTTCTGGTTCACGTCTCTCGGCCTGCCTCACGCTTCTAGTCTGCTGTCTTCTCTTCCGGGTGGTCTGTTTCTTATTTCTCCTCTTGCTGGTTGTGCGTTTCTGGTTTGGTTGCAGGATGTGTTTCTGGTTTGCTTGCAAGAGGCGTTTCTGGTTTGCTTGCAGGATGTGTTTCTGGTTTCCTTGCAGGACGTGTTTCTGGTTTCCTTGCAGGAGGCATTTCTGGTTTGCTTGTAGGATGTGTTTCTGGTTTGGTTGTAGGAGGCGTTTCTGGTTTGCTTGCAGGAGGCGTTTCTAGTTTCCTTGCAGGAGGTGTTTCTGGTTTGCTTGCAGGAGGCGTTTCTGGTTTGCTTACAGGAGGTTGCACATTCTGGTTTGCTCTCCCGGTGGTGACGTTTCTGGTTTGCTCTCCTAGTGGTATTGTTTCTGATCTCTTGCTGTTCTGCTCTCTCTTCCTTTTGGCCGGTTGCTGTAGGTTTGCTGTTTATTCAATTGTGTTGGCCCTCTACCCTAGTTTTGTCTTCCAAGGCCTTTATATACTCTCTTCCATAAAACCCTAATAGGGCTTACATAGCAAATTTACATTCTTCCCCTTATGCGGCAGATTTACTTTCTTGCCCTTCCATGTGACTTTACTGCCCTTCCATGTGACTTTACTCTCTTGCACACTTAACCCTAGTTGACAACAATTACAACCCATACAAGGCTGTGGGAACAACAAAAACAACAGTAGAACACTTAGATACAACAATTGGAATTGAAATTAGCACATTGAGAAGGATTGCAAACAAACAGATTTGTGCATTTGAATTGTAATGCACATAATAGACAACTTGAACCGAAATAAATAAATCACAAGGTAGAAAATTGAAGAGTGAGTGAATTCAACCTGATTTAGAACCTGGCTCTGATACCAACTGATGCGGAAAACCCCCAAAGGACGTGGCTTAAGGACCCAATGCACACAAGGAATCAAAGAACAACCAGGAAAGCTAAATCAGAGTTTAATAACAGAAACCTTAAACCCAATATTCGAAGGGACATGAACCTAGGGTATTCAAGAAGGATATGGATGTCACACTCCAGAAAAGAAAGGAATTGGGAGTGATAAATCGATTTGAACACCATAAGAAGAAGAACCTCTTGATAAGTTCTTTAGTTCTCAAAAGAATCGAGGGAGAAAAACCTTTACTTTCTATTTTACTCAAAGTTGTCTGATTTCTAGAGCTTACAAAGGGTGCCTATTTATAGGCTAAGATAACAATCCTAAAGAGGCACAAATTCCTACTTAGGAGAAATCCTTATTTTGGAGGAATTTCGGACAAGTTCTAGCAGATACATTGAACTCTTATTTAAGAGTGAATGTTATTACTTAGTCTAACCCATTAAGTATTTTAATTATATTAATTAAGCCTAGACTCTCTTTAAAACTTGAATTCGCACCATTTGAAATTTGGTTGGCCTGAATGTCCTGAATCAACCCATTTAGTGCTTCTTTAATCTTTTTGGCTCTAGCTCATGTTATTAGGCCTTTTGGAACATACAATGGGCCTCTTGCATCTATTGAAGTTTTAGCTCATGTTATTGGGCCTTCTGGAATGTGCAATGGACCTCTAGCATCTATTGAAGCCTTCCACCCCTCATCTCCACGATTCTCATCATAACCTGTACCAAGAACACTAGAAATAATCTCACACACACTCCTTTATATATTTTTCTCAATTATTATTACTCAACCCTTTACTTATCTTTAATGAATTTTCTTATAATAAGCTCACACTATTGCCTTTACCACTATTAACTTCCCTTTTCAGCTATTTAAGAAACTAAACGAGCTAAATTTAGAAGATTAATCTTAAGTGAACCAACTCACAAAATAAAATAAATAGGACATAATTGACCTAATGGAAAACAAGAAAATAGAAAACAAAAAAAGGGACATCAAGGAAATTAAATTTAAGGAAGTAAATTCAAAGGAAACAAGTAATTAGATAATAGAATAAGAAAATAGATTATGAAAGTAGAGTCAAGATAAAGGACTAGGTTATCATTATATCTAGTCTGACCAAACCATTGAGTTATTGTTTTATAGTGGATTTTTTTTTTCATTTTTCATTTATGTTTTCTTTGTTTTTTTTTTTTTTTGCATGAATTTAAAGATAAGAAAAGATAAACTAGCATTTGGTGGATTCAAAGAACAAAAGATTATAAAAGACAACTAAGAAAAAGAACAAGAGAAAAACTCAAATTTAGAAAAGCAAACCTGATTTAAATCCTATAATTTTGATAACAATTAATGTGAACCTTAAAATAGTACAATCAAAACCTACAAATAAAATAAGGATTTCAAAACCCTAAAAAAGTTAAATTAGGTTTAACAAAAGTAAAACCTTGACCTAGTGTTCAATAAAACATAAACCTAAGGCATAAACCTAAACTTAATGGTTAAAGGAACATGAACCAAACGTATAAAGAAGGATATAAATGCCACAACTCAGAAAAAGGGATTCGGAAGTAATAAATCAAGTTGGAACTCCACAAGACGGCAATCTTAGTAAGTTTGCAAAGTTTAATGAAGAACTAAAAAAGAAATTTCTCACTTTTTTTTCATTAATGATCTATCTCTTTTAATAATAGAATCAAGCTTATTTATACGTTAAAGTAACAACCTTAACCCTAAAAATTAGAAAAGCTTCATAAATAAGTGAATAGTAAACAAATCAAGGTTGGTTTAGTTAGATTCATAGAGCCACACATCCAATATCAAACTAATTCACCAATTGGCTCATAATCAGTCCCAATCCAACCTTTTAGTAGCAAATTGGTCTTATAACTAATTTTAGGACTAATCCACTCCTTACCCTCCATTTTTCAAACATTGTGATAGGTCTAACTCATTAATTCCATTACTTTGCTACTTTAACTCTTCACAATTACTTAAAATAGCCTAATTTGGCATACTTATACAATTAATAAAGTTTTGGCCTATATTAAGATATATTTTGTTACCCTTTAAGGTTGAATTAGCTTCCTTAGTTGTCTTAAGGGTTGAATATGCAAGAAATAGTTGAATATGCAATATAGCCTAAAAGACGATGCTAGTGAATAAGAGAGTTAGATTGAGACAAGTAATAAATTGAAAGAGAAAACTTAAATTGACCCAATAGTTAATAAAGTCCCTAATTAAGGTTCCCTTGGAAGAGAATCTTGCCCATATAAAAAAACAATTAGGTGAGAAAATGAAATCACAGTTATTTTCCTATGAAAATTAACGTACTGAAAGTAAGTTTTTCTTTATAGAGGGAATAACTAAGACATTAGAGAGACGAAAATTTTCAGAAACAAAAGTACTTGTATGAGTTATTGAGAGGCTAGACCCATTTCCTATGGTGACATATTGGTTGCCTATTTAGGGCTGAAAGGTGAATAATTGAGATGGATTGTTTGTGACATGGTGTGTGGCACTAGAATTTAGATACCATGAATATGAAAATACTAACGGTGGTGGTGAAATTTCAACAATGTGAAGCTAGAGTGCCAAGCCTAAAGATTATGATGGAGGTTTACAATCACAACACATATTGGCTTAATGGCCAAAACAATTGCAGAGTTAACAATGAATGTTACCTCTCCTTTGATTTTTGTAATTGTTTGCATTTGATGAGCAATTTAAGGCTAAATTTCATGGGCCAAATTGTTGCTCACTTTATGAAATTTGTTACCCAAACCATGATGACTAATCCTCATGAGAAAAAAAAATTGTTGTGATGATCTATCCGCTTAGTGTGCTATTTGCATCATGAACGCTACTGGAGTGGAAATGATTGGCTCAAGCAAGTCAAGGCATGCCTCATGAACTAAGAGCAGTCCATGTAAAGACTCATGTATGAGTGATTGGTAATGACTTTGAATGGAGATCAATACTACTAAACTTTGATATTCTACCCCGAGCCCTCTAAATAAGTAACTTTGGTATTCTTGTGAGAAGATGTTCTCACTAATCGAGGAGCCAAAAAGGACCATATGACTGTTAAAGTGCCTAAATTAAAGAGCTATGTAATGATATTTTCAGCTATGGAATTGAGAATCCACCCCAAGGCAGTTTGATCTCGGGTAAATCATGTTTTATATGCTGGATTTGGTAAACTTTTGGTGGCACCATTCTCACCAATTCCAGTGATAGTGTATGAAGGGCATGGTTCGATTCCGTCCATAATTGACAAGAGTTAACTGACCCTAAAAAAGGGGAGGAGACGTGTCTTCCATATGATATAATTATCTCCAATCAATTTGATACCAACTACAGGACATGTGATTAACCCGAATGAGCTTCCTGTAGGAGGGATAAAAGGACATGGTTGGGCAGTATTGTTGATGAGGTTTGCATTTTAGGAAGATGGGGTAATGGGTGAATCTGATTGATTTAACATTTATACTTTCGCAAGAAATAACTTTAATACCATGTAAAGAATTATACTAACAAGATGAAAGAAGATGGCTATTACATATGAGAAAATTGTATTTTATTGATAGAATTTTATAAATATTTTTAGTCATATATCAGTTGTGCAGTGCAATATTTTTTTATAGTACAAGTTAAAATTATATAATTAATATAGGATATAATTATAATCTTTTATCTTTGGAAAGAATTAATCTTAATTAGTGAGCAATTAGTGGAAAAACTATAGTTGACAGAGATTGAGCAATTGGTGGAGAGATTGTAGTTGACGGAGATTAAGTAATTGACAGAGATTGAGAGATTATAACTGACGGAGATTAAGCAATTGGTAGAGAGAATACAACTGACAAAAATTGAGATTAAGCAATTAGTGAAAAGATTATAACTAAATTAGAACATGTCATCATTTCCTTTGACAGTTGTGACTAAAATTGAAAACAATTAATGAGGAACAATTAGATAAACTATTCGAGATGGTTCCAGCAAATTGATTCCCATGTAGGTTCAATAACAGCAAGTCATGCAAGTTAAAAATTCTTAGGAAGATTTGGCCTTGAAAACTATTGTTTGAGAGGACAAGTGCACTTAACTATAGGCAACTAGTGGCCAACTACACAGGCACTTCTCCTAATAATCCATTATTGGACAAGTCTAAGTATTCCATTGAACTCATATTACCAAAAGAAAGAGGGATTCTCCCAATGAAACCGTTTCCTGACATGTTTAAATACCACCAAGTTTGGAAGATGTGCTCCAATTAGTGCCGAAACATGGTCACGTAAGCAATTCTCTAAAATGTCTTAAGTATCGTAAATTCATATGAGACTTGGCGACCGAAGTTGTCCTGAAAGGGAATTATTGATCAAGTCGACTATCCATAAGTTTGTGTTGTTCTCTAACAACCAATATGGAAATCCTCCACTCATTTGGATGTACAAGAGATCAAAATATTTTAAATTGTGCCATTAGTAAAGGAATTTAGGAAACATTCCACCGGGACAAGTAAAGACAAGTTAATTGGAATTTTGGGATCAAACTATGTTGCTCTATTTCAGCAAATATATTATTTCCTTTAGCAAACAAGGAATCAAGTTTTTTATGATTGAAGAATGGGCTAAGTGTCACTGGAATCTGGAATTTGTTGTGTGAAAGATGTGGGGATTCAAGGGATTTTAGAGTCCTCAGAGGAGATAAAGATATATTCCCTGTCGATTGATTATAAGGGAGATCTAACAACGGAAGAAATGTCAAATTAGCTATACATGGAAGCTAGGTACTGCTGAGATTATTTCTGCTCATGTATAAGTTTTTGAGCTGTTTTAATTCACATAAACCTGAGAATTATTTGGTAATAATGAACTTGGCCAAAATTAAGGTGACATGCACATAAAAATAGACACAAAGGGGGTTTAGGGGGATTGATTGTACCTTTGACTATGGGCATAGGGCCACTCAATTGATAATCAAACATTGATAGATCCTCTAGTAAGATTAAGTTTCCAATGGTCTGCGACATTTTATGATTGAGAGTAATAGTGGAAGTCAAGTTTAGTATTTTCAGACTTTTTAGATGAGGCTAACCTAATAAAATTAAATGAAAACAAAACAAATTGAAGAATATATAAAGGATTACGGAAAGTAAAATTGTGAGTTATTATTTATTTAAATTTAAAAAATTATTTTTTTTTAACCTATTGTTTTATAAAATTAAATTAATTTAAATATAAAATTTAAAATAGTGTAAATATGTAATTTATTTTTATATAAAAATTGTTAGATATTTTTTCATAAACAAATATTTATTATATAATTTAAAATTTTTAAATAATAAAATTTTAGTATAGTTATTAATAACATTTAGATTACAAATCATCTAAATTTTTATATTCTTTTTATTTGTATTTTGTTTTTCACCGTTAGTGGTAATAATATAAATTTTATTGTTTTATAGATGTCGATGATGTGGGTCTAATATAAATAAAATATGATTCGATTATTTGGAGGCAGAACTACTGCTGTAAGCATAAGATCAGTGACAAGTGATTTTGGACCAAACAAAAATGTGGAAATTTACCTTGAGTGAGTTAGGAATCATTTAACCCTCGCATGGACAATTTTTGAAAAGAAACTAGTGCCCTAATGCTTTGGAGGAAGTTATCATCCACAATAAAACCATCCAAGCATATCTCTTTGGGACTATTCAAATAGTAGGACCCTAGTAAATTTAGGCAAAATAATAGATTATATGAAGCATAATTGTGAAAACAAGAATTAAAAGCTAAGAAATGTAAGCATTTTTGGATATCAGGGAATGACCAAATGATGTTTCTTATAAGTTGTATGATGTTAAGTAATGGCTTTTAAAGTTCGGGAAGAAATTGTACAGTGATTGTAGCTCTATTATAGGACTTGTATCTCTCCTGATTCCTCTGAGGTGAAGGACACTACAATTGCTCCAACTTTTATTATCTATGAATGCCAAAAATTGTATATAATGATCTCTTTTATCTGGTAACTAAAGGAAATATATGATATACAAGTGATTATTGATCTCACAGGCAAAAGACATTTCTTTTTTGTAGTACTAATCGGTCAAGTAATATTTTAAATAAATTTGTAGGACCATATTAAATAAACCTTTTCAATTAAACGAAACACTTGGTTTTTGTTTTTGATCAATTCAGGATATGGTAACTTGCAAGTGCAACACTTAGTTCTTGTCATAAATATTTTTAAAAGAAGACTATACTTTTTTATAATGATTATATACACTTTAAATTCTCTTCAAAGTCTAAAAAGAAATTTGTACTCTGTAATCCAAAATATACATGAATTTCCTATATTTATATATAGGTCGGTCTCAATGATCAATTCTTGGAAAGTAGACTTATTTTGTGAACTAAAACAACTATTTACTTTCTAAATAAAAAGATTAAGTTTTAAAAATTTTGTAATTTGTAGAAAGATAATTTAAAAAGATGATATTATTATTAAAAAGTATTAATATATAATGTGAAATCCTTTTTGTTATATATAATAAGAGAAAGATAAGTATAGTATAACATTATATAATACATTCAAAATTTGAAAATATTTTATAAAATTTTGAAAAATTATAACTACTTAATTTAATAAAAAAGTATTCCAATTACTTTGCATTTCAAAGAATTTAAAAAAGATGACAAAAATAAGAAATTTCAAATTTAAAATTAATGTAAAAAGATATTATTATATAAAATTTACTAGCAAACATTAAAAATAATATTCATATTGACTTATTGTATGTTAAAAAAAATGTTGCTATAAATGCTTCAACCTTGTCAAGATTTGCCTAAGAAACTTGGGTCGGGGGTCTAGTTGTGGCAATGAATTAAGATAGGAATGGATTAAAAAAAATAAAACTTGGATTTATACCTTTGCAACCACAAATCTAATGATCTCATTTCCACTTAAATCCAGCTCCTCCAATTGGCTTAGAGCTTGTAATTCTGGGAACAAGGAATTGAAATTAAAGAATAATAACCAAACTTTATATTTACTGATTCAAACTAAATTATTTGTATTTCTTAATTTCTCAAAAATTAAAATTAATAGAAAAATTATATCTAACTTTTTACATGTATTGTTCTTCTTAATTGGTTGTATTTAGGATTTAATCGCTTAAGAAATAAGAGCTCTTTAAGGATGACAAAATGCTACTGTCCAAGTTATTAAAACTTAGATTTGAGGGAGTGCAGATTGTTTAACCTCAGTAATTTTTCGTCTTTATTTGGAAGATTGATGATACAATCAACAACGGAAAGTACTAACGGGAGAGAGGATGAGTCAACGTAATCAGAATTATAATAGTTTTTTAAATTATAGATGTACATATCTTGGAATAAAACATAGTGTTGAAAAATTCTTTGTTGGTAAGGCTTGGATTCTTATTTTGCTCAAAAACCCGAAAAAAAAATTAAAAAAAATCTTGATTTCTCCAGCCCCGCGGGCAAAGGGTATTATTGACTTCGAACAAACCCGGAATGTTTGCGCAACCTCCGTTGATTGGGCTCCAAAAGCAAACTCGGTAGGAAGTATTAAAAATTGAGGTCGGTGGAGCGCAAGGCCGGGCTGGGCCTCACGTTATTGAAGATGCTCACCCGTACGGCCGACCCATACTTTGCTTGCTTTCTTTTTCTTATTGGACTCTTTCTTTTTTTTTTTTTATGGGCTCACCTGCGCCCACAAGAAGCAATGGGCAAATGTGGTGGCTTCTCTGCTTTGGGTTTTTCCAAAGGCGGCCTTTCTCTGCAATCGAAAGGTCCTCTGTGCTCCGCCCTGTACCCTCATCGCCGGCCAACAAGAGTGGAGATCCATCCTGCTCTCCAGCGTCCGAGTCCCTCCTCTCCTACGGGTCGCGATCTCAGTTCCCCTTTCCCTTTTCTTTTCTTTTCTTTTCCAAGGATCGAACGCCCACCACGGTTGTTTATATTATTTATTTTTGTTTTCTTTTTTTTTAAATTTAGAGCCGCAATTCCTCCAACTCCTCAATAGTGAGCCCTTCCAATAATCTTCTATTCTAATTCTCCCTCCTCTTTTTCTTATTCTTTTATCACCAAACAAGATAAAACGCCGAGGTTCTTTCATCCAATGCAGTTTGATTCTTGGGAGGATGGATTTGAAGACCTCATCATAAATAATCAGTGGCATTTGTGAAAGCGTTGGCTGCTGAAGAAATTGTCTGCTGTCAAATCATTGAACATTTCAGCTAGCATACAAGCGTTTATCTACTGAAATGAAAGGAACTAAAAGGGAAGCCTTTTTAGCTTTGCAGTCCTCTTGCAACTCAAGGAAATGATAACTAAACTCTATCAGCAGGTATTAACCAGGCTGGACTGGCAGATTGTGTTGTCCGAGCTGTCAACTCCTCCTGCCATCTGCTTCTTCACCCTGTACTTTACGAGAGAGAGGTGCATCGACAAAATATTTCAGAACTAAACATTTGAAAATCTCTCCTTCCTTCTCTCTCCATCTAAAAATTCCGGGTGCAGAATTAGCACAATTTTTCAACGATTTGCGGAAAGACAGTAAATCCACATACCTTTTTCCATTAGCTTGTATGGCACACTTTTTTGAAAGTCTGAGACAGAGTTAACGTTGATTCACATATTGTGCACGAAATTGTAGTGAAATGGGCCTTCGACCTCCTGTACTGGATGACTATCAAGTGAACATTACTACACAAGAAGGTCAAACTCTTTAGCCCTCCGAAGTTCTTATTTTCTGTTTGTTAAAGTCTTCTGATCTGCAGTCCCATGCTTGCCCGTACTATCTTCGGCTTCATCTCTAGGTTCTTGTTCGGGTTATTCTCCCATTGCTGATCCCCTGACCCTGTTTATTTGACTATCTATAACTTCATTAATATCGATCTTTCTCAGCCCGAAGTTGCCGGTTGGAGATAGTCCAGGTCAGACCTTAGTTTTGGATTCCGTTACCATATCTGCCCAATTCTATGCACAAGCATGGAATCCCTTTTCTTCTTGCCTCCAAGGTTACCCTTATGCTCATATTCCAATCATGTTCGCATTTGTAAATTTCTCTAACTTTCTGTTTTCAATGCCTATTCATACTTTTTAGTTGTACTGCGATAAGATTGATTGACTTAATTCATAAAAGTTCAAAAATTTAGTGTCAAAGAAAGCACAATTATTTTCCACAGAAACTCAAAAGCCCAATTTTCTGATGTAACCTCCCAAAAATATGGTCACAAGTCCATTTGCAGTTTTGGAAATAAATGACACTTCTATTCGATGCTATTGTGCATTTTGTGAACTGGTTTTGAGAGCTTAATATTACCATTATGAGCTGCTAGTCACTTCTGACTTCTGCACACTTCTTTGTTCCATAAAGTTTATGTCAAAAGTAGCATTGTGTTTATATGTAAGCTCCAGACAGCATTGGAACTTGCTCAAAGTGATGTAGGATATTGTTTAGACATTTAGTGATGCAGTCCGTGTGGAGCCCTAAATCACGCTTAAGGTATTCAAACATTTGTCGGAATTGGCGGCAGTTGAATGGCAGATGTATCGGAGGAATCATTTCTGACACCTTATCTGACACAGCATGGGCCTTCCCACTGATGTGTCTGTGCAACAGAGAGCGAAATTATTTATATTGGTCATATTGTACCTCGGATTAGTTTTTGGTATTTCTGCGTCATGCGGGCACAAAATGATCCATACTCAACTAAGCGTATCTGTTGTGGGGTAGTACCTGTCTAATTGTCTGGTCAGATTGGTTTCATGAATTTAGGGAGTTTTTTTCTCTTTTTTGGTGGAAAAACTAACAATTGAATCTTATGCCTTGACCATGTGTCCTTGTAACCTGTTTCAGCTAGGCTAAAAGAATTTCTTGAACAAGATGCCATTTATCCTTTGCTATCTGTCTTGTTGGATTGGTTGTGGGAGAGCTGGCCCGTAATGCAGCCATGTTAGTTTCAAACTGAATCTGTCGGGCTTAAATTGCTTGTCTTTTTCTTTCTGTGGGCAGATGAATATGAAAATGGGTGTTGTTTTCAATCCTGAGGCATTGAAACTTTTCATCAAGCAGAAATTTTTTGTTGGGTATTAGTAGTTGATGAGGGAAAATAGCATTCCAAAGCCCGAATTGAAGACTTCTGGTATGGCTAGAATGCTTGGGTGTGGATTAGGGATGAGCATTTTTTTGTTTTCTTGTATGGCAGTATCTTCTCATGCAGTTTCAGCAACCTTCTTGGTATAAATGCCAGCAAACTTATTTTTTTCTTGTTTACTTGCATTTGCAGAGTGTTGTTCAAGTTATCAACTCCTTCCACCATTTTTTTTACAAGGTGCTTTATGAGAGATACTAAACATTCTCTCTCATACACACACAGTTGTCCTTGATTATGAAGATTTAAAGATTGTGAGTTTTCCTTTTCTTAATTTAAAGATTACCAAACTTTTTGTTCATTTGGTAAATTATACTCAACACTTCAAGCTCATGCTACGGTGGAGTCTAGAATAAGGCTAGATATACGTTATCTTGTCTTTCTTTCAACTGACTATTCTTTGTGTCCATCTCGTCATACGTTCACTATTTTAATCAAGTTTTGATTAAACTGAGTTGATTAAATTATACTGAACAATATAAGGAGATTTATTTATTATCTATATATATAATTTTCAGATGGTATATTTTAATATTAACAAAACTGGTTTATTAAATATAATACCTAAAAAATACCAAAAGGAGAAATTCATACTAAAACAACATTTAGACTAGATATAAGGCTGCCAAACTCTGTAATTGGATAGCATGGGAAGATTGTCCACAATAAAAAAAATAACAGTTGTTAATGCATTCCTCCGCAAAGTAAAACCAAACTCGTCGCCAGTATGGCTTTATGTATAGAACTGGAGCTATTCCCAGCAGCACCACGCTGTAAGATGCTAAAAAGCTTGGATAAAATGCATCCATGCTTATCAATCCAGGTTCTTCGTGCTTACCAGAATTATCAGATGGTGCCGGAGATGCTGGAGGTGATGGATGAGCATTGCAACTTCTTGTCAGTGGCGGTCCACACAGGAAAGGATTATCCTCGTAGCTTCTGTTGTCGAATGTTGCAAATTGTTCAACCATCTCTGGGGTCTTTCCAGACAAGTTATTGTGTGCTACAGTGAAAACCTCCGGTTGGTGCAGTTGAGTAAGTTGAGGAGGAATTTTCCCATCTAAGTTGTTTTATGAAAGATCCAAGCTCTCAATTTCCTTCATGTTTGAAAAAGTTGACGGGATTGGCCCTATCAGCCTGTTGTGGGACAGGTTTAGCACCTTAATAGTGCTAAGGTCTCCAAGTTCTGGTGGAATCTCTCCCATCAAATTATTGCAGGAAAGATCGATTCCAGACACGTAGGAGAGGGGTCTTCCTTGGTAGGGAAAAGAATAGCTCTTTGTTGTGAACTCCACACGTGGTTGAAAAGTGGAACCATCAAAGGAAGTAATAGTTCTGTTTCGAGCTTCCTCGGCAATGAACGAATACCTTTCAAGGGTATGTGTTACATCCCAAGTGCTTCCAGATCTTAGGCAAGGGAGAATATGACCAGATAGGTAGTTGTGAGAAAAATCTATCAAGTGTAATTTGTCCAACTTGCACAACTGAATTGGGATTTCACCATCAAAGTAATTATTGTCCAAAAGTAGATAACTAAGACTTGAAAAAGTATCAATCCATTCTGGAATGTTGCCGGTAAATTAATTGCGGCTAAGATCCAGCATCATCAAATTAGTCCTGTTATAGAATGCATTTTCCAATGGCCCTTGCAATGTATTATTAGATAAATAAACCTGTTCTATGTTCGAAGGGAAATTTGAAGGTAGGCTTCCAGAAATATTATTGTGTGAAAGGTCCAGAACTCTAAGAGCAGACATATTTCCTATCCACTGTGGGAGCCTCCCGTGGACATCGTTGTGACTGAGATCCAAGATAAACAATGAGGAACTATTAGATAAACTGTTTGGGATGGTTCCAGTGAATTGATTGCCATGCAGGTTCAACGACTCCAAGTCCTGCAAGTTCAAATTTCTTAGGAAGATTTGGCCTTGCAATCTATTGTTTGAGAGGACGAGCATAAGTAACATTAAGCAACCAGTGGCCAACTGCACAGGTACCTCTCCTGATGATCCATTATTGGACAAGTCCAAATATTCCATTGAACTCATATTACCAATAGAAGGAGGAATTCTCCCAATGAAACCGTTTCCTGACATGTTTAAATACCCCAAGTTTGGAAGATGTGCTCCAATTAGTGCTAGAACATGGCCATGTAAGTAGTTCTCTGAAATGTCCAACTCTTCTAAACTCGTGTGAGAATGACTTGGCAACCGAAGTTGTCCTGAGAGGGAACCATTCCGCAAGTAGAGCTTAGACAAGGCCGTGTTGTTCTCTAACAGCCAATATGGAAATCCTCCACTCAGTTGGATGTGTGAGAGATGAACAAATTCTAGATTGTGCTGGTAGTAAAGGAATTTAGGAAACGTTCCGCCATATCCGTAGCTAGACAAGTGGAGACTAGTTAATTGGAATTTTGGGATCGAGCTATGTTGCTCTGTTTCAGCAAATATATTATTTCCTCTAGCACTCAAGGAATTGAGTTTTGTATGATTGAAGAATGGGTTGAGCTTCACAGGAACCTGGAGTTGATTGTATGAAAGATCTAGGTCTTCAATAGATGTCAAAGTCATCAGAGGAGATAGAGATATATTTCCCGTGAATTGATTGTAAGAGAGATTTAATTGCTGAAGAGATGTCAAATTAGCCATACACGGAGGCAAGGTACCGCTGAGATTATTCAAACTGATAACTAGTATTATGAGCTGGTTTAATTTGCATAAACCTGAAAATTATTTGGTAATAAGGAACCGAGCTAAAATTAAGGAAACACACACACAACCACAGACACACAAGGGGGTTTAGGGGGATTGATACCTTCGGGTATAGGGCCACTGAATTGATTGTAAGAGAGATATAATTTCCGAACAGATGTCAAATTAGCCATACACGGAGGCAAGGTACCTCTAAGATTATTGATGCTGATATCTAATGTTATGAGCTGGTTTAATTCGCATAAATCTAAAAATTATTTAGTAATAAGGAACTGAGCTAAAATTAAGGAGATACGCACATAACCAAAGACAAACAAGGGGGTTGTTTAGGGGAGATTAATCATCCCTTCGGGTATAGGGCCACTCAATTGACAATCAGTCATTGAAAGATCTTCCAATAAGATTAAGTTTCCAATGGTCTCTAACATTTTATAATTGATAGAAACGGTGTGCCTGAAGAGATCTAGTCTTTTCAGACTCTTAAGGTGAGGCCAACATAAATAAATTAAAAATAAAAAAATATATTATTTAAAAAAATATTAATATTAGAGAAATTAAAATTATTTTTTATTTTTTTAATCTAAAAAACCTATTTGTTTTTTATAATCTATTGGTATGTAGAGTTAAATGATAATAACATAAATATTATTATTTTGCAAATATGATATGATTAATGACTGAACTAAAGATTTGTCACAAGTAATTGTGGAATAGGCAAAAATGTTAAAATTTACCTTGAGGAAATTGGAAACTGTTCAAGAATGTCATAGACAAACTTCGAAGAGAAACCAGTACCTTAATGCCTTGGAGGAAGTTATCATCCACAGTATAATCATTCACATGTAGCTCTTCGAGATTGTTTAAATGGTAGGATCCGAGCAAATTTAGGCAAAATAATAAATTTCGTGAAGTACAATCGCATAAATAAGAATTAAAAGTTAAAAGGTGTAACTATTTTTGGATGTCAGGGAATGACCAAATGATGTTCCTTGTAAGTTGTAGAATGTTAAGAAGAGTCTCTTAAGGTTCGGGAAGAAATTGTGTAGTGATTGTAGCTCCAACACGAAGTTTGCATCTCTCCTAATTCCTCCAAGATAAAGGACACTACAATTGTTCCTGCTTTTATTGTCTACAAATGTCAAACGTGATATATTATGATCTCTTTTTTTGACAAGTAAAAAAAATGTATGATATACAAGTGACTCTTAATCCCATAAACAAGTGACATTTCCTTTTTGTAACTTAAAATGGTCGAGTGATATTTTAAGTTAGGTTAAATCATAAATACGTCTAAAAAAATCCTATTTCTTTTATAATTATTATATCTACTTCAAAAATTTTTCAAAATTAAAAAACAAAAATTATATGTCATAATCCAAAATATATATTATTTTTCTATACTTTTATATACTCCAAGGATCAAATATTAAAAAATATATTAATTTGTAAATTAAATAATTCATTTTTTTTAAAATAGAATGATTAAATTTTAAAAACTCTATAATTTACATAAATATGATATAAAGAATAACATTATTATTAAAAAAATATTAATATGTAATATGATATTCTATTTTTTAATACGAGAAGAGAAAGTAAAGTATAATATAATATTATTTAGTATATTTAAGATTTTAAAATATTTTATATTAATAGATACAAAATTATTTTACAAAATTATAATATGTCTAGTTTAATAAAAAAAAGTGCTCTAATAGTTTTGCATTTCAAGGAATTTAAAAAGGATGTGAAAAATAAAAAATTCTAAATTAGAAATTAATTTGAAAAGATATTATTGAAAGAAACTTAGAGAATATTAAGGGTAAAATTTATCCTTATACTTGATATATATTAAATGAGATGTTGGTATAGATACTACAACTTGGACATGAAATTAATTTAAGAAACTTGGGTCGAGAGAGATCTAGTTTTGGCGAAGGACTAAGATAGGAATGAATTAAAAAGGAACTTGTATTTAT
The DNA here is from genome assembly GCA_020141445.1 of Bruguiera sexangula. Lineage (NCBI taxonomy): Eukaryota > Viridiplantae > Streptophyta > Magnoliopsida > Malpighiales > Rhizophoraceae > Bruguiera > Bruguiera sexangula. The sequence continues at coordinate 5,227,670 of JAHLGP010020639.1, forward strand.
ACCTCTTGCGCCCATAAATCTAGTGATCTTATTTCCATGTAGATCCAACACCTTTAATTGGCTTAGAGCATGTAATTATGAAAACAAGGGATTGAAACTAAGAAATCATAACCAAGTTTAACATGATATATCTCTCAATTTTTCAAAAAATAAGATAGATAAAAAGGTCATATCTACCTTTGACGTTTATTGATCCTTTTAATTGGTTGTATTCAAGATATAATCGCTTAAGAGATAAAAATCTTTTAAGGAATAACAAAATACTAAGTTATTAAAACTCAAATCAAGGTTACACAAATTGCTTAACCTTGACACTTCTTCATCATCACTTGGAGAGAAAATTGATATATATATTTGCTTTTGGGTACAACCAACAATGGAAAGTATTAATAGGAGAAAGGATGCAATGGATTAGAAAAAGAACTTGGATTTATACCTCCTGCACTCACAAATCTAGTGATCTCATTTCTAGTCAAGTATAACTCATCTAATTGGCTCAGAGCATGTAATTTTAGGAATAAGGAATTGAAACTAAGGAATCATTATGAAGTTTAATATGATATATATGTTTGTAAAAGTAAAGCGCATTTGCAAAAAATAAAAAAATAATAAGAAAAAATTGTCAGCTGATTTTTATAACTGTGTAAAAGTGTGGTTACCATGAGTCTTACCCTGGATATCGACTATTCCTTTTAGGTTATTGTAAGATAGATCCAATAATTTTATAGATGAAAGGCCACATAAAGATGATAGGATGCTCTCATTGAATTCATTATTGCCTAAATTGAGTGTCTCCAAATGGGCGAGACTTGATAGTTTTTCAAAACCTGTGTATATGAAGGAGTATGATATCGTACCACAATAAAGAATGTACAGGAGTATACCATCCTATTTATGAGTTTCTTTTTTGTTTTCTTTTTTTTTTTTTAGAAAAAAAAAAGATAATCCACCTTATTTTGTGATTATGAAATGAATAGAGTATGAGCTGTAGAAAGAGGACCTTCATTCTTAATACAACCAAGTATTATGTTCTCTGCCAAGTTGAGACTTGTCAGATCTTTGAAAGGAAGAAACAAAGAAGCATTTAGGTACCACCCTCCAGAACCCGAATCTACAGCAGACAAAAGATCAAGTTCGGTGACTCGCTTCGTTGTTGCGTCACACGTGACTCGTGCCCAAGTACAACAATCAGCATTTATCCCCCAGCCAGACACTGTGTAGTCATCATATGGAACTAGATGATTGAAGAAAGGCTTGATTTGCAGAAGAGCAGTTTGCTCGTGTTCCCAACAACCATGACACTAAGTCCCCCACTCCTTCAACAACAAAAGCAAAAGTAATATCACTATTATCCATCCATGACCTAATAATAGCCACTAGCCCCATTTTTATGTTCCAAGCACCTCTTACAGCTTAGTAAGATTTGTTGCGATTGAGAGCAGTTCAAGCCTTCTATATATGGGCGGAGGCAAAGGTGCATTTAGGTATTTTTACATGGAAGGTAATATTGTATTTCATTTTATCACAATTTTACTCTCACTTTTTTTTAATGTATTTGGACCAAAATAGACAAAAAAAAATCAATTACTACATCTCTGCTCTAATTGTTAATCATTATGTTAATTCTATAAATTTTCTATTAAATAATTGAGTTCAAAAATTTTAAGACTTAATAAAATAAATTATGAGCATTTTGGTCATTTGTAGCAATAAAGTTAAGATTTCAATGTTTTCTACACCAGACTCTAGTAATGCTGTTTTTTTGAATAGGTAAAAATTTGCTTGAAACACAACAGTCTCAAATTTTGACGTCCATCCCCTAATCTCCTGCTCTTTACCTCTTTTAGTGCAAATGCCTCCAAATGAAACTAGTAGAAAACAGAGTCTCAATTCAAGAGTCAAGTCTTCCCCTGTCGTTTCGTTCAGGTTCTCTTGTGGAAAATTGGTTTGCATTGCAGCTGGCAGGTAACATCAACTTTTTTGTTTTTAACCTCAACCTTAACTTGCTAGGGTTGTTAAAAAAAAAGGGAGAATTTCTTTTGCCAAAATTCTCAATTCTGTAATGTAGGATCTTTTCTTTATATGAATACTAATATGTAAATCGTAATGGATTTTACATACATCTGTCCATGATGTCAGATTCCTGTTGTGAAGATGAGAATCCTCTTCTGATTTTGCTTTTTGATGAATTTTCCCTACTCTTCCCTTTTCCTTTTTCTTTTTGGTTTCTCTGATGGTGGAGAGGAGGAAAAGAAATTGTAATGGAAAAAATCACGTCTCTTCTTTCTGTAACCGTTATCTTTAATAGGGAGAATTATCCCTTCTTTTCCTGTAATCGTTATCATTAATAGGGAGAGTGATCCCTTTTTTTCCTGTAACCGTTATCTTTAATAGGAGAGTGGAGGGATTTTAAACCCGATGACCCAAATTACCGTTATGTCCAACTGACCATCATATTGGACCTTTCATATTTGGTCATACTTTAAATAACAAGGGCCACTTGTGTTAATTAATTTAACAATCTCCCACTTGGCCCATTTTATGACTTGATGAATCAATAACAAATAAGTGTGCACTATACTTAGAGATCATCAAACCATAATACTTGATTGAATTAAGATGATTGGATCATGGCAATCACATATCTTTTAGCGATATGATTCCTTCCATGTATCACATAATCATCATAATTCATAATAACTTAACCGAGAAACATTGAGACTTTAAATTGTCATTTCCAAATACGCTACTAGTTATCTCATAAACTATAACTGTATACAACTTAATGTAGGTAACAAAAGCGCAAACAAAACCATAACCTTAATTGAATTCATAAGTGTCACAATGATATGAGCAGCATAACACATTAACTTTCAAGAGAATAAGGACCTGTCCAAGATGCCCATCGGTTCAACATGTCCAGTAAATGTTTTCGGTGGCAAACCTTTAGTTAACGGGTTCGCTATCATCAATTCAGTACTAATATGCTCAATGGACACTTTTTGGTTTTGCACTTCTTCTTTAACAGATAAGTATTTCAAATCCATATGTTTCGCACCTTTAGAATACCTATCATTCTTAGAGAAGAAAACAACTGCATAATTATCACAATAAATTCTTAACAGCTTTTCTATATTGTTAACCAAACCAAGCCTTAAGATAAAATTCCGCAACCATAATGTATGAATAGTAGCCTCAAAACATGCTACAAATTCAGCCTCCATAGTGGAAGTAGCTATGACAGATTGCTTCCCACTTTTCCATGAAATTGCTCCACTAGCCAACAGAAACATGTAACCAAATGTAGATTTCCTCGAGTCTACACATCCAGTATAATCTGAATCCAAGTAGCTTACTACTTCAAGATAACTTGATCTTTTATAAGTAAACATATAATCCTTAGTGCCTTGTAAGTACCTAAGTACTTTCTTTCCAGCTTTCCAATGATCTATTCCAGGATTACTTTGATATCGGCCTAACATTCCAACAACGAAACTAATATCTGGCCGAGTGCATGTTTGAGCATATATCAAACTTCCAACCAGCGATGCATAGGGAATGGATTCCATTGATTTTCATTCCAAATCATTCTTTAGACATTTCAATTCACTGAACTTGTCCCTTTTCTAAATTGGAACTATTCCTATAGAGCAATTTTCTATTATAAATCTCTCTAATACTTTATCGATATAGCCTTTCTAAAACAATCCTAACAATCCTTGTGATCTATTGCAAAATATTTCTATTCCTATCACATAGGATGCCTCATTCATATCTTTCATTTCAAAAGTTTCAGAGAGAAATTTCTTGACATTATACAACAAACCCATGTCATTAGCAGCCAAAAAAATGTCATCGACATATAGGACTAATATAATGAACTTGCTCCCACTGACCTTCATATAGATACACCGATCAACGGTGTTTTCTACAAAACCATATGATGTAATGGTATTATAATATACCATTGTCGAGAGACTTGTTTCAGTCCATATATCGATTTTTTTAATTTACACACCAAATTTTCCTGTCTTGTGGTTATGAAACCTTCAGGTTGGTCCATATACACTTCCTCTTCTAAGTCACCATTTAAAAAGGCGGTCTTTACATCCATTTGGTAGAGCTCTAGGTCATAGTGAGCCACCAAAACCATAATAATTCTTAAAGAGTCTTTCTTAGAGAGCTGAGAGAAAGTCTCCTTATAGTCCATACCATTTTTTTGAGTGTAACCTTTGGCAACAAGTCTGGCCTTATACCTTTCGATGTTACCTTTTGAGTCTCATTTGGTCTTGAAGACCCACTTACAGCTAACTCGTTTTGATCTTTCAGGCAACTCCACTAGTTCCCAGACTTGATTTATATCCATCGATTTTATCTCCTCTTTCATGGCATTAAACCACTTTTCAGAATCATTATATTCCATGCCTTGTTTAAATGAGACTGGATCTTTATCAATGCTTAATTTAGATTCATGTTTAAGTGAGTAAACCACATAATCATTCGATATAACTGATCTTTTCTGTCTTGTAGACCTCCGTAATGTCATTTTTTGTGGTATCACTTGCTCATTTGTGACTTGCATATTGTCACTTGGTTCATCTCTTATGTGTTCACTTTGTGTGTTTCGAATATCAATTTGTTGCCTTTGCATGTCGCGTAACTGTGATGCAATAAAAGGAACAACAACTTGAGTAGAAACACTTGGTGTGGGGATAACAACTTGAGTAGAAGCGCTTACTGTGGATATTTCATTTTGTAATTCTCTAATATCCACTTTTCGTGATTTCCCATTCCCACTGAATTGACCATTTTCAATGAACCAAGCATTGCCAGACTCAACTATTCTAGTACTATGGTTAGGACAATAGAACCTATACCTTTTGGACTTTTCAGGATAGCCAATGAAGTAATCACTAATGGTTCTTGCATCAAGCTTTCTTTCATGTGAATTATATATCCTTACTTCTGCTAAACAACCCCAAATATAAAGGTGTCTTAAACTGGATTTCCTACCTGTCCATAACTCATAAGGAGTCTTAGGGACAACCTTATTAAGAACCCTGTTCAGTAGATATGCAACAGTTTTTAATACATGCATCCACAAGGATAAAGGTACAGTACTGTAACTTAACATGCTCCTAACCATATCCATAAGTGTGTGATTCCGCCTTTCCGCTACACCATTCTGTTGTGGTGTACCAGGCATTGTGTACTGTGCACATATGCCTCGACTTTCAAGAAGTTTTGCAAATGGACCAGGACATTGTCCACTTTTATTGAATTTTCCATAATATTCACCACTCCTATCTGATTTAATCACTTTCACTTTTCTATTTAACTGTCTTTCCACTTCATTTATAAACACCTCTAGGGTGTTTACTAACTGAGACTTTTCATGCAGTAGATATAAATAACAATATCATGAGTAGTCATCTATAAATGTGATGAAATATTTCAGGGGCCACAAATATCAGTGTGTATCAATTCTAAAGGTTTATTACTTCTCATGGCTGGGTTCTTTGATGTGTGTCTTGTCTATTTCCCTTTTATACAGTCAACACATACCTCTCAATCTGTAAAATCCAATTGAGGCAAGACATCACCTTTCACCAACCTCAATATCCTTTCTTTGGATATATGACCTAATCTTTGATGCCATAAGAAAGCAAAACTGTCATTATATGCATCACGTTTGTTACCTATATTATGCTCAACAAGAAGTAGAGAATCAGTATACATAACATCAAGATTATAACGGTATAAATTATCAAGTAAAGTACCATATCCATAATAGTACGAATGTCTATACAGTAAAAATATACTGTTTCCAATCTTAAGGTTAAATCCTACTTCATCCAACTTTGCAATAGAAACTAAGTTCCTAGCACATTCAGGAACATAGAGACACTTTTCCAGATCTAGGTGACACCTAGTATCCAAAATTAATATGTATGTCCCAATTCTTTCTATTCGTGCCTTCATTCTGTTTCCCATATAAAGGAATTTCTCAGTTCCTGTTATGGACTAGATTGAAAGGAATCCCTACATGATATGTGACACATGAATAGTAGCTCCAGAGTTTAACCACCAAGTATATTAGTTACTTCAATTACATTTGATTCAAAACATACTGATATACAGTACATACTTTTCTTTTCGAACCAAGCCTTTCTTTTTGGACAATCTTTCTTGAAGTGACCAATCCTTTTACAGAAGAAGCATTTTTTATCCTTGTGAATCTAACCTCTAGTGACTTTCATAGAGGCTTTGTCCTTCTTCTTATCCTTTTTATATGGTCTAGACTTGTTACTGCTAGCATCATTATGAACAGTAAGATGAATAGAGTGATCCTTCATTTTCTTTAATATCCCTTCCTCTTGAACTAACATAGCCTTAATTTCTTGAAGGTTCCATTTCTCTTTGATAGTGTTATAATTCACTTGGAACTGATCAAATTCAGGAGGCAGTGAGTTGATGATGAATTGAACCAAAAAGGATTCACTCACATCTATGCCCATTGTTTTCAATTTTGTTGCCAGATTAGCCATACTAGTCACATGATTATGAATAGGCTGTGACCAATCAAATTTCTTGGTCGTCAGCTCACTCATTAGGCTTCCTATAATGGATTTATCAGCTATATCTGATCGAAAGTATTCCTTAATTCTCATCATAAATTCCCTTGCATTTTCCGTCTTAGGCATCGATGACTTGACATTTTCAGCTATCGTCATTCACATCAAATTCAAACTCAGCCTATTAGACCGTTCCCAAGCCTCATGAAAAGACTTATCAGATTCTGTACTGGTCTCAGTAATGGTTGCAGGCTTTTCATCCGAGATGACTGCTAAGTCCAAACCTAAAACACCTAAGTGAAACTGAATATACTCAGACCATTCCGCATAATTCAGCCCATTGAATTTGATCATCGCATTGCCTAAGGCGAACATATTATTGGAAACTGTAAATATAATCCAAATTTACACATTAATGCTTTGAATAAACTCAAATGGATTCAGATACATATATTACAAACTTTGATTATGTATTTAAGTTCACTTTTGGGTGATCCTCAAATACATAACTTTAATCAATGATGATGCTAATTTAAATATACTTTGATAGATCAATCAATCATACTAGAGTTAACATGAATGTTATCTTTAGATATACAATCATATTTACCCAGTATATCAATGAATCTTTTTTAGTATCATTAATTATAAGCAATGATCCATCTTTGGATGATCTCCCAACCTTATAATTAATAATCACAATTGTTCATTTCAAATTTGAACAACACTTTATTAGCATCTAAAGAAATGAACAATTAAAATTCACAATCAAATAGTTGAATCCTTTTAAGCTAGACTACTTTGGTAACTAATAAGCTTTCAATATTTGATTGATGTCAATATGATCTCAATAAAATTCAAAATCTTCAATTATTGAGATCATTCAATTTGACAAAATATCAATAAACTATCAATGATGCGGAAAATAAGTTTGTACATTGGCAATATTTGAAATGGTGTGAAAATTCCTTTTTGGGTCAACACTGGCCAATACACCGGGTACTGTTCCAGTAGCCAGCTTATACCCCACGCCGGCAAATGCCAATAGGGTACTACTCTAATAACTAGATCTTAACATTTATTAATTTTTTTCTTCCCATCAACCACGACGACTAAAACAGTGCAAAAAAACTAGATCCAGAAAGGGGAAAGGCTGGTGGTGGACATTTGGGAAAAAGAACAATTTTTTTTTTTTTTGTCGGCAAACAGCAAATGATTGCCGGTCCGACAGCGTGGAACCCCAGTGGCTAGCGTGAATGTCTTTTCTTTTCAACGCTGGCCATTTCTTTTCTATAGCAAATTACAGTATTCACAAACCCACTTTGATACCAATTGTTAAAAAAAAAAAGGAGAATTTCTTTTACCAAAATTCTCAATTCTGTGATGTAGGATGTTGTTCCCACAGCCTTTTATGGGTTGTAATTGTTGTCAACAAAGGTTAAGTGTGCAAGAGAGTAAAGTCACATGGAAGGACAGTAAAGTCACATGGCAGGGCAAGAAAGTAAATTCGCCATGTAAGGGCAAGAACGTAAATCAGCAATGTAAGCCCTATTAGGGTTTCATGGAAAAGAGTATATAAAGGCCTTGGAAGACAAAACTAGGGCAGAGGGCCAACACAATTGAAAAAACAGCAACCCTACAACAACCGGCCAAAAAGGAAGAGAGAGCAGAACACCAAGAGATCAGAAACGACACCACCGGGAGAGCAAACCAGAAACGTCACCACCGGGAGAGCAAACCAGAAACGCCTCTTGCGAGCAAACCAGAAACGCCTCCTGCGAGCAAACCAGAACGTGCAACCTCCTGCAAGTAAACCAGAACGCCTCCTGCAAGCAAACCAGAAACGCCTCCTGCAAGCAAACCAGAAACACGTCTTGCAAGCAAACCAGAAACGCACAACCAGCAAGAGGAGAAATAAGAAACAGACCACCCAAAAGAAAAGACAGCAGACCTGGTATCCGTGAGACCACCCAGAAGAGAAGACAGCAGACCAGAAGCGTGAGGCAGGCCAAGAGACGTGAAACGGCAGACCATAAGTGTGGGTGTACGTCAAGAGACGGTGTGAGACCAGAACGTGCAACGGCGTGACAGACCAGAAGCGTGAGGACAGGCCATGAAACAGTAAGACCGTGAAATAGGAGACGGGTGAGACCGTGAAATAGGAGACGGGTGAGACCGTGAGACGGTGAAAGCAGGAGTTGTGTGAGACAACTTAGAGAAGGAATTCAGCGAAGCATCGGAAAGAACTCAACGTATTTCCAGATTTCTTCAAGAGAGGTTAGAGAGCATTGCGGTGAACTTCTAAGCGACAATGGAGCAGCCTTTCAATTCAACAGAGGCAAGACAAGCTAGAAGAAAGGTAGACACAGTAAGTGACACTCTTTGTATTGTACTTGCTTAGTAATTGCAATAGTGAAAGGAGCATAAAATTAAGACATCCATTGTAATTGGAATTCTCAAGTATAGTGGATAGTCTCGGTAAGGGAGAGTCCCTACCACCGTGGATGTACGTCACGTTGACGGAACCACGTAAATTTCATGTGTCCTTAATCTGCTTTACGTTCTGTGTTTTGAATTGAGTTGTGAACACAACTAAAGTATCAGCTAACCCATAACCTAACGAAGACCTAAACAAGAACATTCGAATTGTCTATTAGGCAAGGTGTCTGAAAGGTGACTTTGGGGACTATTGTGATTAGTAGGTAGCAATAGATCTACCTTAGTCGAATCTGAGAAAAAGTTTGCTTTTAAGAAGAGATTGAAGTTGTTCACTTTCCTGTGAATTGCGAATTGTGGTGATATTGATTCACCCCCCCTCTCAGTATCACAAACTAGTAGATCCTAGGGTGAAGTTGAGAACTTCATAAGATATTTTCTTTATATGAATACTAATATGCAAATCGTAATGGATTTTACATACCTTTGTCCTTGATGTCGGATTCCTATTGTGAAGATAAGAATCCTCTTCTGATTTTGCTTTTTGATGAATTTTTCCTACTCTTCCCTTTTCCTTTTTCTTTTTGGTTTCTCTGATGGTGGAAAGGAGGAAAAAAAACTGTAATGGAAAAAATCACGTCTCTTCTTTTTGTAACCGTTATCTTTAATAGGAAGAGTTATCCCTTCTTTTCTTATAACCGTTATCATTAATAAGGAGAGTGATCCATTTTTTTCCTGTAACCGTTATCTTTAATAGGGAGAGTGGAGCCATAACTTAGTGTATAATATATGAGTCTGAACTAAGTTCAATCTCCTTAGAATTGTTCTTTTTAGAAATACCAAGCTTCTTGAAATTTGTATCTTTTCAAACCTAGCCCACAAAGGAAAATTAAAGAAGAAAAAAAGATCCAAGAAAGGAAAACCTTTGATATAATTAGCATCACTATAAATCTAGATATGGATTAAGTATAATAAGTACAAAGAATGAGTCCATTTTACCAATATCTCTACTCATTTAGGAGGCTAGTGATTTAATACTAAAATTTGAGGGCTAAAACTTAAGGTCCAACTCTTTCTGGTCTAATAAATTCAAGCATATATGATTTCAACTCTCTCATTAGTCACAACACTCTTATCCAATCCATCTTACCTCATATTATTCCACAGTTTAACATACCTTATTCAAAAGTCAAATTTACTCTAAGAAACTAAATTTTAAACTTGTCACTAAACTTATGTAGCAAAATTAGGTTTGCATTTTAATAAAGAACTTTGCTTTCATGATAAGCCCATTTTTTCTATTTTTTGAAAGATCAAATTGATTTTATTTTAAAAAATAAGAATGGGAAAATATAATTTTAATACATTAAAAGTTAATGTGCCAAACAATGATTATAGTCGAACAATAAGATTTATTTGCTTACTAGTACTTGTTTTGATAAATCATTAGCAATAAAATTTGAGCTCCTGTTAATATGTTTAAAACACCAACTAATGCTAAAATATAAGAGTTTAGAGACTTTATTAAAAATTGTTCTCAATCTCTTGAGTCATTTTCTCATAGTACTTCTCCCTAGCATTCCTCAAACAAGTGAAAAACTTCTTAAACATATCTTGGGGGACATATTATGCAATTTATTTAGTATAAGAATATTTGCATGAAACAAACACTAAATTATCTTAATTTTATATGTCATGTTTATCTTGTACATATCTCTCCAAGGATCAAGTTGGACCAATGTGAATGGGCCATTAATTGCAAACGTTTTACAGAATATGTAAGTTTTAAGTGCAAAATTTTATTGACTTTTTAACCTAATAAGCCCAATGGCAAACTTTTTAAGGTCAAAATCACTCTAAGGACACAATTAATTTGTGTAACCTTGAGATAATCACTCAAAGAAAACAAGTTAAAGAGTTAACAAAATAAGAAAATAAATGATAGAATTAGAGTTAAGCTAAAAAATTATGTCATTATTATAGTTAGTTTGACCAAACCATTTAGCTTTTTATTTTTTTTTTCTAATTTAATAGCTAAACACAAAAACATGTATAGAACACTTTAAGACAACAAACGAAATTGAAAACAATGATTTTGAGCTTATGCACTCAAACAAATGAACAAAGAGAGAAAGATTGCAAATGGGTAGATTAGTGCGTTTCACTAGTAATGCGCTTAATAGAGGAATTAAATAGAAATAAATAAAACTTAAGATAACAAATCAAAGACTTAACTAATCCAACCTAATTTAGGGTCATGTTTTAATACTAAGTAATGTGAACCCTATTCGACATAGTTGAGAAACCCCTAATGCAATTGTATATACAACCCAAGGAAAGCCAAACCAATTTTATAAGATGTAAATGACCTTGACTCTAAACTTTAGGAAGCTAAACAAATGGTATGGAAGAAAGATATGAACACTGCACTCCAAAAAATAATGACTTAATAGTGATAAATTATGTTAAATGCCACAAAAATAATTGTTTTTTGATAAGTTCTTTTCTTCTTAAAAGAATTGAAAGAAAAAATTTCAATTTTTATTTTACCTAATGATTAGCCCCCTTTAACAATGCAATCAGGTTTATTCATAGACTAAATTAACAACTCTAAAGATAAGGACAAACTTCCTAAATAGGCTGCAACAAATCTATTCCTATTGTTTCTAAGAATTGTTGTAGAAACTCTTATAATCACTTAACAGAAAGACCCATTCAACATGCTTATACAATTAATAAAATTTTGGTCCACATTATGACATACTTTGTAGTTCTTTAAACTTGAATTATCTTATTTGAACCAAACTTTTTCAATTAATCCCCTAAGTGCCTCTTTCACCTTCTTATCTTATGAATGTGTCATTAGTTTGTTGTGAATGCATAGTGAATACTTCCATGGACCTCATCACCAAGTTTCAATTTTGATGATAGAATTGTGTGGTTATAACACAAATTTCCATTGCCACTGACCTATAGCTATCCTCCTCATAAAAGATTAAAAGGAAAAATATAATGGTATGCATTGTTCTCAAGATTCAAGTACCTCAACTGCTTCATTTATGCCAAAAATCTTCAAAAGAGCAATCAGTGGATTGCAAAATCAAGCCTACTGCTTGATAATTGTGGATTGCAAAAGGTTTAACTTATGTTATTTAGACTGTTAGTTAACATAATTAGTTAAGTCACGGAGTAACTTCTTACTATTTCCCCAACATCCTCTTAAATACCTTTTATCCTTATCCCTGCCACCCTTCTGAGATATCTACTTTTCAATCCACTTTAACCCCTACCTTTACAGTCAATTAGAGCCCATAGCTTAACTCATTGTATACAAGCCAAGGCCTTCCATAACTATTTAGTCTAACATTAGGCTTTATGTTATCGACTAACAGAATGCAAATAATACCTCGAATACAAGGCCTCTTAATAGTGAGTTCTTTTGTATAAATTTCCCAGACTTAACCTATATAATTTTCTCCTCTTTCTCTACATAAAAGTGTCCATGACCTTTTTTAAATATAAAAGATATAGCCATAACAAAACACTGAGGAATAATAAACATTATTTGGATAATGCATGAAATGACTATGCTAACAAATCTACAAGAACGTGAGCTCCTAAAGACATAATTTGAATTATACTTTTCACTCACAAAATCTTCAACATCTTATATTCTATCAATTATTTTTTAGATGCAAGGAATGATGTTCTAAGCAGAGCATTAGCTTTTCAATTAATGTCTTGTTTCATTCCAGGTCAAGTTGTGGGGGAGGGGGTATGGTTGGGACGAGCTTGTGTCATGTTGACTTTTGACACCTATAATTATTTTTATTTCTTTACTTATTACTCAATATTTTTTAAGGTTAGAAATTAGTATAAATAAGGTTTTCTCTAAATGGTCTAGTTGATTATTTAGTTATCTTTTTTAGAGTTAATGTCTCTTTTCTAGTAAAGTTTAAGAATACACGAAGAATCAATTGAGTATCAACTTTTTGATCACTTGTTTTTGGTGTTTCTGTTCCATATCACAAACCCTTTCAGAATTCAGAATTTGCCAAGTGCACCATGGAACAATTGACACATAGGTTGATTGAAGCCACATCGATTGACTGAACCAAGCCAATAGGTCAACTGATCGATCATCACAAGTGCTCTAGACAAAATACTTAATACTTCCAGAGATCAAGTTAAAAGCTTGGACAACTTGTTTTTTCTTCTTTTCTTATTTTATCATAATAGTTAATTGACTTAGGTTCAATGATGAATCTAGAATAACTTTTTAATGGGGCCAAATTTTGTAATGGGAGAAAAAAATAAATGAATAATTTTTAGAAATACATACCACACTTGAGCATTGAAATGACCTAAATACTTTCTACTAGGCCAAATGATAGGTTAGTTATATTATAACATATATAATATATAATGGCAAAGTTATGGCTCTCCCTTAACTGCCCCTTAGCTTTTATATATTTCATATTTATAGATTGAAGGATGCTTTGAGTATGCAAGAAATGTTAGATTAAAAGAGATTAAAACTGAGAAAAGCAAGAGTTACTTTAGAAAGAGAACATTATAGAATTAAAGTCAACTTAATTAAGACTTTACGAGTTAAAGAAAACATCGTACTTTTGCCATAGGCATTATATATCTGCTGTTGTGAGTGTGTGCGAGCTAATATGTTGTGGAAGATGAATATCCCTGACCTAAGGAGTTGAATTTATGGGCAACTATAGGAGGCACAGAGGCATGCTGTTAATAGCACTGAAACATATACAAGCATACAACATGTGAAAAGGCAAGCTACATTAATGGTCATTTCACCTTCGTCCTATTCACTTGTTTACTATATTAATTGTACTATCAAATTTAATGTTTGAAGTCACTTATTTGATGTTTAAAATCATTAATTACACTCCATTTCGGTAATTTTTTTTTTTATTCCCACATATTTAATTGTATCTATTCTCTTTGTAGGCAGTGAATATGTAGGTAAATTCTTACCATAAAACATCAATGTGTAGTGCAAAGTCATAAGCAAAGATATCCATTTCTAGAAAGCTTAATGGACATAGAAATAAAGACAACCATAGACCATGGAGATACAAATGTTTTAAATAATATGAAAGTAATATTTGATTTAATATATAAACATAAAAATTTTATTATTTTATTTGTGTGTAGGGAAACAATCCAATATTTTTGTGCACTATTCTTTTTATTTGATTATATTATCAACTAAAAAGTTAACATGTCTATCTTATACCACCCAAAGAGTTTGGTGGTGGTTACGCATGCTTCTTTTAGTATTACATAAGGTTCAAATTCCTATAATTATGCCTCTACATAAAACATTAAGAGAATTAAGGTGAGCAAACTAGTGAATTTCGGATTTGATATGTCATTATTAAATTTGAGGAGATTCATTTGTAGCAATCATTACAAAAGAGTGGCGGATCCTCCTTTTAAGAGAGGATGAATATAAAAAAGCAATTAGTACCTTTTGACTTGAACAACAAAAATAATGACTAATATTCCCACATTTTCTTTTTTCAATTTAAAAAAAAGCTATCATAAAAAACTATGCATTTAACTCTTTATATTAGACATCTTCTCCTACTTTATAGAATTTTGTAATTCTTTCAAAAATGTGAAACCAAAATTTTGAACATATATCTTAGAAAAGATTTTGATTCTTTTTTTAATACACTTATCTTGAGTGATTATCTCAAGGTTACTTGAATTAATTATGTCCTCAAAGTGATTTTGGCATTAAAAATTTAGCCATTAGACTTATTAGGTTATAATGCCAATAAAATTTTGCACTTAACATTGACATAGTAACCTCATGTTTCTGATAAGTAAATATTTCATCTCTCCTCTATATCTTATTATGTAGTATATATAGTATAAAAATATGACAAATTTATACAGTAAAATTATTTTAATTTTATTTCTCGTGTTTATCTTGTACTTATCTATCCAAGGATCAAGTTCTTCATAATATTTTTCTTCAATTACTACTTTTTTTTTTATTTAAAACAAAATTATCATTTTCAATAATTTTTAACTAATTAAAAAACTTCATTCCATTATGCATTGGTGAAAGTGAGGATGATTCATTTTCAATCATTTTTCTGTTCCTACATGTCTGATTTATCCACATTCAGTTAAAAGTCGCACAGACCTTTAGTGTGGTAGTGCCCAAGTTTCAGGTGATATGTTTCCGTTGTTGCTGCGTCGTTTAATTTTAAGGTAACTCTGAGTTTTGCCTTGACACATTCCTTTTTATATTGTTATCCGGTTGTGGGACACATACCTTGCTGAAGGAGATGCATTGCCAGATTTCCTTGTGTACATGTTTGTGAGTTTTCTTTTGACAGTGAGTCGTAGTCAGCTATCTTGAACTAATATAAGCTCCTTACAACATGTTACAGTTCTCTCATCCTTCCACACTTTCTTTTCCAATTGTTTCTCAGACAATGAGGAAATTCAATCATCTGGTCAGAACACCTGTACCAGATGATTGAATTTTTTCCATAGGGACAAAAAGCTTGCGTTCCACACACTATTTTTCAATATTAATAATAGCTCTTATGGTTTCTCTTTAAATTTCAGTAGTGTAATGTAACCTCTACTAATATGCTCCTGACAAGATGTGCCTTTTTTGCTAACTAGAATTTGGTTGTATGGTTATCTCATACCTTTTTGATATTTGGGTTTATCCCTCCTTCTCACTTTACAGACCAAAAAGAGACTACGCAATTGTTACCTAACAGTAGTGTTATTTTTTATTTTTTATTTTTTTTTCCAGTGGTCAGATAAGCTTCGAAAGTTTATTTTTGAGAAACAGTAATGTTTCTTCAAAAGCTGCCCAGCCACTTAGCTAGCTAGATGAGAAGTACTTTCCTCTCTCCATTAACAGTCTGATGCAGTTTTTTTTTTTTTTTTTGCTAATTTCTTTTCCACAATTTTTAGTTTCTACGGAGTTGTTATTACTTGTAAGTGAATGTCATTATCTAATTCCATTGGAAGACAATAACCCCTGTTGTCATTTATGTTGTAGCTTGCAAAATTTTTGTATTTTTAACCACTACTTTGTACATTTACCATTGGATGATGAAAGAAAAAGAGCAACTATTTCTCTATATAAGAATTTTTATTAAATTATTTAGACCTAATAGTATTTCACCTCTTAAGTTTCAAATAATTATATTTATCATAACTCAATATTTTAATTTTTTTAGCTATAAATTAAGAAACAGGGATTTTTAAAAACTAAAGAAATTTGACTGAAGTAAGGGGGCAAAAACTATAAAATTTTTTCACATTGCAACAGAACAAATGCAAAATTTTTTTGAACAAATGTAAATTTACTGACCTAGAAGGTGATAGCTGGGAGAACCCAAACGTGGGCATGCAGGTTGTACCGCTGTCTTTGATGAATATGTTGTCCTCTAATTCCTTGTGCCATAATCATAGCGTCGCCATTTAGGTCCAAAATGGGGCAAGCAAGCAGCAGGACTAGCGAGTTCAGTGATGCAGACCCGGGCCCCTTTTCATTTTCACCCCCCCCCCCCACCTTTACCAAATAATGTTGTTAATGTTTAGGGCACACCCCTACTGTCGGATAAAACGCATACTCAATGCATTATTCCTTGCACGATGCGTTGCCCCATGCTAAAGGTTAGGGTGAAAATGGAATTGACACCAAACAAATTGGTACATAAAATGTATGCCTTTTCCAGTCAATAAAATGTTAGTATTATACCGTCACTAAATTGATTAAATAGCTGGCATACATTCAAACTTATGTGCTCGTTCTCATGACAGCATTTGGTAAGTATTTGGTGATGAGTCTATCTGTTTGTTAAAATAAAGAAAAGTCTGCACATGTCTGGCTCTCACATCCCATTACAACGTAGAATTCTTATATATTATTAAACCATCAAATAAGATGTCTCCCGTATATATAGCCCAAACCTTACTTTCTTGTTGATAACAAAAAAATGGATTTAAAAAAATGTTTCAAGTCCCCATAAAGGATTCGAAACGTCGATTAGAAGTTTGGATTGTCCAATGCCTGTTGTTGAAACGGCCGGCAAGAACAAAAAGAATACTAGGCATCAAAATATTATCTTAATATGCGAAAATCTCACACTATAAGTTAGAAAAACATTATTTATCATTTATGATACATTTATCTTATTTTCTATTTATTTTCTAATATTTGATGGGATTCATTTTAGTAGCAGATTTAGAACAAATTTTTAGAAGAGACTAATTTTATAAAAGAGATACAAGAAAAAAAGAAAAAAAGTTGGCATAGACTAATGTAGAACAAATGTGCAAAAAAAGAGATAATTTCTAACCATAGAAAACATTGACTAATAAGGAAGCAAGTAAAAATTAATATTAAAATTCCAAAATTTGAACCTAAAGTTATTCTACTAAGAAGCTTAATTAAGTTAAAATATCTTAAACAAGTAAATAGATTATAAAATTAAAGTAATTGATATTATAGCATTAATTGTAGAAAAATAGAAAGTATCTTTATAAAGTATTTTATATTAAACTCCTCCATTAGAAAAAAACTCACTCTTAAATTGATGATGAGAAATTAATGTCTTTCATATTAAATATTTTAAGTACACCTAATTCCTCAATTTTACAAGCTTGCTCCTTTCCACATGAATCTTCATTTGATTAATTAACTCCATCAATAGGTACATCACAATAGGATTGAATATCTTTATCTTAATAAAATCAATAATATTTGGCACTT
>JAHLGP010020639.1:5245565-5286972 GCA_020141445.1 Bruguiera sexangula
TTACTTTAGAAAAAGCTAATGTATGGGACTCTAATAAGAAATTTCCCCACTCCCCTCAAGAGTAATATGTCTGATCCAATATTGAAGTTTGAGATTCATATTTATAATATTCGTTCACTAAAGTGTATTTTATACAATTGAGTCCATTACTTAGATTTTTGTCCAATTACTCACCATTCAAAATGCAAAGGCATTAACAATAAATTTAAAAAGCAAAACATTGTATTTTTTCAAGTTTTAGAACTTTCAAATCTTATTAGGATAAATACATTGTTAATAATTAGTTGAATTTAAATTTTGTAATTTTTTTTAATTGTGTCCTTTTCAACAATACAATTTGAAATGATTTATATAATTTTAGTCTACAAACATATTACTTAAGAATAAGCTAACATATAAGACTCTCATAAGAAGTTTCCCCACTCCCCTCAAGAGCAACATGCTTGACCCAACATTGATGCTTGGGATTGCTATTCATAATATTCCTCCACTAAAGTGTATTTTGTAGAATTGAGTCCATTACTTGTATTTTTTTTCAATTAAAATTTTCAAATATTATCTTTTTCTCACTATTCAAATGCAATGGCTTTAGCAATAAATTCAAAAATGTACACATTGCATTTTTTCAATTTTTAGAATTCTAAAGTCTGGTAGGCATAAATGCATTGTTAATTATTAGTTAAACTTTACTTTTTTAATTTTTTTTAATTCTCTGCTTTGTGACTGCTATTTGAAATAATTTATATAATTCTTGTCTACAAACATATTACTTAAGAAAATGCAAATGCAATGGATACTAATGAGAAATTTCCTTACTACCCTCAAGAGCAATATGGTTGACCCAAGATTGAAACTTGGGATTACTATTTATAATTTTCATTCATAAAAGTGTATTTTATACAATTGAGTCTATTACTTCTATTTTTGTTCAATTTACATGCTCAAATATTATGTATTACTCACCATTCAAAATGCAATGACATTAACAATAAATTTAATAATCAAAATATTGCATTTTTTAAATTTTTAGAATTTTAAAGTGTTATAGGGATAAATCCATTGTTAATAATCATTTGAGTTTAAATTTTGTAATTTTTTTAATTGTCACATTTGCCACAATGCAATTTGAAATAATTTATATAATTTTTCTCTACAAACATATTACTTAAGAAAAAGAAAATGCAATGAACACTAATAAAAATTTCTCCACTCCCCTCAAAATCAATATAGTTGATCCAAGATTGAAGCTTAGGATTACTATTTATAATATTCATGCACAAAAATGTATTTTATTTAATAGAGTCTATTACTTGTATTTTTGTTCAATTAACATTTTCAAATATTATGTTTTTCTCACCATTGAAATTCAATGACATTAGCAATAAATTTAAAAATGGACACATTGCATTTTTTCAATTTTTCAAATTCAAAAGTTCTGTAAGCTTAAATGCATTGTTAATTATCAATTAAATTTCACTTTTGTAATTTTTTTAATTCTCACCTTTGTGACAATGCTATTAGAAATGATTTATATAAGTTTAGTCTAAAAAAATATTACTTTAGAAAACACTAATGTATGAGACTTTAATAAAAAGTTTCTCTTCTCCCCTTAAAAGCAATATGCTTGGCCCAATATTGAAGTTTGAGATTGCTATTTATAATATTCATCTACTAAAGTGTATTTTATACAATTGAGTCCATTACTTGTATTTTTGTCCAATTATCATATTCAAATATTATGCTTTTCTCACCATTCAAAATGCAAAGGCATTAACAATAAATTTAAAAAGCAAAACATTTCATTTTTTCAACTTTTTGAAATTTCAACTTTTATTGGGATAAATGCATTGTTAATAATTAGTTGAATTTAAATTTTGTAATTTTTTTTAATTGTCTCCTTTGCAACAATGCAATTTGAAATGATTTATATAATTTTAGTTTACAAACATATTACTAAAGAATAAGTTAATACAATGGACTAGAATAAAAAGATTCCCTAGACCCCTCATATGTAATATCCTTGACCGAATATTGAAACTTGAGATTGCTATTTTTAATATTCATCCACTAAAGTATATTTTATACAATTGAGACCATTACATGAATTTTTGTCCAATTAACACCTTCAAATATTGCATTTTTTGAAGTTTAAAAATTTTAAAATCTTATAGACATTAATGCATTATTAACAATTAGTTCAATTAAAATTTTGTAATTTTTTTTAATAGTATCCTTTGCCACAATGCAATTTGAAATGATTTATATAATTTTAGTCTACAAACATATTACTTAAGCAAAAGCTAATGCAATGGACTCTAATTAGACGTTTCCCCACTCCCCTCAAGAGCAATATGGTTGACCCAACATTAAATCTTAGGATTGCTATTTATAATATTCATCCACTGAAATGTATTTTATACTATTGAGTCCATTACTTGAATTTTTGTTCAACTAACATATTCAAATATTATGTTTTTCTTATCATTCAAATGTAATGACATTAAAAATAAATTGAAAAATCACAATATTGCATTTTCTGAAGTTTAAGAATTTTAAAATCTCATGGACATTAATGCATTGTTAACAATCAGTTGATTTTATATTTTGTAATTTCTTTTAATTGTATTCTTTGCCACAATACAATTTGAAATGATTTATATAATTTTAGTCTACAAACATATTACTTAAGAAAAAGCAAATGCAATGGATGTTAATAAGAAGTTTTCCCAGTCCCCTCAAGAGCAATACGGTTGACCCAACATTGAAGCTTGAGATTACTATTTATAGTATTCATCCACTAAAGTGTATATTGTACAATTGAGACCATTACTTGAATTTCTATTCAATTAACATATTCAAATATTATGTTTTTCTCACCGTTCAAATTCAATGGTATTAGCAATAAATTCAAAAGTCAAAACATTCCACTTTTTCAATTTTTTGAATTCTAAAGTCCTATAGGGATATATGCATTGTTAACAATCAGTTGAATTGAAATTTTGTAATCTTTTTAATTGTCTTTATTGCCACAATGCAATTTGAAATGATTAATATAATTTTAGTCTACAAACATATTACTTATGAAGAAGCAAATACAATGGACTCTATTATGAAAATTCCCAACTCCCCTCATGTGTAATATGTTAGACCCAACATTGAAACTTGGGATTACTATTTTTAATATTTATCCACTAAAGTGTATTTTATACAATTAAGACCATTACTTGAATTTTTGTCCAATTAGCATATTCAAATATTATGTTTTTCTCACCATTAAAAAGAAATGCCATTAGCAATAAATTCAAAAAATCAAAACCCTGCACTTTTTCAATTTTTTGAATTCTAAAATCTTATAGGAATAAATGCATTGTTAATAAACAATTGTATTTAAATTTTGCAATTTTTTTAATTGTCTCCTTTGCCATAATACAATTTGAAATGATTTATATAATTTTAGTCTACAAACATATTGCTTAAGCAAAAGCTAATGCAATGGACTCTAATTAGACGTTTCCCCATTCCCCTCAAGAGCAATATGGTTGACCCAACATTGAATCTTAGGATTGCTATTTATAATATTCATCCACTGAAATGTATTTTATACTATTAAGTCCATTACTTGAATTTTTGTTCAACTAACATATTCAAATATTATGTTTTTCTTACCATTCAAATGTAATGACATTAACGATAAATTGAAAAATCAAAATATTGCATTTTTTGAAGTTTAAGAATTTTAAAATCTCATGGACATTAATGCATTGTTAACAATCAGTTGATTTTAAATTTTTTAATTTTTTTTAATTATATTTTTTGCCACAATGCAATTTGAAATGATTTATATAATTTTAGTCTACAAACATATTACTTAAGAAAAAGCAAATGCAATGGACTTTAATAAGAAGTTTCCCCAGTCCCTTCAAGAGCAATAAAGTTAACCCAACATTGAAGCTTGAGATTAGTATTTATAGTATTCATCTACTAAAGTGTATTTTATATAATAGAGTCCATTACTTGTATTTTTGTTCAATTAACATATTCAAATATTATTTTTTCTCACCATTCAAATGCAATGCCATTAGCAATAAATTTAAACATCAAAACATTGCCCTTTTTCAATTTTTAGAATTTTAAAATCATATAAGGAAAAATGCATTGTTAAAAATCAATTGAATTTAATTTTTGTAATTTTTTTAATTCTTTCCTTTGCCACAATGCAATTTGAAATGATTTATATAATTTTAGTCTACAAACATATTACTTATGAAAAAGCAATTACAATGGACTTGAATAAAAAGATTTTGCACTCCCTTTATGTGCAATATGCTTGACCCAACATTGAAACTTGGGATTGCTATTTTTAATATTTATCCACTAAAGTGTATTTTATACAATTGAGACCCATGCTTGAATTTTTGTTTAATTAAGACCTTCAAATTTTATGTTTTTCTCCCATTTCAAATGTAATGACATTAACGATAAATTGAAAAATCAAACTATTGCATTTTTTTAAGTTTAAGAATTTTAAAATCTTGTAGACATTAATGCATTGTTAACAATTAGTTGAATTTAAATTTTGTAATTTTTTAAAATTGTATCCTTTGGCATAATGAAATTTGAAATGATTTATATAATTTTTGTCTACAAACATATTACTTAGGAAAAAGCAAATGCAATGGACTTTAATAAGAAGTTTCCCCAGTCCTCTCAAGAAGAATATGTTTGACCTAATATTAAAGGTTAAACTTACTATTTATAATATTTATCCACTAAAGTGTATTTTATACAATTGAGACCATTACTTGAATTTTTGTTCAATTAACATATTCAAATATTATGCTTTTCTCACCATTCAAAACATTGCACTTTTTCAATTTTTTGAATTCTAAAGTCCTGTAAGGATAAATGTATTGTTAATAATCAGTTGAATTGAAATTTTGTAATTTCTTTAATTGTCTCCTTTGCCACAATGCAATTTGAAATGATTAATATAATTCTAGCCTACAAACATATTACTTAAGAAGAAGCAAATACAATGGACCTTAATAAGAAGATTCCATACTCCTCTCAAGAGCAATATGCTAGACCCAACATTGAAACTTGGGATTATTATTTTTAATATTCATCCACTAAAGTGTATTTTATACAAAAAAAAGTCCATTACTTGTATTTTTGTTCAATTAACATTTTTAAATATTATGTTTTTCTCACCATTCAAGTACAATGACATTAGCAATAAATTCAAAAATCAAAACATTGCACTTTTTCAATTTTTAGAATTCTAAAGTCCTATTGGGATAAATGCATTGTTAATAGTTAGTTGAATTTAAATTTTGTAATTTTTTTAATTGTCTCCTTTGCCACAATGCAATTTGAAATGATTTATATAATTTTAGTCTATAAACATATTACTTAAGAAAAAGAAAATACAATGGACTCTAATAAGAAGATTCCCATTCCCTTAACGAGCAATATGCTTGACCCAACATTGAAACTTGGGATGACTATTTCTAATATTTGTCCACTAAAGTGTATTTAATACAATAGAGTCCATTACTTGTATTTTTGTTCAATTAACATATTTAAATATTATGTTTACCTTTTATTCCAAAGTGCATAGACTTTTTACGTGCTGTTGAGAATAATTATGCTCAATTAAGACCTAATGAGTTTGGTTGTTTTTATCTTAAAGATCATATGTCTCAATTCAAGGATTGCCTATACCATCAACAGATATCACATGAAACAAACTCAATAGTTATTGAACCCATAGAACGAGGATTTAGATATAGGTATGACTTTAAAGATTGGGCTTATGCCAAATTCAAGATAAAGAAAATTCTTTATTTAAAAGATTGGCAAGGTGGTCTTCTTGACTACAAAGATCTAAATGAATGGTGGAAGATTAAATCTTATAATTACTTCAATGACATCAAAGTATGGGAAAGAGCCTTATTATATGAACATAGGCAAAGGAAATTTAATTGGTCAATTTAGATGCACATTCCAAATGATTTAAAGAAATTTCAAAATAGGTTTAAAACCTAATTCTATGAGTGGGGTTTACATCATCTAACCCTACCTTACAAATTGAGAACTATTTAGAAATAGTTTGTAAAATAAATGAAAAGGTTAAAGACTCATTATTAATGTGTAGTTTAGTATCATGTCCCATAGATTTATAAGATGGGATTATACTATTATGGCAAAATAAGTAAACGTTCTGGATATGGATATTAAACATGTTCCATAGTTAGCACAAAAGATTTTTATCAAATGGTGGGAGAATTTTGATTTCTTTTATGATAAAGTCTATGTTGGTAAAGGGGTCATCTAAATAAATAGGCTTAAAGCTCCACCACCGAAGCCCACCCCTTTTAATCCTAAAGAATTGCTAAAGACCTTAATGGAATCAGTTTCAAAAGAGAGGTTATTAGAAATGATGGTTGCATTGCTTTAACTAAAAATAGACACATAAGCAAACTAGGTTGAGAGCAGTCATAGGCACCTCAATGATGGTATTATGCAAGATATTCAGGGCCTATATAAGCTATAAAGAGCAAATGGACAAATTACTTTTGGTGGAAAAGTAGCCATAGGACTAGTCAAACAACTTTTATTAAAATTACTTTAGCAAAAGTAAGGAATTGAGGGCAACTTTACTTTAAAAAAGAGATTCCTTTAATAAAGGTTATCACCTTTTCTTTTGTATAAATAGACCTCTTGGCTACTTTAAGAGGCAAAGTCCAATTTCCCATCTTTGTAAGTCTAAGTTTTCTCCATTTCCTTTATATCTTACCTTCTCTCTTCTTCTATAAACTATTCACTTGTAATGATGCTTTATTCAATGAAAACCTTACTACTATAAGTCATTTAATTCTATTATTTTACAAAACCACTTGTTTGTTTGCTTGTTTATTAGTTCTAATTTCTTTCTTATATATGTATCTTTGTAATCCCATATGCTTGTCTTAATTTCTTTATATATTTGTGTAATGGTGTGCTATCAAGATAGGAATTAGATTAGAGCTGCCATGCTTTCATTGAATAGAGCATTGTTACAGTTGTATAGTTTGCAAAATAAGAAGAGAGAAGGAGGGATATAAAGGAAGAAGAGAAAAACTTAGACTTAGAGAGATGGGAAATTAGACTTTGCATCTTTGAGTAATTGAGAGGCCTTTTATACAAGAGAAACAGTTTTAACCATTATTGAAGGAATCTCTTTTTTAAAGTAAAGTTGTCCTCAATTCCTTTTATAAAGTAGCTTTAATAAAAACCATCCAACAAGTCTAAAAACTACTTTTTCACCAAAAGTAGCTTATCCATTTGTCCTTTAGAGCTCATATAGGTCTTGAGAATCTTGCATGATATCATCATTAAGATGTCATTGATTGCTTTTGACCTGGATTACTTGCATGTCTTACTTTGGTTAGAGCAATGCAGCCATTATTTCTAATAACCTTTCACATGATATAGACTTTAATAAAGTCTTTAAATTCTCTTTTGGATTAGAAGGAATGGGCTTTAGTAGTGGAGCTTTAAGCTCATTTATACAAATGGTCCTTTTGCTAATATAGACTCCATCATTAAAGAAATTGAATTTCTCCCACCATTGAATATTAATCCTTTATGCCAACCATGGGAAATGCTTAATATCCATATCCAAAATGTTGACTTGTTTAGTTATAATAGTATAATCCTATTTGACTATCCATGGGACATGATACCAAACTACAAATATTAATAATGGGTGTTTAACCTCTTCATTTATTTCACAAAATTGTTCATAAGCAGTTTCACTTTGTAAGTTAGGGTTAAATGATGTAAACCTCACTTGAAAAATTAAGTTTTAAACCAATTTGTAAATTTCTTTTGATAATTTGGAAGGTGTATTTGAATGAACTAACTAAATTTCCTTTGCCTTTTTTCATATAATAAGTGATGCAAAAAACCCCAAAAGACATGGCTTATGGACCCAACGCACACACATAATCATAGAATTTCCAAGAAAACTAAATCAAACTGTAATACCACAAACTTTAGACCCAACATTCAAAGGAACACAAACCTAGGGTATTTAAGAAGTATATGGATGCCACACTCTAAAAAAAAAAAAGAAAAAGGAATTAGGAGTAATAAGTCGAGTTGAATACCATAAGAAGAGGTACCTCTTGATAAGTTCTTTAGTTCTTGAAAGACCTGAAGGAGAAAACCCTTACTTTCTATTTCTCTCAAAGTTGTTTGATCTTCCAGAGCTTACAAGGAGGTGCTTATTTATAGACTAAGATAGCAATCCTAAAGAGATATAAATTCCTATCTAAGACAAATTCTTACACAAAAAACTCATTTTTGTACAATCACTTATTTAGGATAAACTACTGTTTAGGAGTGAATGTTATTACTTAGTCTTGATCCATTAAGTACTCCAATCATATTAATAAGATCTTAACTCTCTTTCAAGCTTGAATTTGCACCATTTGTAGCTGGGTTGGCTTAAATGTCTTCAATCAACCCATTTAGTGCTTCTTTCATCTTTTGGCTCTTGCTCATGTTATTGGACCTTTTAAAGTGTGTAATGGACCTTTTACATTCTTTGAAGCCTTCTACCCATCATTTCTAAGGTTGTCATTATTAAGGCTCTTTCTCACCCTTTAATATAATCAAAATAAATATAAGATTTAACTTTTGACCATTCTTTCAGATCTCTATAGTCAAAGAGATCACCTTGCCAATTTTTTGGATAAGGAGTTTTATATTTTATTCTTAATTTTCTAAAATTTAAGTGTATTTTTTAATACAAATGACATCACATTTCATTCCTAGTGTCCAAATGAAACTATAAAGACTATCTTATGCTCATCTCTCCCATGCATATAGATTTGCCAATAACTAGATTTTATATCAAATTTTAAATATATTTGAACTTTATAGCCTATTAAGTAAGTTTTCTTTTATTAGGTATAAGATACTTAATTCATCTCAATATCTTACTTAAAGGTTTAAAGGTAATTACTAATTTAGGACCATCTCTTTCTAATTGAGTTGCATTTTTTGCATGAAAAATAGGACAACTCCAAGTACTATTATTTTTTCTAATAAGTTGTTTTTCCAAAAGATCATTTATTTTATTTTTGCATATTTCCAAATGTGTTAGTCCTATAGCTATAGACCTGAGTTTGGCTGGAATTTGACTTTCATTAAAAATCACTTTGTAAATTAATTCTACTATGTGTTTTTCTTTTCTAATCCAAAAGCCATAAGAATTATTGACCAAACTAACTTTTTTTTTTTTGTACTTCCTATCTTTTTGCTTGAATAATAGGAGTATTAATTTTCTAATGTAAATGTTTATTTTTGACTTCAAAATGTAAAAATTGAATAAACCTCTCTTTTCTTCTAATGATTCTTTGAAGTATATATATTTCTCTATATTGGAAAGTATATGCAAACTTGATAAGCTTTCTATTTATTTCTAAGTAATCCTTTGATCACTAACTTCCTTTTTGAGATATAACATGAGTAAAATTAGGTTTCCCAATATAACATCATGATATAGGTTTTTAACTAATATAAAGGGAATTTCAATTCAAATTCCCTAATTACAAATAACATTTTGTGACAACTTGTATTTTATAATAAACTTATTTTTATCAGTAGTATTTAAAACTTCTATAGTTTTTGAAATGTATTTTGAAAGTGCTATTCCTTCATTAAGACAATTCATATTTATGTCTGAGTTAATTAAGGTAATAGTAAAGAAAATGTGTTCTTTATTAATTACAATTGTAATTTTTGTTTGCTATTCATGGGTAATAACCCTATCAATTAGGTTAATGTATTAAAGAGATCCTAATTCCCATTTTAAAGAAGTATCAAGTATGTTTGGAGGGTCTTTAACCTTTTCAAACATTGTTTTTAAAATTATAATCATTTCTTTTAATTTTTTTAATCTTAGATTTTAACTAATTAATTTTAGCTTTAAACTTGCACATAAAAGGTTCTGATTCTCTAGATTTTAAATCATAATGATTACTTTTAATCCTTTGAATTATAA
Source organism: Bruguiera sexangula (assembly GCA_020141445.1). Classification (NCBI taxonomy): domain Eukaryota; kingdom Viridiplantae; phylum Streptophyta; class Magnoliopsida; order Malpighiales; family Rhizophoraceae; genus Bruguiera; species Bruguiera sexangula. The sequence continues at coordinate 5,255,620 of JAHLGP010020639.1, forward strand.
TTTTTAAATTATAGTATTCTCCTGGTTCGCTAATCTTAGTATCATTTTAAGCCACATGAAGATATTTTTTAATTGCTCTCTTTTTTCTTTTATATTTGATATCTTGTGAATAGGATCTAGAATCAAATTGTCTTTTTTGTTAAGACTAATAAGCAAGTACCTTTACACATTACTTAATAATAGTTGCATTCCCTATTATAGCTATCATTCGAATCAGTGTTACATGTAGTTTCTTCTTCTTCAAGAAGGTCTACTTTTAAATTTGATTCTTTTGACTCACTATTTGATAAGAAAAGATGCATCAGTGACCTTTTAAGATCTTCATCCAAAGATAGCTCTTGGATTTTCTATTTCATTTTGCATTTATTTAATAATGCCTTGCCTTTCTGCATTTATAACAGATTACTATCTTTTTGCTTTGCAAACTACGCCTTTTCTTTTGTTTTGTTTTTTCTTCTTTCTTTTCCTTTGAATAAAAGGTTTTCTTTTAAGTTAAAGGTTTGTAACCTTTTTTCATATGTTCACAAATCTCTACAAAGAGCTTTATCCTTTTGTAATTGCTTATGCAGTTTAATTTTGTTATAGAGTTTAACTTTTTTAGCTACTATTTTAACAACCAATTCTCGATAGTTAATTCCTCATGCATGATAGGATTTTAACCTATTCGTAACTCTTTATGTAAACAATATAGGTAACCTAATAAGGAATTTTTCTTTTAGCAGATACTTTAGTTATTTTCCCTAGTGAAAACTTTAAAGAAGAGTACATCTTTATACCACCTAAAATGAGATAGGGTGAGCATCTCAAATTAATAAGCTACTCATATGTCTTATTATTAACAAGATAGTTGTACTAATGAAATTATTGGTAAATGTATATATTAGTGTATTAACACTATCTACTAGTTGAACTCTTGCTATATCTTTATAGTAGAAAAAATATGAGCTTTTGCACCTTTACATAGATAAAAGTCTCACCAACCTTTCAGGTATTTAGTGAATCCACTAGTTATAAATTTTACTATTTGAGGGTTAGAATTACCTTTGAACTTTGCAGTAGTTGCAAATATCATTATATAATGAAGTAAAATAAGAATTTGATTTTCAAACATCTTTTCTAGATTCCATTCTACTGTACTACTATTGGCATACTGAATATAATTATATTTAGATTGTTCCTCCAATAAGAGGTTGACAAGGGTTGACCTAAGATAATATAGTTTTGTAAAGACCTTATTAAATGTCATTTTATTGATATTCATAGTTTCCTTCTCATAAGAAGGTGATGGATTCTTTTGTATTGGATTTTTTTTATAAGAACATTTCTTGAATTTATTTATCTATTCTTCAGTCTCTTTTTCATTTTCCTTAATTTATTCTTCTTTTCCTAGAATAGAGGCTTTTTTTTCTTTAAACTTAAGATTCTTAAGCCTTTTAACCATTTAATCTAATAGTTCTGTCTTTTCAAGACATTAACTAGTCATATCATACTTTACTTCTTTTGAAGAAAAAAGTTTGAATAAAACCCTTTTTCTACTTTAGTTTAACAAGAGGTTGTGGACCTTGTAAAAGAATTTCTTTAAACTGAAGATATAAATTGGTACAATTTCCTTGTCAAACCACAACGCTAGTTGTAGTTTCAGCTTTGTATGGAAAGGCCATAACCTCATTATCCTTAATTTTAGAGCGTAGTGGGCTAATTTCTTATTAGAGTCCATTGTATTCGGTTTTATTTAATTAACATATTTGTACACTAAAATTATATAAATCATGTCAAATTGCATTGTGGTAATGGAGACAATTAAAAAAATTAACAAATTTAAATTCACTTAAGTATTAACCAAGAATTTCTCCCTATAAGACTTTAAAATTCTAATAATTAAAATAATACAATGTTTTTATATTTTTAAGAATTTTTATTACTATTGCATTTTCAATGGTGAGATAAATATAATTTTTGAATATGTGAATTGAATTAAAATAAAAGTAAGGGACTCAATTATACAAAATACAGTTTATTGGATGACTATTATAAATTCCAATCCCAAGTTTCAATGTTGGATCAAGCAAATAACTCTAAAGCGTAGTGGGCTAATTTCTTATTAGAGTAATTAACATATTTGTACACTAAAATTATATAAATCATGACAACTTACGCTGTAAATGAAGACAATTAAAAAAATTACAAAATTTAAATTCACTTAAGTATTAATGGAGAATTACTACTTGTAAGACATTAATATTCTAAAAATTAAAATAATGCAATGATTTGAATTTTTAAAAAGTTTTTAATTCAATTGCATTTTCAATGGTGAGATAAACCTAATATTTGAATACGTTAGTTTGCCAAGATAAAAGCAATCGACTCAATTGTAGAAAATACACTTTAATGGATGACTGTTATAAATTCCAATTCCAAGTTTCAATATTGGGTCAAGCATATAGCTCTAGAGCGTAGTAGACTACTTACTTAAGTCCATTGCATTCGCTTTTATTTAATTAACATGTTTGCATACTAAAATTATATAAATCATGTCAAATTGCATTGTGGTAATGGAGATAATTAAAAAATTACCAAATTTAAATTCACTCGAGTATTAACCAAGAATTTTTCCCTGTAAGACTTTAAAAATCTAATAATTAAAATAATGTAATGTTTTTATATTTTTCATAATTTTTATTACCATTGCATTTTCAATGGTGAGATAAACATAATTTTTTAATATGTTAATTAAACAAAAATAAAAGTAAGAGACTCAATTGTACAAAATACAGTTTAGTGGCTAACTATTACAAATTCCAATCTCAAGCTTCAATGTTGGATTAAGCATATAGCTATAGACTGTAGTGGGCTAATTTCTTACTTGAGTCTATTGCATTCACTTTTATTTAATTAACATGTTTGCATTCTAAAATTATATAAATTATTTCAAATTGCATTGTGGTAATGGAGAAGTGTAAAAAAATTACCAAATTTAAATTCACTTGAGTATTAACCAAGAATTTCTCCCTATAAGACTTTAAAATTCTAATAGTTAAAATAATGCAATGTTTTTATATTTTTAATAATTTTTATTACCATTGCATTTTTAATGGTGGGATAAGCATCATTTTTTAATATAACAAAAATAAATGTTTGAGACTCTATTTTACAAAATACAGTGTAGTTGACTAAATTTTTATTAGAGCCTATTGCATTTGCTTTTATTTAGTTAACATGTTTGTACTCTAAAATTATATTAATCATGTCAAATTGCATTGTGGAAATCGAAACAATTAAAAAAATTACAAAATTTAAATTCACTTGAGTATTAACGAATAATTATTACTTGTAAGACAATAAAATGCTAAAAATTAAAATAATAGAATTTATTTATTTTTAAAATTATTTTTAATTCCATTGCATTTTCAAATGGTGAGATAAACCTAAGATTTGAATATGTTAGTTTGCCAAAATAAAAGCAATGGACTCAATTATATAAAATACACTTTAATAGATAATTGTTATAAATTCCAATTCCAAGCTACAATGTTGGGTCAAGTATGTAGCTATAGAGTGTAATGGACTAACTTCTCACTTGAGTCCATTGGATTCGCTTTTATTTAATTAACATGTTTGCATATTAAAATTATATAGATCATGTCAAATTGCATTATGGTAATGGAGACAATTAAAAAAATTACCAAATTTAAATTCACTTGAGTATTAACCAATAATTTCTCCTTCTAAGACTTTAAAATTTCAGTAATTAAAATAATGCAATATTTTTATATTTTTAATAAGTTTTATTACCATTGCATTTTCAATGGTGAGACAAACATAATTTTTGAATATGTTAATTGAACAAAAATAAAAGTAAGGGACTCAATTGTACAAAATACAATTTAGCGAACGACTATTATAAATTCCAATCCTTAGCTTCAATGTTGGATCAAGCATATAGCTCTAAAGCGTAGTGGCCAAATTTCTTATTAAAGTCCATTATATTCGATTTTATTTAATTAACATATTTGTACATAAATATTACATAAATCATGTCAATTTGTATTGTGGAAATGGAGACAATTAAAAAATTTACAAAATTTAAATTCACTTGAGCATTAATGAAAATTTACTACCTATAAAATATTAAAATTCTAAAAATTAAAATAATGCAATGTTTTGATAATTTTAATAATTTTTATTACCATTGCATTTTCTGTAGTTAGATAAACATAATTTTTGAATATGTTAATAGAGCAAAAATAAGAGTAAGGAAATGGAGACAATTAAAAAAATTACAAAATTTAAATTCACTTGAGTATTAACGAAGAATTACTACTTGTAAGGCATTAAAATTCTAAAAATTAAAATAATGTAATGTTTTTATTTTTTAAATAATTTTTAATTCCATTGCATTTTCAATGGTGAGATAAACCTAAGATTTGAATATGTTAGTTTGCCAAAATAAAAACAATGCACTCAATTGTATAAAATACACTTTAATGGATGACTGTTATAAACTCCAATTCCAAGTTTTAATGTTGAGTCAAGCATATAACTCTAGAGCGTAGTGGACTAACTTCTTACTTGAGTCCATCGCATTTGCTTTTATTTAATTAACATGTATTCATAGTAAAATTATATAAATCATGTCAAATTGCATTATGGTAATGGAGACAGTGAAAAAAATTACCAAATTTAAATTCATTTGAGAATTAACCAAGATATTCTCCCTATAAGACTTTAAAATTCTAATAATTAAAATAATGCAATGTTTTTATATTTTTAATAATTTTTATTACCATTGCATTTTTAATGGTGAGATAAACATAATCTTTGAATATGTTAATCGAACAAAAAAAAAAAGTAAGGGACTCAATTGTACAAAATATAGTTTAGTGAATGACTATAATAAATTTCAATCTCAACCTTTAATGTTGGATCAAGCATATAACTATAGGGCGTAGTGGGCTAATTTCTTATTACAATCCATTGCATTTACTTTTATTTAATAAACATATTTGCATACTAAAATTATATAAATCATGTCAACTTGCATTGTGGAAATGGAGACAATTAAAAAAAATTACAAAATTTAAATTCACTTGAGTATTAGCGAAGAATTTCTACTTGTAAGACATTAAAATTCTAAAAATTATAACAATGCAACGTTTCTATTTTTTAAATAATTTTTAATTCCATCGCATTTTCAGTGGTGAGATAATCTTATTATTCGAATATGTTAATTGAACAAAGATAAAAGTAAAGGACTCAATTATACAAAATACAGTTTAGCGGATGACTATTATAAATTCCAATCCTAACCTTTAATGTTGGATCAAGTATATAGCTATAGGGCGTAGTGGGCTAATTTCTTATTAGAGTCCATTGCATTCGCTTTTATTTAATAAACATGTTTACGTACTAAAATTATATCAATCATGTCAACTTGCATTGTGGAAATCTAGACAATTAAAAAAATTACAAAATTTAAATTCACTTGAATATTAGCAAAGAATTACTACTTGTAAGACATTAAAATTCTAAAAATTATAATAATGCAATGTTTCTATTTTTTAAATAATTTTTAATTCCATTGCATTTTCAGTGGTGAGATAATCATAGGATTCGAATATGTTAATTAAACAAAGATAAAAGTGAGGGACTCAATCGTACAAAATACAATTTAGCAAATGACTATTATAAATTCCAATCCCAAGTTTCAATGTTGAATTAAGCATATAGCTCTAGAGTGTAATGGGCTAATTTCTTATTAGAGTCCATTGCATTTACTTTTATTTATTAAACATGTTTACATACTAAAATTATATAAATCATGTCAACTTGCATTGTGTAAATGGAGACAATTAAAAAAATTACAAAATTTAAATTCACTTAAGTATTAATGGAGAATTACTACTTGTAAGACATTAATATTCTAAAAATGAAAATAATGCAATGATTTTATTTTTTAAATAATTTTTAATTCCATTGCATTTTCAATGGTGAGATAAACCTAATATTTGAATATGTTAGTTTGCCAAGATAAAAGCAATAGACTCAATTGTATAAAATACACTTTAATGGATTATTGTTATAAATTCCAATTCCAAGTTTCAATATTGGGTCAAGCATATAACTCTAGAGCGTAGGGGACTAACTTTTTACTTGAGTCCATTGCATTCATTTTTAATTAATTAACATGTTTACATACTAAAATTATATAAATAATGTCAAATTGCATTGTGGTAATGGAGATAATTAAAAAAATTACCAAATTTAAATTCACTTGAGTATTAACCAAGAATTTCTCTCTGTTAGATTTTAAAATTCTAAAAATTAAAATAATGTAATGTTCTTATATTTTAAAAAATCCTCAATACCATTGCATTTTGAATGGTGAGACAAATATAATATTTGAATACGTTAATTGAACACAGATAAAAGTAAAGGACTCAATTGCACAAAATATAGTTTTGTTGATGACTATTATAAATTTCAATCCCAAGCATTAATGTTGGATTAAGCATATAGCTCTAGAGCGTAATGGGCTAATTTCTTATTAGAGTACATTGCATTTGCTTTTCTTTAATTAACATGTTTGTATACTAAAATTATATTAATCATGTCAAATTACATTGTGAAAATCGAGACAATTAAAAAAATTATAAAATTTAAATTTACTTGAGTAATAACGAACAATTAGTACCTATAAGACATTAAAATTTTAAAAATTAAAATAATTGAATGTTTTTATTTTTAAAATAATTTTTAATTCCATTGCATTTTCAATGGTGAGATAATCTTAATATTTGAATATGTTAATTTGCCAAAATAAAACCAACAGACTTGATTGTATAAAATAAACTTTAATGGATGACTGTTATAAATTCTAATCCCAAATTTTAATGTTGGGTCAAGCATATAGCTCTAGAGCTTAGTGGATTAATTTCTTATTCGCTTTTATTTAATTAACATGTTTGTACACAAAAATTATATTAATCATGTTAAATTGCATTGTAGCAATAGAGACAATTAAAATAATTATCAAATTTAAATTCACTTGAGTATTAACCAAGAATTTCTCCTTATAAAACTTTAAAATTCTAGTAATTAAAATAATGCAATGTTTTTATATTTTTAATAAGTTTTATTAGCATTGCATTTTCAATGGTGAGATAAACATAAGTTTTGAATATGTTAATTCAACAAAAATAAAATTAAGGGACTCAATTGTACAAAATACAATTTAGCGGATGACTATTATAAATTTCAATCCCAAGTTTCAATGTTACAAAAAGCATATAGCTCTAAAGCGTAGTGGGCAAATTTCTTATTAAATTCCATTGCATTTGATTTTATTTAATTAACATATTTGTACACTAAAATTTTATAAATCATCTCAACTTGTATTGTGAAAATAGAGACAATTAAAAAATTACAAAATTTAAATTTACTTGAGTATTAACGAAAAATTACTACCTGTAAAACATTGAAATTTTAAAAATTAAAATAATGCATTGTTTTGATATTTTTAATAATTTTTATTACCATTGCATTTTCTATAGTAAGACAAACATAATTTTTGAATATGTTAATTGAGCAAAAATAAAAGTAAGGAAATGGAGACAATTAAAAAAATTACAAAATTTAAATTCACTTGAGTATTAACGAAGAATTACTAGTTGTAAGACATTAAAATTCTAAAAATTAAAATAATGCAATGTTTTTATTTTTTCATTAATTTTTAATTTCATTGCATTTCAATGGTGAGATAAACCTTTGAATATGTTAGTTTGCCAAAATAAAATCAATGGACTCAATTGTATAAAATACACTTTAATGGATGACTATTATAAACTCTAATTCCAAACTTCAATGTTGGGTCAAGCATATAGTTCTAGAACGTAGTGGACTAACTTCTTACTTGAGTCCATCACATTTGCTTTTATTTAATTAACATGCATTCATACTAAAATTATATAAATCATGTCAAATTGCATTGTGGTAATGCAGACAATTAAAAAAATTACCAAATTTAAATTTACTTGAGTATTAACTAAGATATTCTCCCTATAAGACTTTAAAATTCTAATAATTAAAATAATGCAATGTTTTTATATTTTTAATAATTTTTATTACCATTGCATTTTTAATGGTGAGATAAACATAATTTTTGAATATGTTAATCAAACCAAAATAAAAGTAAGTGACTCAATTGTACAAAATACAGTTTAGCGAATGACTATTATAAATTCCAATCCTAACCTTTAATGTTGGATCAAGCATATAGCTATAGGGCGTAGTGAGCTAATTTCTTATTACAGTCCATTGCATTTGCTTTTATTTAATAAACATGTTTGCATGCTAAAATTATATAAATCATGTCAACTTGCATTGTGGAAGTGGAGATAATTAAAAAAATTACAAAATTTAAATTCACTTGAGTATTAATGAAGAATTACTACTTGTAAGACATTAAAATTCTAAAAATTATAATAATGCAATGTTTCTATTTTTTAAATAATTTTTAATTGCATTCAATTTTCAGTGATGAGATTACCCTATTATTCGAATATGCTAATTAAACAAAGATAAAAGTGAGGGACTCAATTGTACAAAATGCAGTTTAGCGGATGACTATTATAAAATCTAATCCCAAACTTCAATGTTGGATCAAGCATATAGCTCTAGAGCGTAGTGGACTAATTTTTTATTAGAGTCTATTGCATTTACTTTTATTTAATTAAAATATTTGTACACTAAAATTATATAAATCATGTCAACTTGGGTTGCGTAAATGGAGACAATTAAAAAAATTACAAAATTTAAATTCACTTAAGTATTAACAAAGAATTACTACTTGTAGGACATTAAAATTCTAAAAATTCAAATAATGCAATGATTAATTTTTTCAATAAGTTTTAATTCCATTGCATTTTGAATGGTGAGATAAACCTAATATTTGAATATCTTAGTTTGCCAAAATAAAAGCAATGGACTCAATTGTATAAAATACACTTTAATGGATGATTGTTATAAATTCCAATCCTAACCTTCAATGTTGGATCAAGCATATACCTCTAGAGCATAGCAGGCGAATTTCTTATTAAAGTTCATTACATTCGATTTTATTTAATTAAGATATTGGTACAATAAAATTATATAAATCATGTCAACGTGTATTGTGGAAATAGAGACAATTAAAAAGATTACAAAATTTAAATTCATTTGAGTATTAACAAGAAATTACTACTTGTAAAACATTAAAATTCTAAAAATTAAAATAATGCAATGTTTTTATATTTTTAATAATTTTTATTACCATTGTATTTTCTATAGTGAGATAAACATAATTTTTGAATATGTTAATTAAGTAAAAATAAAAGTAAGGAAATATAGACAATTAAAAAAATTACAAAATTTAAATTCACTTGAGTCTTATAAATTCCAATTCCAAGTTTCAATGTTGGGTCAACCATATAGCTCTAGAGCGTAGTGGACTAACTTCTTACTTGAGTCCATCACATTTGCTTTTATTTAATTAACATGCATTCATACTAAAATTATATAAATCATGTCAAATTGGGTTGTGGTAATAGAGACAATTAAAAAAGATTACCAAATTTAAATTCACTTAAGTATTAACCAAGAATTTCTCCTTGTAAGAATTTAAAATTCTAATAATTAAAATAATGCAATGTTTTTATATTTTTCATAATTTTTATTACCATTGAATTTTCAATGGTGAGATAAATATAATTTTTGAATATATTAATTGAACAAAAATAAGAGTAAGAGACTCAATTGTACAAAATATAGTTTAACGGATAACTATTATAAATTTCAATCCCAATCTTCAATGTTGGATCAAGCATATAGCTATAAAGCATAATGGGCTAATTTCTTATTAGAGTCCATTGTATTTGCTTTTATTTAATAAACATGTTTGCATACTAAAATTATATAAATCATGTCAACTTGCATTATGGAAATAGAGACAATTAAAACAATTACAAAATTTAAATTTACTTGAGTATTAGAGAAGAATTACTACCTATAAGACATTAAAATTCTACAAATTAAAATAATGCAATGTTTCTATTTTTTAAATAATTTTTAATTCCATTGCATTTTTAGTGGTGAGATAATCTTAATATTTGAATATGTTAATTGAACAAAAATAAAAGTAAGGGACTCAATTGTACAAAATACAGTTTAGCAAATGACTATTATAAATTCCAATCCCAAGCTGCAATGTTGGATCAAGCATATGACTCTAGAGCATAGTGGGCTAATTTCTTATTAGAGTCCATTGCATTTGCTTTTATTTAATAAAGATGTTTGCATACTAAAATTATATAAATCATGTCAACTTGCATTGTGGAAATGGAGATAATTAAAAAAATTACAAAATTTACATTCACTCAAGTATTAACGAAGAATTACTACTTGTAAAACATTAAAATTCTAAAAATTAAAATAATGCAATGTTTCTATTTTTTAAATAATTTTTAATTCCATTGCATTTTTAGTGGTGAGATAATCCTAATATTTGAATATGTTAATTGAATAAAAATAAAAGTAAGGGACTCAATTGTACAAATACAATTTAGCGAATGACTATTATAAATTCCAATCCTAAGCTTCAATGTTGGATCAAGCATATAGCTCTAGAGCGTAGTGGGCTAATTTCTTAATAGAATCCATTACATTCGCTTTTATTTTAATTAACATATTTGTACCGAGATTATCTTTCTCTGGTTCTTTAACCTTAGTCTCATTTAGAGATAATGAAGATATTTTTCTAACTATTCTTTTTTTTTCTTTTGGTTCTGTAATCTTATCATTAAGATCCAATATCAAATTATCTTTTTTTGTAAGGACTAATAAGCCATTGATGGAAAGCTAATTAAGATCAATGACTCCTATGCTTGATGAATTTCCATGGATTCAAACTAATAAAGGTGTATTTATGTGTTTGTCATGGTAAATATAATATTTAGTGTAGCAAAAAAAGTTAATTTCATCATCATTTGTATGAATGAATTATTGCATCCGAAGGAGAAGCCTTATTTGTAAGAAATAAATTGATGATATCATCCTTCATGAATTAAACCATTCAATCCTTACAAGATGTGCAAATAAAGATCAATGCCTCTTTTCTTTGATGAAATTCAATTGATTCAAAGTAACAAATGTGCAAAGACATGCTTGTTGCAATAAATATAATGTTTGATGTAGACACAAAATTTAATTTTATAATCACTTTGTGTGAATTACTCTTTACAATGAGTAGAGAAGCCTTCTTTACCACAAATGAAGTGATAATCTTGTCATTCAGCCAATGAACCATTTAAACCATGTAAGAAAAGCTAATTAAGATAAATGACTGGTATGTTTAATAAACTTTAATGGATTTAGATTACCAATGGTGCATTAATAGCCTTGTCATTATGGATTTAATAATAGGTGTTGATAGAAAATTTAATTTCATGATTATTTTGTGTGAATAACTCCTTACAATGAAACATGAAGCCTTGTTACTAAGAAATGAAGTAATGATCTCATCTATATGGCAATGAACCATTCAAAGCATGTAGGAAAAGTTAATTAAGTATAATGACTAATATGTTTGATGGATTTCAATGGATTTAGACTTGTAAAGGTGTATTAACATACTTTTCTATAATCTTTAAGAAAAATTTTAAATGTTTAACATGTTATTCAATGGTATTAGAAAACACTGAGACATCATCAATATAAACAATCATAAATGTTCAATAAACATTAAATATTTCATTCATTATCTTTTGAAATTCAAAAGGTGTGTTTTTTTAACTAAACGACATTACATTCCATTCATTATGACCAAATAGAAATATAGATGTTTTCTTATATTTATCTCTTTCAAGAATTTGGACTTGTCAATGACTAGATTTAGCATCAATTTTGAATATATTTAAGCTTTATAAAGCCTATTAAGCAAATCTTTCTTATTAGGTATAGGATACGTAATCCATCTCAAGGCTTTTATTTAAAGGCTTGTAATTAATTACTAATCTTGGTACTCCTTTTTCCAATTCAATTGCTTTTTCAACATATAAAGCATGGCAACTTTAAGGACAATTACTTTTTCTAATATGTCCTTTCTTTAAAAGATCATTTATTTCTTTTTTAGATATTTCTAATGTCTTGATCCCATAACAATAGATCTAACTTTCTTTCAAATCAAGCATTCATTAAAAGTCATGTCATAAGGTAGTTCTATTACGTGCTTCTTTCTATTCTAAAAAGTCATAGGAACATCTGAACAAACCATGGTTTCTAGCATTTTTTTTGTATTTTCTGTATTTTTACTAGAATAATAGGAGTATTAATTTTTTCATTTAGATGTTTTCCTTTTTATTTCAGAAAATAAAGATTGAATAAATCTCCTTTTCCTTTTAATACTTTTTTAAACTGCATCTATCTCTTTATGCTAAGGTGTAGATACAAACTTAAAGCCAATAAGATTTCTATTTACTTTGAAATAAATCCCTTGATCACTAATCTCCTTTATAGGATATAACATAAAAAAGATGGGATTTTCAAAAATAACATCTTGGGATAAATTTGTTACTAGATAAAAAGGAATTTCAATACAAATTTCTTTATTACATATGGCAGCTTGTGATAGCTTGTATCTTGTAATAAGCTTACTTTTATCAATAATGTTTAATACTTCTGTACTTTTTGAAAAGTATTTTGAAAGTACTATTTCTCGGTTAATATAGTTTATATTTGCACCTAAGTCTATTAAAGTAATAGTAGAAAATATGTATTCTTTGTCAATTATAATTGTAATCTTTGTATGCCATTTATGGTAATAACCTTATTAATAAGATTGACAAGTGAAAGGGCTCCTAATTCCTCTTTTAATGAGGTATCTTGTATATCTAAAGAGTCTTATCTTTTCAAACATAATTTGTATGATTATAATCCTTTCTTTAAATTCGTTTATCTTAGATTTTATTTAATTAATTTCAACTTTAAACTCACTTATAAAAGGCTCTAATTCTTTAGTTTTTAAATTAAAATGATTATTTCTAATTCTTTGAATCACAATTTTTAAACTATACCATTCTTCTAGTTCTTTAATCTTAGTATCCTTTTAAGCCAAATGAAGATATTTTTCTAATTACTCTTTTTTACTTTGGATTTGTTATTTTATCGATAAGATCCAAAATCAAATTATCTTCTTTTGCAAAACTAATAAGTTATTACTTTTACATATTTGTTTGATAATAGTTGCATTATCTATTACAACTATTATCTTAATCAGTATCTAAGGTAGCTTCTTCCTTAAGAAGGTCTACTTCTAAATTTGATTTTCCTAGCTCACTTTTTGATAAGAAAATATAAATTAGTAACTTCTTAAGGTCTTCTTTTAGAGATGACTCCTGAATTTTTTACTTCATTTTGCATTTATTATATTAATGCTTTTTCTTCCAGAATTTATAATAGATTATTGTTTTTCTTTTCTTTTGGATTCCTCTTGGATTTTTCCTCTTTCTTTTCCTTTGTATAAAAGGGTTTTTTTTTTTTTTGAGCTATGGGTTTATAACCTTTTTTCTTGACTTTTCTAGAATAATCCGTGGGTGGATAATCCATTTGTTTGTAGAAATTTTGCTAATTGAGGGTCAAAATTACCCTTTGATTTTGCAGCAGTTACAAACATCATCATCTGATAAAGTATATATAATAAACATCTGATGTTCCAACATTCCATTGAGATTCCATTCTACTATGCTACTATCATTATGCTAAACATAACTATACCCAAGTTGTTCCTTTAATAAAAGGTTAGCTAGAGTTGGCCTTGGATAATATAATTTAGTAGGGACCTTATTAAAAGTTATTTTGTTAATGTTTATCATTTCCATCTCATAAGAAGGTATGGATCTTTTTGTTCTAATAAAAACATTTCTTGAAGTTGATCTATATATTCTTTATATTTTTCTTCTTCTTTAATCTATTTCTCTTTTCCTAAAACAATGAATTCCTTTTCTTTTAGTCCAAGGTTCCTTAACCTTTTGACTATTTTCATCTAATTTTGTATACTCTGAATTTTTACCTAACATATTGTAGCTTACTTCTTCTAAAGGCAAGGGTTTAAATAAAACCCATTTTTCTATTTCTAGTTTAACTAGAGGTTTTACGGCCTATACAACAATTTCTTCTATCTTTTCCTTAACTCGACTAAGTTGGTTGCTTATTAACTGAAGATATAGATTGGTATAATTTTTCTGCAAAATTACAACACTAGTTATAGGTTCGACTTTATATGGAAAATCTGTAACCTCACTATCCTTAAACCTCACTATCCTTAAATTTGACTTAAATTTAGAGCAAGAAGGTGGACATTATAACCCTTTTTCTTTTCTTTATAATGTATTCTTAATAAGTTTTTTCAAGAATCATACACTCTTTTGGGGTTGAAAAATTAGGAAAAAAAAGTTTCTTGATTTTATAAACCCTTTCTAAATGAGTAAAGATATCAAATTTCCCCATTTCTCTAATATATTGTTTATGACATTTAATTTAGAGTTCTTATTCTCTCTCGTCAAAAGTAATAAAAAATAATTTTCTTTTTACAATATTTTTATAAAAGTAAAATAACTTTTTTACTTTTTCTTCCTCCTTATTTACAATTATAAGGACATAAAGACTATTATCTTTATCTTGATATCCCAAATCAAACAAAGAAGGAGATCTATGCTTAAAAGTTTGACTGGATGTTTCAAGTGATTCATTAACCACTAAAGCAGTAGTTGAGGGTGGAAAGCCAACTTTATATGGAGGTTGACTAACCTACTTTCTGGTTCTTATTCCTTCTAGTTCTATAATAGGTATTGAAAAGGGAGAGTATCGAAGTTTAACCATATCTTTTCCTTTTTTTGAGGTCTAACCTTATACTTCGGGATGGAGTAAATCTAATTTTGACATCCTTATCCTTATATTCAATAATTTCTTCCATTTGTCAATTTACCTATTCAATAGGTTCAACTGTTTTTTATACAGTCCACCTTTTAGGTAGCTTAATTTGATCCCATGTAATGGCTTTAGGAACTAAAACATTAACTTTTAGCCTATTAGTCAAAAATAATATTGTAGTTCATTTATCTACATATAGTAGTGTTCATGACTTTATAATGAATCTTATAAATAAGTATCAAGTTTTTTGAAACTAGATCAAATCCGTTATCTTTATGTCTAGGCATAAAGCATGCACCAAATTTGGGTTTAACAAGGATAATGCAAAGGTTAGAAAATAAGAGAACCAAATAGATCTGTTACTTAAACCTGATTTAACTACTCCTAATAGGGAGTCATGGAACTGATTTTATCTTTTATCTCTAACAAAAATAATTGTTGAGCTATTTAAACTCAATCGTTGTAGGCTTTAAAGCTACTTGAATGATTCCTATATGCATGAATTTATATTTTTGCTGATGAGAACTAATAAGTTCTTTTGACAATAAGAAGAAAGTCATTGTAACTCTAAGTTAAAGGTAATACTTCTTTTATAGTTTTGAAAACATAATATATTTTTAAAAGAAACTTCCTTGTTTACAAACATAGGAAGACGAGGACAAAGGGAAAGTCCAATTTTGTAAATAACTATTATTTAAATTTTCATTAATAACTATTTTTTTATTTATATTTCTATTAAAACTATTACTTCTAAATAGACAATTAGGTCTCAATCTAGTCATACTTTATGGTATCACTGTCAATGATTTGTGCTACTATTCTTTAATGCCTAATCACAACTAACATAAGCAATAAAGTGATGAGAAACTAAGAGATAATACATGGAAGGTTTTAAAGGATGTAAGAGATCTATTGCATATTCCAAAAGGTCCAATGATGAGGAGTTTAGAGATGATGCGTGGAAGGCTTCAAAGGATGCAAGATGTCCATTACACATTCTAAAAGGTCCAATAACACAAGGTCGGGCCAAAAAGATGAAAGAAATAATAAATGGGATAATTGAGGACATTTAGACCAACCAATCTACAAATGGTGTGAATTTAAGTTTGAAAGAAAGTCGAGGACTCATTAATATGATTGGAGTGCTTAATGGGTCAAGGCTAAAGAATAGCATTCAATCCTAAATAAGAGTTTATGCTACATAAATGATTGTTATAAAAGTGGAAGTTTTTGGCATAAGAATTTGTTCTAGAAAGGAGTTTATACTAAATAAGAATTTGTCCTAAATGGGAATTGTGCCTCTTTAGAATTGCTATCTTAACTTATAAATAGGCAACTCCTTGTAAGTTTTGAAAAATTAGACAATTTTGAGAGAAATAAAAAATAAGGGTTTTCTCCTTTGGTTCTTTGAAATCTTAAGAACTTATCAAAAAGTACCTCTTCTTATGGCATTCAACTGGACTTATCAATCCTAATTCCTTTCTTTTCTAGAGTGTGGTCTCCATATCCTTCTTAAATACCCTAGGTACATGTTCTTTTGAATGTTAGGTCTAAAGTTCATGTAATTAAAGTCTAATTTAACTTTCTTGGTTATTCTTTGATTTCTTATGTACATTGGGTTCCTAATTCATATCTTTTTAAGGGGTTTTTTGTTGGGCTCAATGGTCCCTTCCTTTATGGATATATAGCCTTAAGTTTTTTTTGGGCCACAACCTGAAATAATTAGAATAGGTATAAATACTCTTTTTTGCCTAAAAAAACCTAATCAACCTATGGAGAGAGAGAAAATGAGGCTACCTAAAGAGAGCGAAGAAAAAAAGCAGTGTTCTTTCCTTTTATGTTTGGAAGGGAAATCAGTGTCCAATCAAGCTTAAACTTAAATAGTTGATAGAGGACGTTTAGTTCTTAATTTTGAATGGTGGAAATTGTGTTTCGAGTACATTAAGTCCTGCTTCTCTTTAGTTTTTCGTAGGTCTATACTTTGGGCAATTTTCTACGTGAAGTTTTGATCAATTATGTAATCGGAGGATTTTTTTGTGGTCCGATGAAGCTGATTTTTGGTTAGTAGTTGGAGGACACATATATCTTCTTTATGACAGTTAGATTGTGTTTTTATGATCTATAAGGGTAGGTTTTCCATTAGAGTTGAGGCCTCTTAATTCTAGTGACATTCTATTCTCTCATCTACAACAGAGTTGGTAACCTATGTGGATGAATATTGATCCATGGTCCAACTAAGCTGAAATTTGGATAGCTCATAGGAGACATCTGGGAGTTCATTTTGAATGGTTGGATTACTACCTTAAGGTGTTGAATTGTAGTTAATAAAACATGGTTGGACTATTTTGCTCAACTTATTAGTCTATCATTTAATCCAAATTGAATTTATTTAATCTGTTTGATGTAATTGAGGTTATGTACCTCTATTGTACTCACTTGATTATAATGGAGTTGACATCTGGCATGAAGTGTCCTTTAGTTTTTTCCCTTTTTTGATTTGGATGGGTATTCCACGTAAAAATTAGTGTGTTCTCTTACATGATTTATTTGGATTGTCATATATGTTATTTAATCATCTCCTTATAGGTTCAAGCAAGCAAGAGAAGTTTCTTGGGCTATTCATACTACATTGTCTCCTTCTTTCATCATAGTGGTATTAGAGCTTGGTTAGTGTATTTGGCTCATTTGAATGATGGAGTTAAACATGAATAAATTAGTTTGTTTGAATGGCATGAATTATCATATATAGAGGAGTAAAATGAAGGATCTCCTATTTGTAAAGAAATTGCATTTGCCAGTGTTTGTTACTACAAAATCTAAGTCTAAGACTAATGAAGAAAGGGAATTTATGCATGAATAGGTTTGTGGTTTTATATAGCAATTTGTTGATGATAATGTTTATAATCACATTTGCAAGGAGACACATATATAGACTTTATGGAACAAACTTGAGACTTTGTATGCTTCAAAGTCTTGTAATAACAAGTTGTTCTTGTTAAAGAAAATGATGCATATAAAATATAACAAAGGGAATTTTGTTGCTGACCACTTAAATGAGTTTCATGGTCTTATTGATCAGTTGTTAGGCATGGGCATTAAGTTTGATGATGAGGTTCTTAGGTTATGGTTACTTGTTACTTTACTTGATTCTTAGGAGACTTTTTGAATCTCACTCGCTAATTTTACCTCTAATGGTGTTTTATCATTAGAACTTGTAAAGGGTGGTGTGTTGAACGAGGAGATGAGAAGAAAATCTCAAGGTTCACCATCATGCAAATTAGAGGTTTTAATTACTAAAAATAAGGGGAGAAGTCAAGAAAAAGGAAATGGTAAAAAGGGTATAAGTAAGAGTTAAAGCAAGTCAAGATATAAGTACAAGAATGTCCAGTGTCATTATTGTGGGGAAATGGGTCATATTAAAAAAAAGTGCTACAAGTGGAAAAGAGAAAATAAAGATGGCAATGATAAGCATGAGAAGAAAAATGTGAGTAATGATTATGTTGCTACTACATCCACTTTTGATACTGGTGACCTCATTATTGTTTGTGATGAGAATATGATTAATCTAACATCTCATGAGACTGATTGGCTTATAGATAGCGGTGCTTCTCTTCATGTTACTTTAAAAATGGAATTCTTCCCAACATATACTCCTGGTGATTTTGGAGTTTTGAAGATGGGTAATAACGACTGAATAGAGGTCATTGGCATTGGTGATATTTGCTTAAAGACCAACAACGGAGCATAATTGACATAAAGGGATGTTAGACATGTCTTTGATATTTGTTTGAATTTGATTTTGATAGGAAAGCTAGATAATGAAGGTTTTTGCAATACTTTTAGTGATGGCCAATAGAAGTTTACCAGAGGCTCTTTAGTTGTGGCACGAGGTAAGAAATGCTCCAATTTATATCTCATGCAAGCTGTTATCTTCAAAGATGTTGTAAATGCAGCAGAGAATGGTAATTCTATTGAAATATGAAATAAGCAATTTGGTCATATAAGTGAAAACAGGATGAATTGTTTAGCAAGAATGAACTAACTTCTAGACATAAAGAGTGCAGTTTTAAAGAAGTGTCCTCATTGTTTTGTTAGGAAACAAAATATAGTTACAATTAAGAGTCACTTGACTTTGAGAAAATCAGAGTTGCTTAAAATGGTGCATTTTGATATTTGTGGTCCCTTGAAAGTATGCTCACCTAGTGGTGCTTTTATTTTGTGACCTTTATTGATGATCACTCAAGGAAGCTTTTGGTTTATGTTTTGAAGACTAAAGATCAAGTCTTTGATGTATGTAAATAATTTCATGCCTTTATTGAGAGACAGACTAGTAAAAAGCTAAAATGTGTCTGCATTGATAATAGTGGTGAGTACAGTGGTTTATTTGACGAGTATTACAGAAAGTATAGAATTAGACACCAAAGGACACATCCCAAGACACCACAGTTGAATGGTTTAGTAGAAAGGAAGAACAAAATGCTAATTAAGAGAGTTAAATGTCTTTTCTTAGATGCAAAATTACCTAGATCCTTCTAGGGTGAAGCCTTGAATACAATAACACATGTAATTAATTTGTCTCTTATGACCATTTACGAGTCTTTAGCTATAAAGTTTTTGTTCATGTCTCAAAAGATGAAAGAGGAAAGTTAGATGTGAAGCCTTGGCAGTGTATCTTTCTTGGTTATGGTGAAGATGACTTCAGCTACTATTTATATGATCCAATTGAGAAAAAGGTTATAAGAAGTAGAGATGTTGTGTTTGTTAACGATCAAAACATTGAAGACATTAAAAAGTCAATTCCTCAGGTTAATGATAATCTTGTTGATATTATTTCACTCCCTCATACACCTTTAAGTGATCTTATTGATATTTATAATGATGTTCAAGAACATAATGAGAATGTTCAATAAGATCATAATATACAGGGTGCAGGTGATATCAATGCTCTTATAGAAAATAATCTGCACACACCTTCACCTTTATTTCAGCTATGGAGGTCAAATATAATTCTAACACCTTCTACTCAGTACTCTCCCAATGAGTTTGTGATGTTAACTAATAGGGGAGAACTTGAGTGCTATACAAAAGCAATTAAAAGTGAGTATAGGTAGCACTGGATAGATGCCATGATAGATGAGATGAAATCTTTAAATAATAACTTTACTTATGAGTTAGTAAAGTTACCTATAGATAAGAGAACTTTGAAGAATTGGTGGATTTACAAAATAAAGTAAGAAGAAAATATTTTACATTCATGATATAAAGCCAGATTGGTTGTTAAGGGATTTAATCAGAAACAAGGCATTGACTTTGAAGAGATTTTCTCACTAGTGGTGAAAATGTCTTCTATTCGAGTTGTATTGAGTTTGGTTGCTAGGCAGGACTTCAAGATCAAGCAAATGAATGTGAAAATAGCTTTTCTACATGGTGACTTGGAAGAAGAAATTTATATGAAACAACCGCAGAGTTTTGAGGTAAAAGGAAAAGAGGATTGTGTGCAAGTTAAAGAAAAACTTGTATGGCTTAAAACAAGCTGTGAGATAATAGTGTAAGAAGTTTGAGTCTATTATGGGGCAGTAAGGCTATAAAATGACTACTTTTGATCATTGTGCTTTTGATCAAAGATTCACTGATGGTGATTTCATCATTTTACTGTCTTATGTTGACGACTAAAACTCACGTGTATAATATTTCCAGTTATAAAAACAATTAGTCTTATCTTTCACTAGAGTTCAAGACCCACATTGGCGTCTTTTTCAAACCCTATAAAAAGTCATGTATAATATAATCAAAAAGACAGCTAGAAACATTCATTTACCCGATTAGCTTAGGAGACTTCAAGCTGCTCGTTTATCTTGGGCACAAGACATTTTTTGTTTTGTTACATTTTCTAAAAGAAATGGTTATATTTGACCGTTGTTTGTCAATTAATTGTGGAAGGTAGTTAGTCTGTTGATTCCTTGGCTTTCCTATACGGCTCCATACATTTCGTCTCATTTGAGATCAAATCCCACCAGCCATGTTTGATAAATCAGAAGAGACCTATGACATGAATGCAGTTAAATATCTAATGGAGTGCCTTAGTTCAATGGTTACATTGTGGCCCTTTAGAATTTGCACGAGGATTTTTTTGACCATTCACGAGACATCAATATTGTTCTTCGGATTATCCATTCATCAATGACCAAAACATAATTTTCCTTTAATGACTAGAAGTCACGTACGCATACATAAATATGTGTACACATACGGACATTTGTATACACACACAGGCACACACAATTACCATGCAAACTGTATTGATATATACAGACCAGTATGTACAAACGGTATATTATTTGTACCATAACTTCCTGCCACAGTAACAATGCTTCTTTTCTCCTGAAAAATCATTGTTTCGCAGGGTACACGTGGGTTATGTCCTATTTTTTTGTTTTCTTAGACCAATCTGACTCAAAGACAATTTAACATCACCAGACCAAACTAATGCACATGCATGCATAACTAACTTGATATAAAACAAACAATAATTATTCGAACAATGAAACGATTCATGTCATAACCACCATAGTCCGAAGGAAACTAAGGTTTTGCCAACTTTCCCCTTTCATGTGTTCAAAGTCGACACCCAACCATCTTATAGTCATCACGAAATGAAAAACCTCCTTTGGCCGAGCAGCAGGAAGTCATCTTTTCTCTTGAAATGGTATGGAGTTTGATGACCATTGTAATTATTTTTCATGTTTCTTTTCACATTGAATTTCCTTTGCATTTAACGAAAGAGACTTAGTATCTTACCGTCTAGGCATGTGTCACGAGAGAAACAAGATCTTGTTATCAAAATAACATACATGAATTTAATTTAATGGAACAATATGAGTGGTATAATTATATTATACATAAAATTATATATTTATATCATGAATTTTAAATCTAATGTTTTTACATAATTTAAAAAAAAAAACAAATATATATATATATATATCTATATATACTTTAATTCATATAAAATTTTAAAATACCTCTTAAATTTTATAAAATTAAAAACCATATTTTTTAATATTTCAACTATGAAATTAAATTTTATTTTAAAATTTTTGAATCGAAAATAAAATTAAACTAAAAGTAAAAGAATTATTTTGAATAAAGTATTTAATATGATTTTTCATGCAAATTTTTTATAAGATAAAATAAAATACATTTAATTACAATTTATATTATTAAAATTAATTAAATTCACAATAAATTTATATATTATTTAAAATTATTTAATAAAAAATAATATTTTTAATCTAAGGATCTTTTGACCAATAAAAAAATTTCTTGATATCAAATCACTTCTAAAATATTTTTTTTATAATTACAAATATATTCAATTTTTATTTAAAAATTATTTCAACAAATACAATAAAATAAACTGAGATTTTCTTCTGTCTTGAAATGCTTACAAAGGCAACCTTTCATATTAAACTACTCGCTAACGATGCGGGCATAGCAAAGCAAGCAAGTTGACTAGTGACATCAATTCAATTTTTGTTGATGTTCCTTTGTGCTACGTGTATGGCAAGCAAGAAATACCCACTTGGCAACCTTGAAATTGAGCTGATGAGATGCAGGCAAGCTGCACAGAAGTGAGATATAATTCCACACGTAAAAGCTCCTTCCTTTACATCCTTTGTTTTGGACTACAATTTTACTCCTTATTTGTGGACCACAAAAAGTTTTGAGTCAATTAAAGACCGAACAAGCTCATAAGCGCCCAAGTACACTGTCCAACGTCGCAACACCTCAGGATGCCTATTATCACAGGGCCAACTATTCCACATAAATTTTTGGCCTCGTAATGGTACTAAGTAGCCCACTTAGCCTTAGCCAACTCACATTCATAGAGAGACAGCAACACACTTATAGGAAAACCTCTCAACCTTTACTACTTTGCCCAAAGTACAAAGGATTGCTAAGACTTACAAGTGTTTCTCTCTCTCTACACTTACTCTTTCTTGTGTGCCTAGCTTCTAGTATTTTGGTGTCAAATATCTCTTGGCTGACACCTTACATACATTTATATAAGCTGTATGACTTGGCTGCCAAGCCAGTCATGCTTAGTGGGGCATTCACTACTTTTTACAAACTAGGCCAAACATGAGTCTGCAATTGTGGAGAGGCTGGCATCTTATGTTGGATTGGTTCAACCTTCATCTGCTGCTTGCCACATTCTCCTTGCCTTAAAGAGAGACTGCCAGCACATCAGACCCACGCAGTTATCCCTTTCCCATGCTCTCTACAAATAAGGTTGCAGAGGCTTAGTGGTTCTCCCCCACATCTCATGAACTCCTCCTTTCATGGTGCATGGATAGAGAACCTTATCCACGCTGCCACCTATTCTTCTGCTGTCTAGCTTGTGTGATGACCCATACCCCTGCCTATGCACTAGTCTTGTGTATTATTGGCCTAGACCCCTACCCATGCACTAGTCCTGTGTGTTGCTAGCTTGGACCTTGCCTAAGCACTAGTCTTATATACTACTGTGACCAACTTGTGAGGCTCTTGTTAACCAACTCTTTCCTTGGCTAATTTCTAAAGGGAGACATTCATACCCCCCTATAAAGCATTAGGGAATCTGGCCTTTTGGTAGGACACCTTGGAGTACTTGAGTGATCACTTCCTTAATTGGTAGCCTACTAGCACAACTTGTTGCTCAACCAGTGATCAACACCCTTCTCCTTTGTGCCAATGCCCTAACCCGCTATCCCTTGGCCACCACACGTGCATCCTTGCTTGGTGTCAATGCCAAAGCCTGCATTCTGTCTTTCTTAGCTTTGCTGCCTTGCACATTGACCCATCACAACTGCCTTATTTCCTTTGACTTGCCTGTCTTATGCCGACTCCATGCCAAGCACTGGAATAAGGTGTTGTCAATGCTTGTATTTCTTTATTAAGGGACTTAAGGGGCTAATAAACCACCCCCACCCGTTGAAGCCAACATCCTCGTTGGTGGAGTAGACCAGTCTCCTCATTCTTGCAGTCCCAACTTTCTGCCAACCTTGCCTCTTGGGGTTAGACTCCTCTTGACTGGTTGCTGCCACCTATAAGTAGCATAACTCCTGTCATCAACTCTTTCAAGGTTACACCTATACCTTGAAAACAACCTATAATGCAACATTTTGCTATCTCCCACAGTCTTCCTTGCCTTGTTCTTGCCATTTTGAGCCCTATCAAATGGCACCTACCTTGAACTTGCACAACTGTTCAGCACTGGCTGCTCCTTTACCCGATTGTGTAAAATTGACTTGTGGTTTGTGACATGCCGCTGTGAAGAAGGCTTGGCCAGCATTCCCTTTGCTCGAGATTTAACAGCCCTTAATACCGCCAAATATTTCACGTCTCCCTCTTTCAATCCTTGCTGCACCTACAAGGTAGATAGCACAACACAAGTTTTCCCACCCTTGCTGGTAGGATGACCTTTCTCACCAGCAACAAAACATGGTTGCTTCTCATCCATGATCAGCAACCCACCCAAATGGGGCATCAGTGTAATCTTCGCTTGCACAAATAAATCCATTCCTAAGATCACATTAAAATTGTCCAATGCCATTATGGAGAAATCAAATTTACCAATCCATTGACCCAGAGTTACCTCAACTCCTTTTGTTGTTCCCAAAACATCATGTGCCACTGAGTTGACTGCCTTCACACGACTGCCACTCTTGCTCACCTCCAGCCCAAGTGAGCCAACCACCCTCTTTGCAATGAAGTTGTGAGTTGCATCAGAATCCACCGTGGCCAACAACTCTTGCCTTCCTAGCCCAATTTTGACAAAAACCAGGCCGGGTGATGAAGCACATTTTGTACACACTGCATTGATCAATTATATAGGATTGACTCAAGAAGGATTGCCATCGCCATTGCTGTCCCCTTCTTTAGCCTCCAAGGTGCTCAATTTCTCCCTCTGTGGGCACTCCCTTGCCCTGTGCGGACCATTGCAAATGAAACGGCCCGAGTTTAATTTTCTTTTACCTTGGTCCAAAACAACAACTTTGCCTTTCCCCTGGCTGTCGTCCCCATGCTTGCATTCCCAAGAGTCCTTCTTTTTCCTGCCCTTCTCCTTGGACAGTTTGCCATTTGAAGAATCCATGGAGTTGATTTGAAAATCCACCAAACCATCAGCAGCAGCAATTGTGGAGGGCAAGTCCTTCACACCTTGCCTCTGAAGCTCAATCTACGCCCAAGGTTAGAGTCTTGACACAAAATTGAACAGCTTGTCCTCGTCTGAAATATTCTAAATGTCTAGGAGTTGAATTCCTTGACATAGTCACAAACCGTTCCCTTATGTTTCAATCTCTTTAGCGACTCCCTTGCAACCCATTCCTTTTTCAGCATGTCCCATGTCTCGATCCAAAACCTGCCCATGGTCATCAAGCCTTATTCGCCACCACAGTTTGGCGTCCTTGGCTAGGTACATACTGGTAAGGGTCACCTTTTCCTCTTCAGGTACGAAGTATTGCTCCATGTCCCACAAGAAGTTCTCGATTGCTTTGGCATCCCGTTCCCCCTCAAAGGACTTAGGTTCAATAACCTTTATCCTCCTGGATGACTTAGCAGTACCACCGGGTTGGCTGCCTATGGCCTTCTTAAGGACAGCAACATCCTACTCTATGTTGCCAAAGGATTGCACCCAAGCACCATTAAGACTATTTGCAGGAAATTTACTAATTTCTCCAGTTTGTCTATCCTTGCCAAGACCAAGAGAGCCTGCTTTTCTGAGGCATCACTGAGTGCCTTCTCGATCCTAGACACCCACTCATGAACTGCTTCAAGTCCCGATCGTCCAGCCATTGATCAAACTTTCTCTGATACCAATTGTCATAGGGCCAACGTTCTGCACAAATATTTGGTCTCAGATGGTGCTAAGTAGCCCACTTAGCCTCAACCAACTCACACACACAGAGAGACAACAACACACTTATGGGAAAACCTCCTAACATTTACTACTTTACCCAAAGGACAAAGGACTGCCAAGACTTACAAGTGTTTCTCTCTCTCTACACTTGCTCTCTCTCTTGTGTGCCTAGCCTCTGGTATTTTGGTGTCAGATATCTCTTGGCCGACACCTTACATACATTTATATAGGCTGCATGTCTTGGCTGCCAAGCTAGTCATGCTTAGTGGGGCATTCCCCACTACTTCCTACAAATTAAGCTGAACATGGGTTTACAATATTGGAGAGCTTGTCAACTCACATTGGACTGGTTCAACCTTCATCTGCTGCTTGCCACATTCTCCTTGCCTTAAGGAGAGACTGCCAGCACATCAAACCCATGCCAGTTATCCCTTTCCCATGCTCTCTACAGATAAGGTTCTCCCCCACATCTTATGAACTTTTCCTTTCATGGTGCATGGACAGAGAACCTTACCCACGCTGCCACCTGTGCTTCTGCTGCCCAGCTTGTGTGATGGCCTGGACCCCCTGCCCATATGCCAGTCCCGTGTGTTACTGGCCTGGACCCCTGCCCATGCACCAGTCTCATGTGTTGTTGTGACCAACCTATGGGGCTCCTGTTAGCCAACTCTTTCCTTGGCTAATCTCTCGAGGGAGACATGCACACCCCCTATAGAGCATTAGGGAATCTGGCCTTCTAGTAAGAGGACACCTTGGAGTGTTTGAAGTGATCACTTCCTCAATTAGCAGCCTGCCAGCACAACCTGTTGCCCAACTAGTGATCTAACACCCTTCTCCCTTGCACAAATGCCCTAACCTGCTACCCCTTGGGTGCCACACGTGCATCCTTACTTGGTGCCAATGCCAAAGCCTGCATTCTGCCTCTCCCAGCCTTGCTGCCTTGCACATTGACCCACCACAACTGCCTTATTTCCTTTGATGTGTCTGTTTCACATCGACTCCATGCCAAGCACTAGCATAAGGCATTGTCAATGCTTGCATTTCTCTATTGAGGGACTTAGGGGGCTAACACTTGTCCATTTGAGCTTCGATTGGTTGACAATTAATCTCATCAAAGCCACCTAAACTAGGGGTACTTCTGACGTGTTCGCTACTTCTGCTTTGCTCATACTTGCATCGGTTTTGCATTCTTCCGCTTATGGGACCATCCCTGTGTGTATTGTATGCCATCAATTATAAAGCTTATAGTTACTTCGAGACTCATGACTTCCTCAAAACGGAATTACTTTTACAGTTAAAACCTATGAACATTATTCCATTGCATTTTAAATTACCCATAAACAAAAACGATTCCCAGAATACATGGACTACAAGAGCATTTCTGTCGTCTTTCAATTGGACTACTTGTCTCGGATTCTGCTATCGAACATCTCAGTATACAAGTCTCTCACACCATGATATCCTTCACAAGGTATGAATTGGTTCCCTTGTGTAATCGGACCCAGACATGGGATCTAAATATTCTAATTATAGTCGAGTAGAAGTTGAAAACTCAAGATCGATGTGCATATGTGGAACCAGCAGAGGCAGTAACAATATTAAGATTGCTGGAACTAGCTTATGAAAGAAACCATATTCTTTTAACGTAGGATGCCCAAAATATAATGCATTACATAATATTTTGACCTTAATTTTACATAACAGAATACACTGCCATGCTTGCAAAGAAGCCCAAAAGAGCACCAGCTATCATTTCAACCTCACTGTGACCGATAGATTCTTTGAATGGAGTCGGTCTGCTGGGGTGTTTCTCTGTCCTTTCTTCTGTAGCTGCTGAACTAGGGGATGCCAGCAACTTACTAGTTACTGTCTTCCTATCGTCTGATTCAAGCAATAATGGAGCATGTGTTGAATTTGGTGCAAAACCTCTTCCCTCATCTGGTAATATGGGACCAGAATCAATATTCCTGTTAAAGGATGAGGATGTCATTGGACTTTGGATTGGTGTGGTTCTGGTGTGTGTTGCTAGTTTTGTTTCTGGTATGGCTTGCTGCATACGTTGCATAGGTAACAAGCTTAGATGAATATGAAAGAATGGAGAGGAAAACACTGGAAAGTAGTAAGTGTCTAGAGCCAAAAAGATCCTTTTTATTCATACATACAAACTATTTATAAGGTGCTTCTATCATTTTAGATTTGAATTCATAATGATTACATCAGCAAAAGTAATCATGATAAATTCAAGTTACAATTAATCAAGACATTCCAACATAGTTGAATTGTATCATTATGTGGAGTTGGAGAACATGGTGCACATGGAGATGAAAGTTGAGAGACAACTCAAATGGAAGGGCAGTACATAGTTTCGAGAGAATTTGTGTTCCATTTAATCCTAGAAGCCAAATTCAAGTAAAAGAAAGGAGAAGGATGATTATAAGCCCAAGGCAAAATCTTACAAGAGTAAGGAAGTGAGTACTATCCAAAAGAAAGGTAATTCTAATTCCCAACCTAGTAAAAATAGAGATGTTAAATGTTTTAAATGTTTAGGAAGGGGATATATTACATCTTAGTGTCTAAATAAGTGTATAATGGTGTTGGGGGGTAATGGCAATATTGAGACCAAAAGTGAGTCAAATGATGACTCCATGCCACCATTCAAGGATACAAGTGATGGAGAGGAGTATCAAGTTAATGGAGATGTGTTAGTGGCTAGATGAGTATTGAGTGCACAAGCCATAAAATATGATGAAGTGTAGGGAGATAATATCTTCCATACATAGTGTCACATTAAAGATAAGGTATGTAGCACAATCATTAATAGGGGTAACTGTACAAATGTAGCTGGCACTGATTTGGTTGAAAAGTTTAATTTACCTACTATGAAGTACCTTAAGCCATATAACTTTCAATAGTTTTATCAATGTGGAGAGGTTAAGGTAAATGAGCAGGTGCTGGTATTGTTTACTATTGGGAGATATACTAATGAGGTCTTATGTGATATATTGCCCATGTATGCTGAGCATACTTTGTTCAAAAGATCATAGCAATATGATTGGCAAGTAATGTGTGATGTGTTTAAGAATAGGTTCTCTTTTGTGATAAATGATGTACTTATTATTCTTGTACCTTTCACACTTCCACAAGTCAATGAAGATCAACAAAAGATTAAAAAAGAGAGTATGAGAAAAGAAACAATTAAGGTTAAGAAGAGAAAAGAGGAATAGAAAGGAGAGATAGGAGATGAGAATGAGAGGAAAGAAGGAAGAGGCTAAGAAAGAAAAGTTGTGAAGTTTTATGCAAGAGAGAGTGATGTTAAGACAACTTTCTATTCAAAATAGCCTATGATTGTACTTTTGCACAAAGAGGCTTGTTTTAGTACTAACAAACTTAACTCCTCTTTGCCTAATGTTGTTGTTTCTCGTATGCTGGAATTTGATGATATTTTTCCCAAAGAACCCAGCAGTTTACTGCTTTTGGGGGGAATAAAACATCAGATTGACTTCATCTTATGCCATAAAACTGATGATGCAAACGTGGCAGAATTGTTCATCAAGAAGGTAGTATGCTTGTATGGCATGCCTCAAAGCATTATTTTAAATCAAGATACAAGGTTCTTGAGTTACTTCTAAAAGACTTTGTGGGGTAAGTTAGGTACTAAAATGTTATTCTCAACTACTTGTTATCCATAAAGAAATGGGCAAACCAAGATAGTTAATTGAACTCTTTCTACTTTATTGCGTACTATTATTCAAAAGAATTTGAAAATATGGGAAGATTGTTTGCCACATGTAGAGTTGGCATACAATAAGAATATTCATTATGTTACTAGTTACTCTTCATTTGAAATTGTGTATGCTTTCAATCCTTTGACTCCTTTGGATTTGATGCCTTTCCCTATTGATGAGTATGCTAGCTAAAATGGTGAATGTAAGGTGGAAATAGTGAGGAAGTTGCATGAGAAGGTGTAGCAACAAATTTCATAACCCTTTCAACTTTGTAACATGTCATTGGTGCTTCTTAAATGCTCAATGGATCCTTAGAAGCCCTTCATGCATCAACACTTCCATAAATCTCATCATTCCCCCTCTCCTCAAAAGGATTCATCCTTGAATTATAACCTATATCATAAGGAGAAAAATTAGTAGCATTAAATGTTACTCACCAAGAAGGTTAACTTATAAACATTATATTTCCTTGTGCATATGCACCTAAACTTAATCATTAGGCTCAAACACTATCTTCTTCCACCCTTTATTGGTATAAGGTGCATATTGCTTAGTTTGTTGTGCCATTTGTTATCGTACCTTCTTACGCAACTTTTTCATCATTTTAGCCTTATGTTCACCATCTAAGCTAGTATACTCATCAATAGGTAAAGGCGTCAAATCCAAAGGAGTTGAAGAATTAAAACCATACACAATTTCAAATGGAGAGGAACTAGAAGTAGAATGAACACTCTTATTATATACAAACTCTACATGCAACAAACAATCTTCCTATGTTTTCAAATTCATGCAAATAATAATATGTAACAAAGTACCTTGATTAGCCCATCTCTTTGTGAATGACAATAATTGAGAACAATACTTTTGTACCTAACTTATCCCATAATGTCTTTTAGTCTAACATAATGCTTTAAGGCATGCCATGTAAATGTATTACCTCTCTGAAGAACAATTTTGCCACATTGCTTATATCATTAATTTTGACATAGGATGAAATGTGTCATCTATTAAAATCTATCAACAATAATAACTCCACCCTTTTTTGATCACAACAACCTAAACACAAAGTCCATAGATAAATCAACTCAAGGTTGGTTAAGTATGGATAAATGAGTGTAGAAGCTATAGGGTAAAACTCTAAATTTGGCTTGTTTGCATGTTATGCACTTCTTACATGCACTCTAAACATCTTGTTTCATGCGCGGTCAAAAGAAATGCTTAACTAAGACATCTAGGGTTTTCTTAATTTCAAAATGACCTATTAGACCACCCTTATGAGCCTCACATACAAGTAGCTCTTGCAAGGAACCTATAAGCACACACAATCTATTCTTTCTAAACAAATAATCCTCATACGCATAAAATTTCTCAAAAGTCATTTTCTCACATGCTTTGTAAACATTAGGAAAATTAGGATTATTAGCATATAAGTTTTTTAATGTACACAAATCCTAATAATTTTGCATTCAAAATATAAACAAGGGCATACTTTCACGATAATGCTTTAGCCACCACATTCTCCTTCTTTTATTTATATTTAATGACATTAGGAAACATCTTAATGAATTTGACCCATTTGACATATATTTTGTTCAACTTCCCTTGACCCTTCAAATGTTTCAAGGATTGATGGTCGAAGGTACAGATGGCAAACTCCTTAGGCCAAAGGTAATGTCGTCATGTCTCCAAACCCATAACAATGCATATATATCCTTATCATCAGTGGGATAATTAAGGGCTACTCCATTTAGTTTTTCACTAAGGTAGGCA
>JAHLGP010020639.1:5287072-5306302 GCA_020141445.1 Bruguiera sexangula
ATTTATATCATGAATTTTAAATCTAATGTTTTTACATAATTTAAAAATATATATATACTTTAATTTATATAAAATTTTAAGATACCTCTTAAATTTCATAAAATTAAAAACCATATTTTTTTAATATTTCAACTATGAAATTAAATTTTATTTTAAAATTTTTGAATTGATAATAAAATTAAACTAAAAGTAAAAGAATTATTTTGAATAAAGTCTTTAATATTATTTTTAATACAAATTTTTTTTATAAGATAAAATAAAATACATTTAATGACAATTTGTATTATTAAAATTAATTAAATTTACGGTAAATTTATATATTATTTAAAATTATTTAATAAAAAAATAATATTTTTAATCTAAGGGTCATTTGACCAATAAAAAAATTTCTCGATATCAAATCACTTCTAAAATATTTTTTTATAATTACAAATATATTCGATTTTTATTTAAAAATTATTCCAACAGACACAATAAAATAAATTGAGATGTTCTTCTGTCTTGGAATGCTTACAAAGACAACCTTTCATATTAGACTACTCGCTAACGATGCGGGCATAGCAAAGCAAGCAAGTCGACTCATGACATCAATTCAATTTTTGTTGATGTTCCTTTGTGCTACGTGTATGGCAAGTGAGAGATACCCACTTGGCGACCTTGAAATTGAGTTGATGAGATACAAGTAGGCTGCACAAAAGTGAGATCTGATTCCACATGTAAAAGCTCCTTCCTTTACATCCTTTGTTTTGGACTACAATTTTACTCCTTATTTGTGGATTGCAAAAAGTTTTGAGTCAATTAAAGACCAAACAAGCTCACAGGCGCCCGAGTACATTGTCCAACGTCATAGCACCTCGGGATGCCTATTGTCACAGGGTCAACCGTTCCGCACAAATTTTTTGCCTTGTGATGGTGCTAAGTAGCCCACTTAGCCTTAGCCAACTCACATACATAGAGAGACAACAACACACTTACAGGAAAACCTCTTAACCTTTACTACTTTTCCCAAAGTACAAAGGATTGTCAAGACTTACAAGTATTTCTCTCTCTTTACACTTGCTCTCTCTTGTGTGCCTAGCCTCTGGTATTCTAGTGTCAGATATCTCTTGGTTGACACCTTACATACATTTATATAAGCTATATGACTTGGCTGCCAGCCAAGTCATGCTTAGTAGGGCATTCTCCACTACTTCTTACAAACTAGGCCAAACATGAGTTTGCAATTGTGGAGGGCCTGCCACCTCATGTTGGATTGGTTCAACCTTCATCTGCTGCCTGCCACATTCTCCTTGCCTCAAAGAGAGACTGCTAGCACATCAGACCCATGCAGTTATCCCTTTCCTATGCTCTCTGCAAATAAGGTTACAAAGGCTTAGTGGTTCTCCCCCACATCCCATGAACTCCTCCTTTTATGGTGCATGGATAAAGAACCTTGCCCACGCTGCCACCTGTCCTTTTGCTGCCCAGCTTGTGTGATGGCCCAGACCCCTGCCTATGTGCTAGTCTCGTGTATTACTGGCCTAGACCCCTGCTTGTGCACTAGTCCTGTGTGTTGCTAGCTTGGACCTTGCCTAAGCACTAGTCTTATGTACTACTATGACCAACTTGCGGGGCTCCTGTTAGCCAACTCTTTCCTTGGCTAATCTCTTAAGGGAGACATTCACACCCCCCCTATAGAGCATTAGGGAATCTAGCCTTTTGGTAGGAGGACACCTTGGAGTGCTTGAGTGATCACTTCCTCAATTGGTAGCCTGCTAGCACAACTTGTTGCTCAATTAGTGATCTAACACCCTTCTCCTTTGCACCAATGCCCTAACTCACTACCCTTTGGCCACCACACATGCATCCTTGCTTGGTGCCAATGCCAAAGCCCGCATTCTATCTTTCTTAGCTTTGCTGCCTTGCACATTGACCCATCACAACTGCCTTATTTCCTTCAACTTGCCCGTCTTACGCCGACTCCATGCCAAGCACTAGAATAAGGTGTTGTCAATGCTTGTATTTTTCTATTGAGGGACTTCAGGGGCTAACAAACCACCCCCACCCGTTGAAGCCAACATCCTCATTGGTGGAGTAAACCAGCCTCCTCATTCTTGCAGCCCCAACTTTCCGCTAACCTTGCCTCTTGGGGTTGGACTCCTTGTGACTGGTTGCTGCCACCTATAAGCAGCATAACTCCTGTCATCAACTCTTTTAGGATTACACCCATACCTTGGAAACAACCTGCAATGCAACATTTTGCTATCTCCCAGTCTTCCTTGCCTTGTTCTTGCCATTTTGAGCCCTATCAAATGGCACCTACCTTGAACTTGCACAATTGTTCAGCACTTGCTGCTCCTTTATCCGATCGTGTAAAATTGCTTGTGGTTTGTGATGTGCCACTGCGAAGGAGGCTTGGTCAGCATTCCCTTTGCTCGAGGTTCAACAGCCCTTAATACTGCCAAATATTTCACGTCTCCCTCTTTCGTTCCTTGCTGCACCTACAAAGTAGATAGCACAACACAAGTTTTCCCACCCTTGCTGGTAGGATGACCCTTCTCACCAGCAACAAAACATGGTTGCTTCTCTTCCATGATCAGCAACCCACCCAAATGGGGCATTAGTGTAATCTTTGCTTGCACAAATAAATCCATTCCTGAGATCACATCAAAATTGTCCAATGCCATTATGGAGAAATCAAATTTACCAATCCATTGACCTAGAGTTACCTCAACTCCTTTTGTCATTCCCAAAACATCATGTGCCACCAAGTTGACTGCCTTCATACGACTGTCACGCTTGCTCACCTCCAGCACAAGTGAGCCAACCACCCTCTCTACAATAAAGTTGTGGGTTGTGTCAGAATCCACCATGGCCAACAACTCTTGCCTTCCTAGCCCAATTTTGACAAAAAACAGGTCGGGTGATGAAGCACATTTTGTACACACTGTATTGATCAATTGTATAGGATTGACTCAAGAAGGATTGCCATCGTCCCCCTCTTTAGCCACCAAGGTGCTCAATTTCTCCCTCTGTGGGCACTCCCTTGCCTTGTGCAGACCACTGCAAATGAAACAACCCAAGTTTAATTTGCTTTAACCTTGGTCCAGAACAACAACTTTGCCTTTCCCCTGGCTGTCATCCCTATGCTTGCATTCCCAAGAGTCCTCCTTTTTCCTACCCTTCTCCTCGGACAGTTTGCCATTTGAAGAATCCATGGAGTTGATTTGAAAATCCACTAAACCACCAGCAGCAGCAATTGCAGAGGGCAAGTCCTTCACACCTTGCCTCCAAAGCTCGATCTATGCCCAAGGTTGGAGTCTTGACACAAAATTGAACAGCTTGTCCTCGTCTGAAATATTCTAAATGTCTAGGAGTTGAATTCCTTGACATAGTCATGAACCGTGCCATTATGTCTCAATCTCTTCAGTGACTCCCTTGCAACCCATGACGTATTACAAGGCAGGAATTGATCCTTCAATTCCTTTTTCAGCATGTTCCGTGTCTCGATCCAAGGCCTACCCAAGCTAGCATCATCATCAAGCCTTATTCACCACTACAGTTTGGCGTCCTTGGATAGATACATACTGGTAAGGGTCACCTTTTCCTCTTCAGGTACCCTTGCTGCCAAGAATTATTGCTCTATGTCCCACAAGAAGTTGTCAATTGCTTTGGCATCCCGTTCCCCCTCAAGGGACTTAGGTTCAAGAACCTTTATCCTCCTGGATGAATTAGCAGTACCACCGGGTTGGCTGCCTATGGCCTTCTGAAGGACAGCAACATCCTACTCTATATCACCAAAGGATTGCGCCCAAACACCATCAAGACTATCATAATGAGTTTGCAGGAAACTTACTGATTTCTCCAATTTGTCTATCCCCCAAGACCAAGAGAGCCTGCTTTTCTGAGGCATCACAGAGTGCCTTCTAGATCTTGGACACCCGCTCACAAACTGCTTCAAGTCTTGATCGTCCAGCCATTGATCAAACTTGCTCTGATACCAATTGTTATAGGGCCAACGTTCCACACAAATTTTTGGTCTCATGATGGTGCCAAGTAGCCCACTTAGCCTCAGCCAACTCACACACACAGAGAGACAACAACACACTTATGAGAAAACCTCCTAACATTTACTACTTTACCCAAAGTACAAAGGACTGCCAAGACTTACAAGTGTTTCTCTCTCCCTACACTTGCTCTCTCTCTTGTGTGCCTAGCCTCTGGTATTCTGGTGTCAAATATCTCTTGGCCGATGCCTTACATACATTTAGATAGGCTGCATGTATTGGCTGCCAAGCTAGTCATGCTTAGTGGGGCATTCCCCACTACTTCCTACAAACTAAGCTGAACATGGGTCTACAATTGTGGAGAGCTTGCCAACTCATGTTGGACTGGTTCAACCTTCATCTGCTGCTTGCCACATTCTCCTTGCCTCAAGGAGAGACTGCCAGCACATCAAACCCATGCAGTTATCCATTTCCCATGCTCTCTACAGATAAGGTTCTAGAGGCTTAGTGGTTCTCCCCCACGTCCTATGAACTTTTCCTTTCATGGTGCATGGACAGAGAACCTTGCCCACACTGCCACCTGTGCTTCTGCTGCCCAGCTCGTGTGATGGCCCAGACCCCTACCCATACACCAGTCCTGTGTGTTACTGACCTGGACCCCTGCCTATGCACCAGTCTCATGTGTTGTTGTGACCAACCTATGGGGCTCCTGTTAGCCAACTCTTTCCTTGGCTAATCTCTCGAGGGAGACATGCACACCCCCTATAGAGCATTAGGGAATCTGGCCTTCTAGTAAGAGGACACCTTGGAGTGTTTGAGTGATCACTTCCTCAATTGGCAGCCTGCCAGCACAACCTGTTGCCCAACTAGTGATCTAACACCCTTCTCCTTTGTGCCAATGCCCTAACCTGCTACCCCTTGGGTGCCACACATGCATCCTTACTTGGTGCCAATGCCAAAGCCTGCATTCTGCCTCTCCCAGCTTTGCTGCCTTGCACATTGACCCACCACAACTGCCTTATTTCCTTCAATGTGCCTGTTTCACATCGACTCCATGCCAAGCACTAGCATAAGGCATTGCCAATGCTTGCATTTCTCTATTGAGGGACTTAGGGGGCTAACACTTGTTCATTTGAGCTTCGATTGGTTGACAATTAATCTCATCAAAGCCACCTAAACTAGGGGTACTTCTGATGTGTTCGCTACTTCTGCTTCGCTCATAATTGCGTCAATTTTGTATTCTTCCGCTGATGGGACCATCCCTGTGTGTATTGTATGCCATCAATTATAATGCTTATAGTTACTTCGAGACTCATGACTTCCTCAAAACGGAATTACTTTCACAGTTAAAACCCATGAACATTATTCCATTCCATTTTAAATTACCCATAAACAAAAACGGTTCCCAGAATACGTGGACTACAAGAGCATTTCTGTCGTCTTTCAATTGGACTACTACGTGGACTACAAGAGCATTTCTGTCGTCTTTCAATTGGACTACTTGTCTCGGATTCTGCTATCGAACATCTCAGTATACAAGTCTCTCACACCATGATATCCTTCACAAGGTATGAATAGGTTCCCTTGTGTAATCGGACCCAGACATGGGATCTAAATATTCTAATTATAGTCGAGTAGAAGTTGAAAACTCAAGATCTATGTGCATATGTGGAACCAGCAGAGGCAGTAACAATATTAAGATTGCTTGAACTAGCTTATGAAAGAAACCATATTCTTTTAACGTAGGATGCCTAAAATATAATGCATTACATAATATTTTGACCTTAATTTTACATAACAGAATACACCGCCATGCTTGTGAAGAAGCCCAAAAAAGCACCAGGTATCATTTCAACCTCACTGTGACCGATAGATTCTTTTAATGGAGTCGGTCTGCTGGGGTGTTTCTCTGTCCTTTCTTCTGTAGCTTCTGAACTAGGGGATGCCAGCAACTTACTAGTTACTGTCTTCCTATTGTCTGATTCAAGTAATAATGGAGCATGTGTTGAATTTGGTGCAAAATCTCTTCCCTCCTCTGGTAACGTGGGACCAGAATCAATATTCCTGTTAAAGGATAAGGATGTTATTGGACTTTGGTTTGGTGTGGTTCTGGTGTGTGTTGCTAGTTTTGTTTCTGGTATGGCTTGCTGCATAAGTTGCATAGGTAACAAGCTTAGATGAATATGAAAGAATGGAGAGGAAAACACTGGAAAGCAGTAAGTGTCTAGAGCCAAAAAGACCCTTTTTATTCATACATACAAACTATTTATAAGGTGCTTCTGTCATTTTAAATTTGAATTCATAATGATTACATCAGCAAAAGTAATCATGATAAATTCAAATTGCAATTAATCAAGACATTTCCAACATAGTTGAATTGTATCATTATGTGGAGTTGGAGAATATGGTGCACATGGAGATGAAAGTTGAGAGACAACTCAAATGGAAGGGCTTTACATAGTTTTGAGAGAATTTGTGTTCCATTTAATCCTAGAAGCCAAATTCAAGTAAAAGAAAGGAGAGGGATGATTATAAGCCCAAGGCCAAATCTTACAAGGGTAAGGAAGTGAGTATTATCCAAAAGAAAGGTAATTATAATTCCCAACCTAGTAAAAATAGAGATGTTAAATGTTTTAAATGTTTGGGAAGGGGATATATTACATCTTAGTGTCCAAATAAGTGTATAATGGTGTTGGGGGGTAATGGCAATATTGAGACCAAAAGTGAGTCAAATGATGACTCCATGCCACCATTCAAGGATACAAGTGATGGAGAGGAGTATCAAGTTAAGGGAGATGTGTTAGTGGCTAGATGAGTATTGAGTGCACAAGCCATAAAAAATGATGAAGTGTAGGGAGATAATATCTTCCATACATAGTGTCACATTAAAAATAAGGTATGTAGCACAATCATTAATAAGGGTAACTGTACAAATGTAGCTAGCACTAATTTGGTTGAAAAGTTTAATTTACCTACTATGAAGTACCTTAAGCCATATAACTTTCAATAGTTTTATGAATGTGGAGAGGTTAAGGTAAATGAGTAGGTGCTAGTATTGTTTACTATTGAGAGATATACTAATGAGGTCTTATGTGATATATTGCCCATGTATGCTAAGCATACTTTATTCAAAAGATCATAGTAATATGATTGGCAAGTAATGTATGATGTGTTTAAGAATAGGTGCTCTTTTGTGATAAATGATGAACTTATTATTCTTGTACCTTTGACACTTCCACAAGTCAATGAAGATCAACCAAAGATTAAAAAAGAGAGTATGAGAAAAGAAAAAATTAAGGTTAAGAAAAGAAAAGAGGAATAGAAAGGAGAGATAAGAGATGAGAATGAGAGAAAATAAGGAAGAGGGTAAGAAAGAAAAGTTGTGAATTTTTATGCAAGAGAAAGTGATGTACTTTTGCACAAAGAGGCTTGTTTTAGTACTAATAAACTTAACTCCTCTTTGCCTAATGTTGTTGTTTCTCGTATGATGGAATTTGATGATATTTTTCCCAAAGAACCTAGTAGTTTACTGCTTTTGAGGGGAATAAAACATCAGATTGACTTCATCCTATGCCATAAAACTAATGATGCAAACAATGTGGCATAATTGTTCATCAGAAAGGTAGTATGCTCGTATGGCATGCCTCAAAGCATTATTTTAAATCAAGATACAAGGTTTTTGAGTTACTTCTAAAAGACTTTGTGAGGTAAGTTAAGTACTAAAATGTTATTCTCAACTACTTGCTATCCATAAAGAAATGGGCAAACTGAGATAGTAAATTGAACTCTTTCTACTTTGTTGTGTACTATTATTCAAATGAATTTGAAAATGTGGGAAGATTGTTTGCCATATGTAGAGTTGGCATACAATAAGAATATTCATTATGCTACTAGTTACTCTTCATGTGAAATTGTGTATGCTTTTAATCCTTTGACTCCTTTGGATTTGATGCCTTTCCCTATTGATGAGTATGCTAGCTAAAATGGTGAACATAAGGTGGAAATAGTGAGGAAGTTGCATGAGAAGGTGTAGCAACAAATTGCATAACCCTTTCAACTCTATAACATGTCACTGGTGCTTCTTAAATGCTCAATGGATCCTTAGAAGCCCTTCATGCATCAACACTTCCATAAATCTCATCATTCCCCATCTCCTCAAAAGGATTCATCCTTGAATTATCACCTATATCATAAGGAGAAAGATTAGTAACATTAAATGTTTCATTCACATTGTACTCACCAAGAAGGTTAACTTATAAACATTAACTTTCCTTGTGCATATGCACCTAAACTTAATCATTAGGCTTAAACACTATCTTTTTTCACCCTTTATTGGCATAAGATGCATATTGCTTAGTTTGTTATGCTAGTTGTTATCGTACCTTTTTATGCAACTTTTTCATCATTTTAGCCTTGTTTTCACCATCTAAGCTAGCATAGTCATCAATAGGTAAAGGTGTCAAATCCAAAGGAGCCAAAGAATTAAAACCATACACAATTTCATATGGAGAGGAACTAGCAGTAGAATGAACACTCTTATTATATACAAACTTTAGATGCAACAAACAATTTTCCCATGTTTTCAAATTCATGCAAATAATAATATGTAACAAAGTACCTCGTTTAGCCCATCTCTTTGTGAATGACAATAATTGAGAACAATACTTTAGTACCTAACTTATCCCATAATGACTTTTAGTCTAAAATAATGCTTTAAGGCATGCCATGTAAATGTATTACCTTTTTGAAGAACAATTTTGCCACATTGCTTATATCGTTAATTTTGACATAGGATGAAATGTGTCATCTATTAAAATCTATCAACAATAATAAATACAAAATCTCCACCCTTTTTTGATCAGAACAACCTAAACACAAAGTCCATAGATAAATCAACTCAAGGTTGGTTAAGTATAGATAAATGAGTGTAAAAGCTATAGGGTAAAACTCTAAATTTGGCTTGTTTACATGTTATGCACTTCTTACACACACTCTCAACATCTTGTTTCATGTGCGGCCAAAAGAAATGCTTAACTAAGACATCTAGGGTTTTCTTAATTTCAAAATGACTTATTAGACCACCCTTATCAGCCTCACATACAAGTAGCTCTTACAAGGAACCTATAAGCACACACAATCTATTCTTTCTAAACAAATAATCCTCATACCCATAAAATTTCTCAAAAGTCATTTTCTCACAAGTTTTGTAAACATTAGGAAAATTAGGATTATTAGCATATAAGTTTTTTAATGTACTCAAATCCTAATAATTTTGCATTCAAAATATAAACAAGGGCATACTTTCATGGTAATGCATTAGCCACCACATTCTCCTTCCTTTATTTATATTTAATGACATTAGGAAACATCTTAATGAATTTGACCCATTTGATATATATTTTGTTTAACTTCCCTTGACCCTTTAAATGTTTCAAGGATTCATGGTCAAAGGTATGGATGGCAAACTCCTTAGGCCAAAGGTAATGTTGTCATGTCTTCAAACCCATAACGATGCATATATATCCATATCATCAGTGGGATAATTAAGGGCTACTCCATTTAGTTTTTCACTAAGGTAGGCAATTGGTCACCTTTCCTGCATAAAAAAAGCTCCAATGTCAATACTTGACTATCAAACTCAATTTCAAAGTTTTAGCAATGTTATGTAAAAAAAGTAAGGGTGCATAACTTAATTTTTCTTTGATCAAATTAAAAGCCTTGTCTCGATCACTACCCCACAAAAAAGCCCATATTTTTTTAGCAACCTTAGTTAGGGGTACAACAATGGTGCTAAAGTCTTTAACAAAGTGTCTATAGAAACTAACTAAGTCATAGAAACTACACACTTCACTAACTAACTTAGGTGTTGGCTAGTAAAAAATTGCCTTAATCTTTTCCTCATCAACCTCAATACCTTTAGCATGACATAATTAGTGCAAAAGTAACATTTGTTGCAGTTAGCATACAATTTCTCATAACATAAAACACTTAGAATAGAACTTCAATGATCAAGATGCTTAATTAAGTTATGGCTATTAATAAGATACATGATGGAGTTGATGCATGGAGGGCTTCTAAGGATCAATTGAACATTCACAATAGGTCAATGACACATTTAAAGGCTAAAAAGATGAAAGAGGTATTAAACATGTTGATTAAGGATATTCAAGCTAACTAAGTAACAAATGACGTGAATTTAAGGTTAAAAAAGGATTAAGGCTTTATTAATATGATTGAAAAGCTTAATGAGCAATGGTTAAATAATAAAATGAACTCCTAAGTAAGAGTTTGTTATAAAGTATGAGTTTACAATAAAATAAGAGTGTTCTTATATTTTAGTAGTATATCATTGTCTGTACTTTTAGGGTTAAGGTTGTTACTTAAATAGGCTTGATTTCATTGTTAAAAGATATAAATCATTGGTGAAAAAAAGTAAGAATTTTTTTCGTTTGGTTCTTTATTGAACTTTGCAAACTTATCATAATTATTGTCTTGAGGCATTTTGACCTGATTTATCACTCCCAAATCCTTTCTTTTTGGAGTGTGGCATCCATAACCTTCTTTATACCTTTGGTTCATGTTCCTTTAAACATCAGGTCTAGGTTTATACCTTAGGTTCGTGTTCCTTTGAACATTGGGTCTAAGTTTAGACCTTAGTCTTGTGTTCTTTTGAACATTGGGTCTAAGTTTCTATCTTAGATTCATGTTCCTTTGAACATTGGTTTTGAATTCTTTGTTTTGCTTATGGTGTCTATTGTGCTCCTTGGGGTTCACATCAACTTTAATGGATTCAGACTACCAAAGGTGCATTTAGTTGCTTTTCTTAATGAATATGATTGTTTTTGACAAAAATGTTAATTTCATTATTATTTTGTGTGATCGACTCCTTGCAATGAAAAGAGAAGCATTGTTAACAATAAATGAAGTGATCGTGTCACCTTTCAAGCAATAAATCATTCAAACCATGCAAGAATATTTAATCAAGATTAATGACTCCTATGTTTTATGTATTCATGAAAGGAGTGTTGACATACTTATCGTGTTGAATATATTATTTAGTGTAGACATAAAAGTTTATTTTGTGATCATTTTGTGTGAATAATTTTGTACAACAAAAAGAGAAGTTTTGTTAGAAATAAATAAAGTGATGGTGTCATCTTTCAAGCAATTAACCATTTAAACCAAGTATAGAAAGCTAATCAAGATCAATGACTCATATATTTGATGCACACAGGAAAGGAGTATTGATGCACTTATCACATTGAATATAATATTTGGTATAGGCATAAAAGTTTATTTTTTAATTATTTTGTGTGAATCAATCCTTGAACCAAAAGGATAAGTCTTATTAGAAAGAAATCAATTGGAGGTGTCACCTTTCAAGCAAACAATCCAAGTATGAAGAGCTAATCAATATCAATAACTTTTACATTTGATGGACTTCAATTGATTTAAACTACCAAAGTGTATTTACTTGCTTTTTGCATTAAACCTAATGTTTGCAATTGACAAATAAGTCAATTTCACCACCATTTTTTGTGAACAACTCCTTAAAACAAAGGAAAAGTGATGTTAGCAAGAAGTGAAGTGATAGTCTCATTTTTTAGGAATTGAACCAATCAAACCATGCAAGAATAGTTAATGAAGATTGGTGACTCCTAAGGTTATAGTCTCATTTTTTAGGAATTAAACCAATCAAACCATGCAAGAATAGTTAATGAAGATTAATGACTCCTAAGGTTAATGCATTCATGAAGAAGTATCGAAAACTGCATTTAAGACAAAGCATGAATTGTATGAATGGCTAGTCATGCCATTTGGCTTGTCTAATGCATTAAGTACTTTCATGTGATTGATGAATCATGTGCTTTGTAAGTTTATTTGTTGTGGTTTATTTTTATGACATTTTAATTTATAAGAGGAATACTAGAACAAGAGAAATTGTTTGCTAACTTAGAAGTGCTAATTTTGCCAAGATAAAGTCATTTTTCTCAGTTATATAGTTTTGCAACATAGGGTTAAAGTTAATAAGGAGAAAGTGGAGGCCATTAAGGAGTGGCCTATACCTACTAGGGTTTCAAAGGTGAAGAGTTTCCATGGGCTAACATCCTTTTATAGCAAGTTTGTGAAAAATTTCAGCACTATTCTTGGCTCTTTGGCTAAGTGTATCGAGAAAGGTGGTGACTTTAGGCGGAATGAGGCCGCCCAAAAGTGTTTTGAGATGATTAAGGAGAGGTTGTGTTCAACACCTACTTAGTTCTTCCCAAAATTTTAAAGACTTTGAAGTGGAGTTTGATGCTTCAGGAGTGCAAATTAGAGCTGTTCTTATGCAAGATAAATGTCCCACAACCTATTTTAGTGAGTAGTTCTATGCACTAATTTGAACTTTAGTGACTTGGCAGCACTACTTGTTGTCTTAGGAGTTTGTTATTTACATAAATCGTGAGTCCTTGAAGCATTTGAAGGGGTAAAGTAAAGCTGAATCAAATAAATGCTAAATGGGTGGGGTTCTTAGAGGCCTTTCCATATGTCATCAAGTACAAAAAGGGAAATGTAAATGTAGTGGCAGGTGTGCTATCATGGAGGCATGAGAGTATCAAACAGAAAATAAAAAAAAATGAAATGTAGCCTATGAGAAAGTGGACAAGAAAGGGGTAAAACAAATTCAATTTGTTCCTATTGATCTTGCATGGATTCTTCTTTGAAAAGTGATATTTCCAAGTAAAAGGAAGTCCAAGCTTATGCCTCAAGCAAATGGCCTTTCAAAGTGCTAGTAAAGGCGAGTGACAATGCCTACAAGATTGATTTGGCAGGTGAACAAAATGGATCAATCACATTCAATGAAAGGGATTTATCAGCTTACTCAGAGGATATAGAGAGTCAAATTTGAGGGCAAATCCTATTCAACCTAGGGAAGATGATGTGATCCATATGGGAGCTGCCCAAGATTTTGTGGTTCATAGTTTTGGGCCAATTACTCATTCAAGGGCTAAGAATCTTTAAACAGCCCTATAATTGCTTTTTAGGGAGAATACATCATATATGGAGAGTCTAAAGGTCAAAGCTAGCATTGATGATATTGTTCACTTGCTTAGAGGATTAGACATGAATGGGCCTGTTTGGATTAGAGTGATGGTAAGAGTTTATTTCTATCTTATTTCTTTTCAATTTAATTAGTTTATTTTAGTTTGGGCTTTTAATTAATCAGGGTGTAAAACTCAGTCCGTATGTGTTTATTTCTAATGTTTTATGTTCTATTTTATAACCTATTTTGTAGCTAATTAGCAGTAACCTAATTTTCCTATTTTACAGCTCTTAGCTAATTTTAGCATTGTTCCCTATTTGAGGGATTGAGAAACACTATTGATGAATAATTTTGGAGAATATTATTAATAATGCAGCCTGCATTTTACCCTAATTCTTATTTATGTAATTTATTTGTTTAGTGGTGAATTAACAATTGATTCTTATCACTCTTCCTTCTTTTATCTAAGGGTGTGGTGAATCTAACCAGCTTCTTCTTGTTTGTGGTGAATTTCTTATGAAACAAGAGGCTGCTAGTTTTTTTTTTTTTCTTTCTTTTAAATT
Source organism: Bruguiera sexangula (assembly GCA_020141445.1). NCBI lineage: Eukaryota > Viridiplantae > Streptophyta > Magnoliopsida > Malpighiales > Rhizophoraceae > Bruguiera > Bruguiera sexangula. The sequence goes on from JAHLGP010020639.1 coordinate 5,300,647, forward strand.
TTGCTTCTTTTCATCAAATCATAAACTACCTTAAACAAAACAATCATTACTTTAGATTTTCTTAAATATCAATACAATCAAGTCTCTAATTCTTGGCATATCATTTCATGTAGATCCCTAAACATAAATACAAGAACGTCTCTGATTCTTAGGCATATCATTTCATGTTTGTAGCTATGAATCTAACTTTTAGCAATGAAAGGAGATGCTTAGGAAGAAATTATGTGACAAACTCATCTTTTAGCAAATGAACTATTCAAACCATGTAAGAAAAGCAAATCAAGATGGATGTTGCCTTAGTTTGATAAGCTTTAATGAATTTAGACTACCAAAGTTGTTTTGTTGTGCTTGTTGCTATGAATCTAATGTTTAGTGTAGACAAAAAAAAAAAAAAAAATTCATGATCTTTTTGTGTGAATAACTCTTGGAAACAAAGGGTGAATCCTTGTTAATAAGAAATGAATTGATGATCTCATCTTTTAGCAAATGAGTCATTTAAAACACATCAAAAAAGCTAATTAAGATCAATTACTCATATTTGTGAAGGATTTAGACTACCCAAGGAGTATTGACATATTTGTCATTATGAATCTATTATTTAGTGTAGTTACAAAATTTAATTTCATGATTATTTTGCATTAATAACTTATGCAAACAAAAAGAGAAGCTTTGTTATTAAGAAATGTAATGATGGTCTCATCTTTTAGCAAATGCACTATTTAAATCATGTAAGAAAAGCTAATCAAGAGCAATGAATCCTATGTTTGATGGAATTTAATGGACTTAGATTACTAAAGTTGTATTAACATTCTTGTCATAATGAATATAATTATTGGTGTAGGTACAAAAGTTAATTTCATGATTATTTTGTGTGAATGAATCCTTAGAATAAAATGAGAAACCTTATTAGTAAGAAATGAAGTGGTGGTCTCATTCATTAAGAAATGAGAACTTGGGGTCTTAGAGCTTTGTGAGTTACTTCAATTTTTTCTTTAACTTTATTAAGTTGATTTCTTATAAATTGAAGATAAAGATTAGTATAGTTTCTTTGCTCTATAATGAGACTAATGAAAGGTTCCATTTTATGTGATAAGGTTATAACCTCACGACCTTTTATCTTAACACGTAGGTTAAGTGCAAGTTGGTGAACACTAATAACTTTTTTTCCTTTTCTTGCAAAATATTCTTGATATGCTTTGCATTTCTCTAAGGTAAAAAAATTTAGGAAAGCTTTTTTCTTAAATTTGTGGACCTTTTCCAAATAGGTGAATATATCTATTGCTCTTATACCATTGGTATATATCTTATATCATTTATACCATATTTCTCATTCTTTCTTTTAATATTAAAGAGTCATAAAAAAAAAACCATTTTCTTTTTATAGTATTCTCAGGAGAGTAAAATATCTATCTCAAATTTTCATTTACCTTATTGATTACTTCAAGGACATTAGACCCCTATCTTTGTCTTGATATCCCATTTTAGATAAAAAGAGGACTAGGACTAAATGTCTAAATGTCATTTTGTTTGCTTTATTACCTATCTTGTTGATCATGTCACTTCTTTGAAGAGGTAGGTCTAGGATTGATATATTCAAGTTTTGTTTGTTCTGAATTTAGTTTGCTTGGAACTATTGAAAGAGCTCTTAAAGTCTTGCAATTCATTGTGTGAAACATGAGAGTTGAGGACTGCTATAGTTGAGTGGAGAGCAAACATGCAAGGGAGTGAGTTTTGTGAGGTATATTCTTTATTTACTAACAATCTTGCATTTACAATATCTATTGCTAAAGAAGGTAGTTTTCCATATCTAGAGGAGGAAGTAGTTGTTCCAGATTTCAAATTACTTATGAAATCCTTAGAGCAGAAGTTTGGTAAGATTGACCAAATGTTTAGGGAAGTTTGAGATAGGACGGATAAAATAGAAGGGGAATCGAGTGTCAATCCTAAGAGGCTAGCTGGAGGGTCATGAAGGAGCAATTTGAACATGACTTTGGTGAAGAAGGTGATGATTATTATGATGATGGTGATAATGCTAGTAGAAACTTTAGAGGCGGCTTTAGAGGAGGACGTGATAATAGGAATGGTAGAGGAGTAAGAGGCAATGGAAATGTTTATGATAGGTACAATGGAGGTTGGGATAACAACAATAGAGTGGAAGAAAGAGTAGACAAAAATCTTAATAGTATTAAAATGAAAATACCTTCTTTTTAAGGGAAAGTTGACCTTGATGTCTATTTGGATTAGGAACAAAGGGTAGAATTAATATATGAGTGCCACAACTTCTCTGAGGAGCAGAAAGTGAAGTTAGTTGTGGTAGAGTTCACTGATTATGCTATAGTATGGTGGGACTAGCAAGTTACCACTAGGAGAAGAAATTTTAAGCAGACCGTAAAAACTTGGAATGAGTTGAAGACTGTGATGAGAAGGAGATTTGTTCCTAACTCTTATTATTGGGATTTGTATAACAAGTTGTAGAGCCTTACGCAAGGTTCCAAGAGTGTGGAAGAGTACCATAAGGAGATGGAAATTGCTATGGTGAGGGCAAGTGTAATGGAGAATAGGGAGGCAACCATGGCTAGGTTCCTCCAAGGGATGCATAGAAGCATAATTGATGTGGTAGAACTGCAATGTTATGTAAAGTTTGAAGACACGGTACACATTGCCATGAAAGTTGTGAGGCAACTTAAGGGAAGGAGCACTTCTAGATATAATCAAAACTTAGGTTCATCTTTTTGGAAGTTGAACTGGGGGAAGAAGGAAGAGAAGATGACTTCTAAACTTATAACCAATTCACATAGACCTGAGACTAGTGGGGGCCACCTAGAAAGGGGCAAATTTAAAGAAAAACTTAAGGGCACTCATGGAAAAAACTAATAGGCATTTTTTATGTTCAGTGTGGGCATGAATGTTAATTGCATGATCATTTTATGTGAATGATTCCTTTTCATTAAATCAAATGATGATCTTGAGTTCTAAACTATAAATAATTATTTGCTAGCAAAGAAAGCTAATTAGGAGCAATAGCTTCTTTATTTTAAATGGATTGCAAGTACTCAAAAGAGAAGTCCTAATGTTGAGTAATTAAGGGATGGTCTTAATGTCTAAGCAATTAATGATTGTATCATAATAAAGAAAGCGAATTAAGGGTAAAAGCTAATCAAGATAAATTACTTGTTTGTTTGATGGAAGTTGACAGTTTCAGACCATCTAAGGTGCATTGACATGGGTGTCATAATGAAATTAATCTTTTGTGTAGACATGGATGTTAATTACATGATTATATTGTGTGAATGTGATGAGAAGCTTGGAGATGATGCATGGAAGACTTCAAAGAATGCAAGAAATCCATTGCACATTTCAAAAGCTCCAATAACACAAGCTAGAGCCAAAAAGATGAAAGAAGCACTAAATGGGCTGATTAAGGACATTTAGGCCATTCAAGCTTGATAGAGAGTTAAGGTCATATTAACATGATTGGAGTACTTAATGGGCTAAGGCTAAGTGATAGCATTCATTCGTAAATAGGTGTTTATCCTAAATCGGTGATTGTTATAAAAGTGAAAGTTTTTTTGTATAAGAATTTGTCCTAGATAGGAGTTTGTCCTAAATAAGGATTTGTCTTGAATAGAAATTTATGCCTCTTCAAGATTACTATCTTATCCTATAGATAGGCACCTCTTTGCAAACTTTGAAAAATAAGACAATTTTAAGAGAAATAAAAAAAGCAAGGGTTTTCTCCTTTGGTTCTTTCGAGAATTAAAGAACTTATAAAGGAGTATGTCTTCTTGTGATGTTCAACTTGACTTACCACTCTTAATTCCCTTCTTTTCTACATCTTCTTGTGACATTTAACTCGACTTATCACTCCTAATTCCCTTTTTTTTTGGAGTGTGACATCCATATCCTTCTTAAATACCCTAGGTTTGTGTTCCTTTGAATGTTAGGTTTAGGCTTTGTGTTATTAAAGTTTGATCTAACTTTCCTAAGTATTGTTTGAGTCCTTGGGTGTGTTAGGTCCCTAAGCCATGCCCTTTTGGGATTTTTTTTCCATCAATTGGTATTAGAGTCCAACTCTAAATAAGGTTGGATTAATTAATTTTTTAATTTGCTGCCTTGTGATTTATTTATTTCTATTTAGTTTGTCTATTAAGTGCATTACCATTCAAATGTGCCAATCTGTCCATTTGCAATCCTTCTTACTTTACCCCTTTGTTTGAGATCATAACTATCAAAACATGCATTTTCAATTCCATTAGCTGTCTACAGCTATTTTGTGTTGAGCAAAATAAAAAAATGAAAGGAGGAAAAAAAAAAAAACAAAGCAACAAACAATTCTATTTTCTTACTCAACTTCAATTCTCCATCTATTTTCTTGTTATATCATTCAAATTTATCCTTTAAGTTTAACCACCTATTTTGATTTATGTGAGTCTAGTTTATTAAATTTGTTTGCCTTAATTCAATTCTATCCTATTTACCTTATTTTGTTCAAAATCAATCCTCTTGATTTAGCTTGTTTAGTTCTTTAAAGAGGTGAAAGGGGAATTTTGAGTGTTAAAAGGCAAGAGTGCAAGTTTATATTAAGAAAAAGTCATAAAAAGTGTAAAACATAAGGAAGTGTGACACCCTTTTTTAGTGAAACACGTTAAATGAGGAAGACAATTGGATAAACTCATGAACAACTAATTAATTTGAGGTGCCTTAGCTTATCCTACTTTAACTGGCACAAAGATGTGTTCTTGTCCAAGATTTTTTCACAAGAAGACAATCAAAAAGGTTTTTGGAAGAAGTCCTTATCAAGACTTCCTACTTTATCTGTAGAAAGAATAATAAATAGGCTTAAGACCAAATAAAGAGGAATAATTCCTTGTGAGGAATATACTTATGGAGAGCTTGTTGTCAAGGTGGTTGCCAAAGGAGCTTTTATCTATAATGAGATTAAACTCCACAAGCAATTAAAGATGAGAAAATGCAAGGTGAAAAGCTTTGAGAGATTTTTGGGACCAAATAGGTTTTCCATCTATTAATTTTCCTAAAGCAAGGCAAAGAAGAAAATATTCACCCTATAAACCTTTTCCAAAAGAAAAAAAAAAAGAATAGAAAAGGTGCATTTAAAAAATAAGAAAAGCCTTATCAGCCAAAGAAAAAAATCAAAGGAAAAGTCTAAAAAGACTTTAGTATGTTACAAGTGTGAAAATTTGGCCATTATTCTAGTAAGTGTAAAGTCAGACAAAAAATCCAAAAATTATACAATGATGGGGATCTTAAAAGACTAGTAATGCATATTTTCTTATCAAAAAGTGATTTTAAAAGAGAAGACTTGGAAATGGATGTTATGCAAGATGATGATACTTCTGAGAGTTGTAATAGTCAATGTGACTATTTTAAAACTCTTTATAAAAGTAATGACTTATTAATCCATACTAAAGAAGATAATATAATATTGGGTCTCATTGATAAAACTTTAGATCCAAAAGAAAAAAAAATGTGAAAGAAATATTAGAAAAGTATTTGCATTTTCCAAAAGGAGATAATTTGTCTTCTTTTAAGTTGTTGCATCCTAATGAAAGTTACAATTTAAAAATTGTAAGAGAACATGCTAAAACTTTTACTTCTAAGGGAAAGAAAAAATGAAATGAACTAGAGCTTAAAGCTA
>JAHLGP010020639.1:5306402-5328924 GCA_020141445.1 Bruguiera sexangula
GGAATCTGGCCTTCTAGTAAGAGCACACCTTGGAGTGTTTGAGTGATCACTTCCTCAATTGGCAGCCTGCCAGCACAACCTGTTGCCCAACTAGTGATCTAACACCCTTCTCCTATGCCCTAACCTGCTACCCCTTGGGTGCCACACGTGCATCCTTACTTGGTACCAATGCCAAAGCCCGCATTCTGCCTCTCCCAGCTTTTCTGCCTTGCACATTGACCCACCATAACTGCCTTATTTCCTTCGACATGCCTGTTTCACATCGACTCCATGACAAGCACTAGCATAAGGCATTGTCAATGCTTGCATTTCTCTATTGAGGGACTTAGGGGGCTAACACTTGTCCATTTGAGCTTCGATTGGTTGACAATTAATCTCATCAAAGCCACCTAAACTAGGGGTACTTCTGATGTGTTCACTACTTTTGCTTCGCTCATAGTTGCATTGGTTTTGCATTCTTCTGCTTATGGGACCATCCCTGTGTGTATTGTATGCCATCAATTATAAAGCTTATAGTTACTTTGAGACTCATGACTTCCTCAAAACGGAATTACTTTTACAGTTAAAACCCATGAACATTATTCCATTCCATTTTAAATTACCCATAAACAAAAACGATTCCCAGAATATGTGGACTACAAGAGCATTTCTGTCGTCTTTCAATTGGACTACTTGTCTCGGATTCTGCTATCGAACATCTCAGTAAACAAGTCTCTCACACCATGATATCCTTCACAAGGTATGAATTGGTTCCCTTGTGTAATCGGACCTAGACATGGGATCTAAATATTCTAATTATAGTCGAGTAGAAGTTGAAAACTCAAGATCGATGTGCATATATGGAACCAGCAGAGGCAGTAACAATATTAAGATTGCTTGAACTAGCTTATGAAAGAAAGCATATTCTTTTAACGTAGGATGCCCAAAATATAATGCATTACATAATATTTTGACCTTAATTTTACATAACAGAATACACTGCCATGCTTGCGAAGAAGCCCAAAAAAGCACCAGCTATCATTTCAACCTCACTGTGACCGATAGATTCTATTAATGGAGTCGGTCTGCTGGGGTGTTTCTCTGTCCTTTCTTCTGTAGCTGCTGAACTAAGGGATGCCAGCAACTTACTAGTTACTGTCTTCCTATCGTCTGATTCAAGCAATAATGGAGCATGTGTTGAATTTGGTGCAAAACCTCTTCCCTCCTCTGGTAATGTGGGACCAGAATCAATATTCCTGTTAAAGGATGAGGATGTTATTGGACTTTGGTTTGGTGTGGTTCTGGTGTGTGTTGCTAGTTTTGTTTCTGGTATGGCTTGCTGCATAAATTGCATAGGTAACAAGCTTAGATGAATATGAAAGAATGGAGAGGAAAACACTGGAAAGTAGTAAGTGTCTAGAGCCAAAAAGATCCTTTTTATTCATACATACAAACTATTTATAAGGTGCTTCTATCATTTTAAATTTGAATTCATAATGATTACATCAGCAAAGTAATCATGATAAATTCAAATTACAATTAATCAAGACATTTCCAACATAGTTGAATTGTATCATTATGTGGAGTTGGAGAACATGGTGCACATGGAGATGAAAGTTAAGAGACAACTCAAATGGAAGGGCTTTACATAGTTTCGAGAGAATTTGTGTTCCATTTAATGCTAGAAGCCAAATTCAAGTAAAAGAAAGGAGAGGGATGATTATAAGCCCAAGGCCAAATCTTACAAGAGTAAGGAAGTGAGTACTATCCAAAAGAAAGGTAATTCTAATTCCCAACTTAGAAAAAATAGAGATGTTAAATATTTTAAATGTTTAGGAAGGGGATATGTTACATCTTAGTGTCCAAATAAGTGTATAATGGTGTTGGGGGGTAATGGAAATATTGAGACCAAAAGTGAGTCAAATGATGACTCCATGCCACCATTCAAGGATACAAGTGATGGAGAGGAGTATCAAGTTAAGGGAGATGTGTTAGTGGCTAGATGAGTATTGAGTGCACAAGCCATAAAAAATGATGAAGTGTAGGGAGATAATATCTTCTATACATAGTGTCACATTAAAGATAAGGTATGTAGCACAATCATTAATAGGGGCAACTATACAAATGTAGCTGGCACTGATTTGGTTGAAAAGTTTAATTTACCTACTATGAAGTACCTTAAGCCATATAACTTTCAATAGTTTTATGAATGTAGAGAGGTTAAGGTAAATGAGTAGGTGCTAGTATTGTTTACTATTGGGAGATATACTAATGAGGTCTTATGTGATATATTGCCCATGTATGCTGAGCATACTTTGTTCAAAAGATCATAGCAATATGATTGGCAAGTAATGTGTGATGTGTTTAAGAATAGGTTCTCTTTTGTGATAAATGATGAACTTATTATTCTTGTACCTTTGACACTTCCATAAGTCAATGAAGATCAACCAAAGATTAAAAAAGAGAGTATGAGAAAAGAAACAATTGAGGTTAAGAAGAGAAAAGAGGAATAGAAAGGATAGATAAGAGATGAGAATGAGAGAAAAGAAGGAAGAGGGTAAGAAAGAAAAGTTGTGAATTTTTATGCAAGAGAGAGTGATGTTAAGACAACTTTCTATTCAAAATAGCCTATGATTGTACTTTTGCACAAAGAAGCTTGTTTTAGTACTAACAAACTTAACTCCTCTTTGCCTAATGTTGTTGTTTCTCGTATGCTGGAATTTGATGATATTTTTCCCAAAGAACCTAGCAATTTACTGCTTTTGGGGGGAATAAAACATCAGATTTACTTCATCCTATGCCATAAAATTGATGATGCAAACAATGTGGCAGAATTGTTCATTAGAAAGGTAGTATGCTCGTATGGCATGCCTCAAAGCATTATTTTAAATCAAGATACAAGGTTCTTGAGTTACTTCTAAAAGACTTTGTGAGGTAAGTTAGGTACTAAGATGTTATTCTCAACTACTTGCTATCCATAAAGAATTGGGCAAACTGAGATAGTTAATTGAACTCTTTCTATTTTGTTGCATTCTATTATTCAAATGAATTTGAAAATGTAGGAAGATTGTTTGCCACATGTAGAGTTGGCATACAATAAGAATATTCATTATGCTACTAGTTACTCTTCATTTGAAATTGTGTATGCTTTTAATCCTTTGACTCCTTTGGATTTGATGCCTTTCCCTATTGATGAGTATGCTAGCTAAAATGGTGAACGTAAGGTGGAAATAGTAAATTGCATGAGAAGGTGCAGCAACAAATTGCATAACCCTTTCAACTCTGTAACATGTCATTGGTGCTTCTTAAATGCTCAATGGATCCTTAGAAGCCCTTCATGCATCAACACTTCCATAAATCTCATCATTTTGCCTCTCCTTAAAAGGATTCATCCTTGAATTATCACTTATATCATAAGGAAAAAAATTAGTAACATTAAATGTTGTATTCACATTGTACTCACCAAGAAGGTTAACTTATAAACATTATCTTTCCTTGTGCATATGCACCTAAACTTAATCATTAGGCTCAAACACTATCTTCTTTCACCCTTTATTGGCATGAGATGCATATTGCTTAGTTTGTTGTGCCATTTGTTATCGTACCTTCTTATGCAACTTTTTCATCATTTTAGCCTTGTGTTCACCATCTAAACTAGCATACTCATCAATAGGTAAAGGCGTCAAATCCAAAGGAGTGAAAGAATTAAAACCATACACAATTTCAAATGGAGAGGAACTAGTAGTAGAATGAACACTCTTATTATATACAAACTCTACACGCAACAAACAATCTTCCCATGTTTTCAAATTCATGCAAATAATAATATGTAACAAAGTTCCTCGATTAGCCCATCTCTTTGTGAATGACAATAGGTGAGAAAAATACTTTAGTACCTAACTTATCCCATAATGTCTTTTAGTCTAAAATAATGCTTTAAGGCATGCCATGTAAATTTATTACCTTTCTAAAGAACAATTTTGCCACATTGCTTATATCGTTAATTTTGACATAAGATGAAATGTGTCATCTATTAAAATCTATCAATAATAATAAATACAAAATCTCCACCCTTTTTTTTTATCACAACAACCTAAACACAAAGTCCATAGATAAATCAACTCAAGGTTGGTTAAGTATGGATAAATGAGTGTAGAAGCTATAGGGTAAAACTCTAAATTTGGCTTATTTGCATGCTATGCACTTCTTACACACACTCTCGACATCTTGTTTCATGTGTGGCCAAAAGAAATGCTTAACTAAGCCATCTAGGGTTTTCTTAATTTCAAAATGACTTATTAGACCACCCTTATGAGCCTCACATACAAGTAGCTCTCGTAAGGAACCTATAAGCACACACAATCTATTCTTTCTAAACAAATAATCCTCATACCCATAAAATTTCTCAAAAGTCATTTTCTCACAGGTTTTGTAAACATTAGGAAAATTAGGATTATTAGCATATAAGTTTTTTAATGTACTCAAATCCCAATAATTTTGCATTCAAAATATAAACAAGGGCATACTTTCATGGTAATGCATTAGCCACCACATTCTCCTTCCTTTATTTATATTTAATGGCATTAGGAAACATCTTAATGAATTTGACCCATTTGACATATATTTTGTTCAACTTCCCTTGACCCTTCAAATGTTTCAAGGATTCATGGTCAAAGGTATGGATGGCAAACTCCTTAGGCCAAAGGTAATGTTGTCATGTCTCCAAACCCATAATGATGCATATATATCCTTATCATCAGTGGAATAATTAAGGGCTACTCCATTTAGTTTTTCACTAAGGTAGGCAATTGGTCACCTTTCTTGCATAAAAAAAGCTCCAATGTCCATACTTGAGTATCAAACTCAATTTCAAAGTTTTAGCATTGTTATATAAAAAAAGTATGGGTGCATAACTTAATTTTTCTTTGATCAAATTAAAAGTCTTGTCTCGATCACTACCCCACAAAAAACCTATATTGTTTTAGCAACCTTAGTTAGGGGTACAACAATGGTGCTAAAGTCTTTAACAAAGTGTCTATAGAAACTAAGCCATAGAAACTACACACTTCACTAACTAACTTAGGTGTTGGCTAGTAAAAAATTGCCCTAATCTTTTCCTCATCAACCTCAATCCCTTTTGTATGATATATTTAGTGCAAAAGTAACATTTGTTGCAGTTAGCATACAATTTCTCATAACATAAAACACTTAGAATAGAACTTCAATGATCAAGATGCTTAATTAAGTTATGGCTATTAATAAAATACATGATGGAGTTAATACATGGAGGGCTTCTAAGGATCAATAAAGCATTCACAATAGGTCAATGACACATTTAAAGGCTAAAAAGATGAAAGAGGTATTAAATGTGTTGATTGAGGATATTCAAGCCAACTAAGTAACAAATGACATGAATTTAAGGTTAAAAAAGGATTAATGCTTTATTAATATGATTGAAATGCTTAATGAGCAATGGTTAAATAATAAAATGAACTCCTAAGTAAGAGTTTGTTATAAAGTATGAGTTTACAATAAAATAAGAGTGTTCTTATATTTTAGTAGTATATCATTGTCTCTACTTTTAGGGTTAAGGTTGTTACTTAAATAGGCTTGATTTCATTGTTAAAAAATATAAATCATTGGTGAAAAAAAGTGAGAATTTTTTCTTGTGGTTCTTTATTGAACTTTGCAAACTTATCATAATTATTGTCTTAAGGCATTTTGACCTGATTTTTCATTCCTAAATCCCTTCTTTTTGGAGTGTGACGTCCATAACCTTCTTTATACCTTTGGTTCATGTTCCTTTGAACATCGGGTCTAGGTTTATACCTTAGGTTCATGTTCCTTTGAACATTGGGTTGTGTTCTTTTGAACATTGGGTCTAAGTTTATATCTTAGATTCATGTTCCTTTGAACATTGGTTTTGAATTCTTTGTTTTGCTTATGGTGTCTATTGTGCTCCTTGGGGTTCACATCAACTTTAATGGATTCAGACTGCCAAAGGTGCATTTAGTTGCTTTTCCTAATGAATATGATTGTTTTTGACAAAAATGTTAATTTCATTATTATTTTGTGTGATCAACTCCTTGCAACGAAAAGAGAAGCATTGTTAACAACAAATGAAGTGATTGTGTCACCTTTCAAGCAATGAATCATTCAAACCATGCAAGAATATTTAATAAAGATTAATGACTCCTATGTTTTATGTATTCATGAAAGGAGTGTTGACATACTTATTGTGTTGAATATAATATTTAGTGTAGACACAAAAGTTTATTTCGTGATCATTTTGTGTGAATAATTTTGTACAACAAAAAGAGAAGTTTTGTTAGAAATAAATAAAGTGATGATGTCATCTTTCAAGCAATTAACCGTTTAAACCAAGTATAGAAAGCTAATCAAGATCAATGACTCATATATTTGATGCACACACGAAAGGAGTATTGATGTACTTATCACATTGAATATAATATTTGGTATAGGCATAAAAGTTTATTTTGTAATTATTTTGTGTGAATCAATCCTTGAACCAAAAGGAGAAGTCTTATTAGAAAGAAATCAATTGGAGGTGTCACCTTTCAAGCAAATAGTCAAACAATCCAAGTACGAAGAGCTGATCAATATCAATAACTTTTACATTTGATGGACTTCAATTGATTTAAACTACCAAAGGTGTATTTACTTGCCTTTTGCATTAAACCTAATGTTTGCAATTGACAAATAAGTCAATTTCACCATCATTTTTTGTGAACAACTCCTTAAAACAAAAGGAAAAGTGATGTTAGCAAGAAGTGAAGTGATAGCCTCATTTTTGAGGAATTGAACCAATCAAACCATGCAAGAATATTTAATGAAGATTGATGACTCCTAAGGTTATAGTCTCATGTTTTAGGAATTGAACCAATCAAACCATGCAAGAATAGTTAATTAAGATTAATGACTCCTAAGGTTAATGCATTCATGAAAAAAGTATGGAAAACTGCATTTAAGACAAGGCATAGATTGTATGAATGGCTAGCCATGTTATTTGGCTTGTCTAATGCATTAAGTACTTTTATGTAATTGATGAATCATGTGCTTTGCAAGTTTATTTGTTGTGGTTTATTTTGATGACATTTTAATTTATAAGAGGAATACTCTTATGTGGAGCACCTTAAGGAAGTGTTGAAAGTACTACAACAAGAGAAATTGTTTGCTAACTTAAAGAAGTGCCAATTTTTCCAAGATAAAGTCATGTTTCTCAATTATATAGTCTTGCAACATAGGGTTGAAGTTAATAAGGAGAAAGTGGAGGCCATTAAGGAGTGGCCTATACCTACTAGGGTTTCAAAGGTGAAGAGTTTCCATGGGCTAACATCCTTTTATAGCAAGTTTGTGAAAAATTTTAGCACTATTCTTGGCTCTTTGGCTAAGTGTATCAAGAAAGGTGGTGACTTTAGGTGGAATGAGGCTGCCCAAAAGTGTTTTGAGATGATTAAGGAGAGGTTGTGTTCAACACCTACTTAGTTCTTCCCAAAATTTTAAAGACTTTGAAGTGGAGTTTGATGCTTTAGGAGTGCAAATTGGACCTGTTCTTATGCAAGATAAATGTCCCACAACCTATTTTAGTGAGTAGTTCTATGCACTAATTTGAACTTTAGTGACTTGGCAGCACTACTTGTTGTCTTAGGAGTTTGTTATTTACATAAATCATGAATCCTTGAAGTGTTTGAAAGGGTAAAGTAAAGCTGAATCAAAAAAATGCTAAATGGGTGAGGATCTTAGAGGCCTTTCCATATGTCATCAAGTACAAAAAGGGAAATATAAATGTAGTGGCAGGTGTGCTATCATGGAAGCATGAGAGTATCAAACAGCAAATAAAAATAAAAAAAAGAAATGCAGCCTATGAGAAAGTGGACAAGAAAGGGGGAAAACAAATTCAATTTGTTCCAATTGATCTTGCATGGATTCTTCTTTGAAAAGTGATATTTCCAAGTAAAAGGAAGTCCAAGCTTATGCCTCAAGCAAATGGCCTTTCAAAGTGTTAGTAAAGGTAAGTGACAATGCCTATAAGATTGATTTGGCAGGTGAATAAAATGGATCAATCACATTCAATGAAAGCGATTTATCAGCTTACTCAAAGGATATAGAGAGTCAAATTTGAGTGCAAACCCTATTCAACCTAGGGAAGATGATGTGATCCATATGGGAGCTACCCAATATTTTATGGTTCATAGTTTTGGGCCAATTACTCATTCAAGGGCTAAGAATCTTTAAACAGCCCTATAATTGCTTTTTAGGGAGAATACATCATATATGGAGAGTCAAAAGGTCAAAGCTAGCATTGATGATATTGTTCACTTGCTTAGAGGATTAGACATGAATGGGCCTGTTTTGATTAGAGTGATGGTAAGAGTTTATTTCTATCTTATTTCTTTTCAATTTAACTAGTTTATTTTAGTTTGGGCTCTTAGTGTAAAACTCAGTCCGTATGTGTTTATTTCTAATGTTTTATGTTCTATTTTATAACCTATTTTGTAGCTAATTAGCATTAACCTAATTTTCCTATTTTACAACTTCTTAGCTAATTTTAGCATTGTTCCCCATTTAAAGGATTGAGAAACACTATGGATGAATAATTTTGGAGAATATTATTAATAATGCAGCCTGCATTTTACCCTAATTCTTATTTATGTAATTTATTTGTTTAGTGGTGAATTAACAATTGATTCTTATCACTCTTCCTTCTTTTATCTAAGGGTGTGGTGAATCTAACCAGCTTCTTCTTATTTGTGGTGAATTTCTTATGAAACAAGAGGCTGCTAGTTTTTTTTTTCTTTCTTTTAAATTTTGCTTCTTTTCATCAAATCATAAACTACCTTAAACAAAACAATCATTACTTTAGATTTCCTTAAATATCAATACAATCAGATCTCTAATTCTTGGCATATCATTTCATGTAGATCCCTAAACATAAATACAAGAACGTCTCTGATTCTTAGGCATATCATTTCATGTTTGTAGCTATGAATCTAACTTTTAGCAATGAAAGGAGATGCTTAGGAAGAAATTATGTGACAAACTCATCTTTTAGCAAATGAACTATTCAAACCATGTAAGAAAAGCAAATCAAGATGGATGTTGCCTTAGTTTGATAAGCTTCAATGAATTTTGACTACCAAAGTTGTTTTGTTGTGCTTGTTGCTATGAATCTAATGTTTAGTGTAGACAAAAAAAAAAAATTTCATGATCTTTTTGTGTGAATAACTCTTGGAAACAAAGGGTGAATCCTTGTTAATAAGAAATGAATTGATGATCTCATCTTTTAGCAAATGAGTCATTTAAAACACATCAAAAAAGCTAATCAAGATCAATTACTCATATTTTTGACAGATTTAGACTACCCAAGGAGTATTGACATATTTGTCATTATGAATCTATTGTTTAGTGTAGTTACAAAATTTAATTTCATGATTATTTTGCATTAATAACTTATGCAAACAAAAAAAGAAGCCTTGTTATTAAGAAATGTAATGATAGTCTTATCTTTTAGCAAATGGACTATTTAAATCATGTAAGAAAAGCTAATCAAGATCAATGAATCCTATGTTTGATGGAATTTAATGGACTTAGATTACCAAAGGTGTATTAACATTCTTGTCACAATGAATATAATTATTGGTGTAGATACAAAAGTTAATTTCATGATCATTTTGTGTGAATGAATCCTTAGAATAAAATGAGAAACCTTATTAGTAAGAAATGAAGTGGTGGTCTCATTCATTAAGAAAAGAGAACTTGGGGTCTTAGAGCTTTGTCAGTTACTTCTTCAATTTTTTCTTTAACTCTATTAAGTTGATTTCTTATAAATTGAAGATAAAGATTAGTATAGTTCCTTTGCTCTATAATGAGACTAATGAAAGGTTCCATTTTATGTGATAAGGTTATAACCTCACGACCTTTTATCTTAACACTTAGGTTAAGTGCAAGCTGGTGAACACTAATAACTTTTTTTCCTTTTCTTGCAAAATATTCTTCATATGCTCTCTTAAGGACCATGCATTTCTCTAAGGTAAAAAAATTTAGGAAAGGTTTTTTCTTAAATTTGTGGTCCTTTTCCAAATAGGTGAAAATATCTATTGCTCTTATACCATTGGTATATATCTTATAGCATTTATACCATATTTCTCATTCTTTCTTTTATTATTAAAAGTCATAAAAAAAAACCGTTTTCTTTTTATAGTATTCTTAGGAGAGTAAAATATCTATCTCACATTTTCATTTACCTTATTTACTACTTCAAGGACATTAGACCCCTATCTTTGTCTTGATATCCTATTTTAGATAAAAAGAGGACCTAGGACTAAATGTCTAATTAGATGTTTCTAATGGTTCATTAACCACAGAAGCAAAATTTAAGGGAGGAAAGTCAACTTTATACTAAAGTTGACTAACTTGCTCTCTTATTCTTCTAATACCTTGGTGGAAGCCATATTGTACCAGCTTAAATCAATAAGGGAGTTAATGCTTTGCAAAACCTTGGAGGACCAATGACAAGGGCAAGGTCAAAGAAAATAAAGGAAGCTCTCAACAACTTGTTGTGCCACATTCACTATCAGAAAGTTGCTAGGTACGAGTTGAGGATGATGGAGGCTTCACTGTGGCTTGCAAATGTGTCATATAAGGAGGAATTTTAGAACCATGGCCTTGGGAAGGAAGTTGGATTTGGGAGCCCATGTTTAGGCATTTAAATGGGTTATTTTCATGGGTTTTTATAATTATTTAGTGGGTTGGACGAATTTCCTTAATAAGTCCATCTTATTAACTAGGGTTTTTGGGGGTTAGCATATAAAAGGGATGGTTGGAGGGGAGGACCGGGGGGATGAGTGGATGGAGCTATTTTCTCAAGTTCTTTGAGAACTAATTTTGAACTTTTATACTTGAGCGTGTTGGTTCAATAGACTTATCTTCTTCAACATTGTTGTTGTTAGGAGTGGCATCTGAATCTTATAGTTTTGGTTCTTAGTTGTTTATAATCATTGAGTCAGGACTCTAAATCCTTTAACCTTTGTTAGAACGATCCTATACCAGCATTGGTGTTAGGTTCTGTTTACATATAATCAGAGTTCTTATCATTTAGTATCAGAGTCTTAGCTCTAACTCAGGTTAGTTATATTTTTTGTTATCATCTCTTTCATGTATTCTTCATTGTTGGTTAAATAATTAAAAGAAAAAGAAAAATTGTGTATTTCTTGGGTTTTTCTTTCTGATATTTGTTTCTTCTACATAAATACCCACAAAAAAAAGGCTTCATTGCTCAATTGGTCATTTACTCAATTATTTTCGATAATTGATTGTTGTCCGATTACATTACTCATATCATTGAATTCCTTGTCATTATGTTTGCTTTATTGCCCATCTTGTTGGTCGTGTCACTTCTTTGAAGAGGTAGGTCTAGGATTGATATATTCAAGTTTTGTTTGTTCTGAATTTAGTTTGCTTGGAACTATTGAAAGAGCTCTTAGAGTCCTGCAATTCATTGTGTGAAACATGAGAGTTAAGGACTACTATAGTTGAGTGGAGAGCAAACACGCAAAGGAGTGAGTTTTGTGAGGTATATTCTTTATTTACTAACAATCTTGCATTTATAATGTCTACTGCTAGAAAAGGTAGTTTTCCACATCTAGAGGAGGAAGTAGTTGTTCCAGATTTCAAATTTCTTATGAAATCCTTAGAGCAGAAGTTTGATAGGATTGACCAAATGTTTGGGGAAGTTTGAGACAAGATGGATAAAATAGAAGGGGAATCAAGTGTCAATCCTAAGAGGCCAGCTGGGAGGGTCATGAAGGAGCAATTTGAACATGACTTTGGTGAAGAAGGTGATGATTATTATAATGATGGTGATAATGCTAGTAGAAACTTTAGAGGTGGCTTTAGAGGAGGATGTGGTAATAGGAATGGTAGAGGAGTAAGAGGCAATGGAAATGTTTATGATAGGTACAATAGAGGTTGGGATAACAACAATAGAGTGGAGGAAGGAGTAGACAAAAATCTTAATAGTATTAAAATGAAAATACCTTCTTTCTAAGGGAAAGTTGACTTTGATGTCTATTTGGATTGGGAATGAAGGGTAGAATTAATATATGAGTGCAACAACTTCGCTGAGGAGCAGAAAGTGAAGTTAGTTGTGGTATAGTTCACTGATTATATTGTAGTATGGTGGGACCAGCAAGTTACACTAGGAGAAGAAATTTTGAGCAAACCATAAAAACTTGGAATGAGTTGAAGACTGTGATGAGAAGGAGATTTGTTCCTAACTCTTATTATAGGGGTTTGTATAACAAGTTGCAGAGCCTTATGCAAGGTTCCAAGAGTGTGGAAGAGTACCATAAAGAGATGGAAATTGCTATGGTGATGCGGAAAACCCCAAAAAGACGTGGCTTAGGGACCCAACGCACACAATGAATCAAAGATCAACCAGGAAAGCTAAATTAGAGTTTAATAACAAAAACCCTAGACCCAATATTTGAAGGAACATGAACCTAGGGTATTCAAGATGGATATGGATGCCACACTCCAGAAAAGAAAGGAATTGGGAGTGATAAGTCGATTTGAACGCCACAAGAAGAATTACCTCTTGATAAGTTCTTTAGTTCTTAAAAGAACCAAGGGAGAAAAACCCTTGCTTTCTATTTCACTCAAAGTTGTCTGATTTCCAAAGCTTACAAGGGGTGCCTATTTATAGGCTTAGATGACAATCCTAAAGAGGCAAAATTCCTATTTAGGATAAATCCCTATTTTGGAGGAATTTCGGACTAATTCCAGCACATACAATGAACTCCTATTTAGGAGTGATGCTATTACTTAGTTTGACCTATTAAGTATTCCAATTGTATTAACTAGGCCTGGACTCTCTATAAAATTTGAATTCGTACCATTTGAAGCTTGGTTGGCCTGAATCAGCCCATTTAGTGCTTCTTTAATGTTTCTGGCCCTAGCTCGTGTTATTCGGCCTTCTGGAATGTGTAATGGACCTCTTGCATCCATTGAAGCCCTAGCTCATGTTATTGGGCCTTCTGGAATGTGCAATGGACCTCTTGCATCAATTGAAGTTCTAGCTCGTGTTAGTGGGCCTTCTAAAATGTGCAATGGACTTTTTGCATCCTTTGAAGCCTTCCACCCTTCATCTCTACGGTTCTCATCATTCCCCCTTTCCTCAAAAAGATTCATCCTCGAATCATCACCTTGTTTATACTTGATGACATATGGAAAGGTCTGAATGAATTTGATCCACTTGGCATGCCTTATGTTCATCTTTCCTCGTACAAGTAGGATAGGAATTGCACAATGACTCATGCTTTCCCTCACATATCCTTTGAAAATAAGTTCCTCAACCTATCTTTTATGCTCTTTTATCTCCTCAGGATTACTCTTATATGCTGGCCAGTTTGGGATGGATGTACCAAGGATGAAAAAAATTTGATTCTTAATTCCTCTCTTAGGTAGCAATCCACTTGGGACATCATCATGGAATACATCTTCAAATTCCTACAATAGAGCAATAACAACACTAGGCAAAGATGAGTCAAACTTGTTAGTGTTAAAATAAGCCTCTTTGTACAGAAGTATGATCATAGGTTGTTTGGCATAGAATGCTCTTTTGACATCACTCTCTTTTGCGTAGAAACTTTCTCTTTTCTTCTCTTTCTCTTGTGTCATCACATTTTCTCTTCTCTTTTCTCTGTTATCAATCTTTCTTTTCTGTTCACTCTCATTTTTAATCCTTAATTGATCCTCATAAACTTGATGAGGTGATAATGGTACAAGAGTGATGGGTTTTTCATTCATTACAAAGGAATATCAATTCTTAAAGCCATCATGCATAACTCACTTGTCAAATTGCCATGGTCTTCCTAATAGAATATGGCCCACATGCATAGGTACAACATCACATAAAATTTCATCACGGTACCTTTCGATAGAAAATGATATGAGCACTTGCTTATTTACCTTGACTTCACCACTCTCATTCAACCATTGAAGCTTATATGGCCTAGGATGCTTTATAGTAGGTAAATCCAACTTCTCAACCATAGTTGTGCTAGCAACATTAGTGCAACTCCCACCATCAATAATCATACTACATACCTTATCTTTGATGAGACACCTCGTCTGAAAGATGTTATCTCATTGCACCTCATTTTCTTCCTTTACTTGCACATTCAATGCTCGCCTTGTAACAAGAGCTACTCCATTAACTAGATACTCCTCTCCATCACTTTCACCCTCTGATGATTTCATAGAATCATCATCTCATTCACTTTCAGTTTCAACTTCACCATTACTTCTCAAGATCATTGCACGCTTATTTGGACATTGAGATGCAATGTGACCCCTAATATTTAAAACATTTAACATCTCTATTTCTACTTGGTTGGGGGTCAGAATTACCTGCCTCCTTGCTAGAACCCACATTTTTGTACTTGGATAGCTCGGCTTTGGGCTTGTAGTTGGTCATCTCGTCCCTTTTATTCCAATTTGGCTTCCAAGATAAGGTAGATCCTGAGTTCTGCCCAAATCGTGTGGAACCCTTTCATTTGAGTTGCCTTTCAACTTTCATGGCCATGCGCACCATGTCTTCTAATTCCATATAGTGTTGCAATTCAACCACGTTTGCTATGTCCCTATTTAGCCCTCGCAAAAATTGAGCCATGGTTACTTCTCTATCTTCTTTTACATTTGCCCGAATCATGGTAATCTTTATCTCCTTGTGGTAATCCTTCACACTTTTGGTGCCCTGAGTGAGCCCTTACAACCTTTGGTATAGCTCCCTGTAATAGTGATTAGGGACAAACCTCCTCCTCATGATAGCCTTCATCTCTTCCCATGTATCAATAAGCCGCTCATGATTCCTTCTCCTACTTAAAACAAGTTGATCCCACCAAATAATAGTATAATCAGTGAATTCAACTGTAGCAAGCTTTACCTTTTTCTCCTCAGAATAGTTGTGGCAGTCAAAAACCGATTTAACCTTCTTCTCCCATTCTAGGTATGCATTAGGATCATTATTACCTTAAAATGAAGGAATTGTCATTTTAATACTGCCCAAATTATGGTCATAGGTGTCTTGCCTCCCAAATTCTCTTTGATCCCTTCTATTGCTAGCAGTTTTGACCACAGTAGTTTGATCGTCAAATTCATCTCTACGGTTCTCATCATATGGTGAGGGCAAGTGTAATAGAGGATAGGGAGGCAACCGTGGCTAGGTTCCTCCGAGGGATGAATAGAAGCATAGCTGATGTGGTAGAATTGCAACGCTATGTAGAGCTTGAAGACATGATACACATTGCCATGAAAGTTGAGAGGTAACTTAAGGGAAGGAGCACTTCTAGATATAATTAGAACTTAGGTTCATCTTTTTGGAAGTTGAACTAGGGGAAAAAGGAAGAGAAGATGACTTTTAAGCTTATAACCAATTCACATAGACCTAAGACTAGTGGGGGCCACCTAGAAAGGGGCAAATTTAAAGAAAAACTTGAGGGCACCCATGGAAAAACTAGAGACATCAAATGCTTTAGGTGTCTAGGTAAGGGTCACGTGGCTTCATAATGTCCTAACAAGATAAACATGTACCTTAAGGAGAATGGTGACTATGTGTCTGGCAGTGATGCTAGTGATGAGGACCAAATGCTACCACTAGAGGATACTAGTGATGTTGATGAAGGGATAAAGTATCCAGAACATGGTGGAAGGCTTTTAGTAGCAAGGAGAGCCCTTAGTTTATAGGTTAAGGAGGAGGATGATGTTAAGACACAGCGAGAAAATATTTTCTATACTCGATGTTTAGCTCAAGATAGATTCTGTTGCTTGATCATCAATGGAGGTAGTTGCACTAATGTAGCGAGTACAACATTGGTGGGAAAATTGAACTTGCCTACAACTAAACATCCTAGGCCATATAATTTGCAATGGTTGAATGACAATGGAGTGGTGAAAGTGACTAAACAAGTTATGGTTCCATTTTCCATTGGTAGATATAAGGACAATTTGTTTTGTGATGTTGTGCCTATGCAGGCCAGGCATTTGTTATTAGGCCGTCCTTGGCAATTTGATAGAAAAGTTTTGCATGATTGTTACAAGAACCGTTATTCTTTCACCATGGATGGAAAACCATTTACACTTGTTCCATTGACTCCAAAATAGGTGTATGAAGACCAAGTGAGACTTTATGAAAGCGAGCAAAAGAGGAGGAGCGAAAAGAAAGAGAGAGTCAAGAGAAAAGAAAGTGAAGGAGAGAAAAAGAAGGTTAACACATTTGAGAGTGCTAAGTACAAGAGTGGTCAGGTTCACAAGAGTAAAGATGAAAGAAAACAAGTGAGTGTGTCTGCAAAGGGAGCAGATGTTAGGGTTGCCTTCCAAGCTAGGTAGCAAATGATCTTGATCCTTTACAAAGATTCTTATTTCTCTAACACTAACTTTGATTCATCTTTTCCTAGTGCCATTTCATCTTTGTTGCTGGATTATAATGATGTTTTCCTTAAAGGGATCCTAGATGGTTTACCACTAAGAAGAGGGATTGAACATCACATTGATCTTATTCTTAGAGCTCCCATTCCTAATAAGCCAGCGCATAGAAGTAATCCTGAGGAGACAAAGGATCTTCAGAGGCAAGTTGATGAGTCAATGAAGAAGGGACATGTAAGGGAGAGTATGAGTCCATGTGTAGTGCCAGTGTTGCTTGTGCTAAAGAAAAATAGATCTTGGAGGATGTGTGTCAATTGTAGAGCTATCAACAAAATAATAGTTAAGTATCAACATCATATACCCAAGCTTGATGATATGCTAGATGAATTACATGGTGCATGTTACTTCTCTAAAATTGACCTTAAAAGTGGGTATCATCAAATTAGGATAAGGGAAGGAGATGAATGGAAAATTGCATTCAAGACCAAGCATGGTTTGTATGAATAGTTAGTTATGTCCTTTGGTTTGACTAATGCACCTAGTACTTTTATAAGATTAATGAATCATGTTTTAAGACCTTTCTTGGGAAAGTTTATTGTGGCTTATTTTGATGACATATTAGTATATAGTAGGAATTTAGAAGAACAAGTTGAACATTTTCATTGCATGCTTGATGTTTTGAGGAAAGAGAATTTGTATGCCAATTTGAAAAAATGCGATTTTTGTAAGGATCATGTTATTTTCCTGGGTTATGTTGTGTCTGCTCATGGCATAGAGGTTGATAAAGAGAAGATTAAGGCAATTTAAGAATGGCCTATACCTAAGAGTGTGAGTGATGTGAGGAGTTTCCATGGTCTAGCTAGCTTTTATAGGATGTTCATTAAGGATTTTAGTACCATAGCTGCACCATTGATTGAGGTGATTAAAAAGAGTGTGGGTTTCAAGTGGAGTAAGGAACAACAAGATGCCTTTGATTTGCTCAAGTCTTAGTTATGTAATGCACCATTTCTTACTTTGCCTGATTTTTCTAAGATCTTTGACATTGAATGTGATGCATTGGGCATTAGGATTGGGGGAGTTCTTATGCAAAAGAAATGACCTATTGTATTCTCTAGTAAGAAGTTGAGTGGGGCAACATCGAATTATCCAACTTATGATAAAGAAATGTATGCACTTGATAGGACTTTAGAAATGTGGTAGCATTACCTTTGGCCCAAGGAGTTTGTAATTCATACTGATCATGAGTCTTTAAAATATTTTAAGGGGCAAGGTAAGTTGAATAGGAGAAATGCAAAATGGGTTGAATTTATTGAAACTTTTCTTTATGTAATTTAATACAAATTAGGTAAGGAAAATATTGTTGTTGACACATTGTTATGTAGGTACACATTGATTAGCACTTTGAGCATTAAGTTGCTGGGGTTTAAGCATATTATTGATTTGTATGCTAATGATTTTGACTTTAGTAACATATATACTGCATGTGAGAAAACTGCTTTTGGTAAGTTCTATAGACATGAGGGGTATTTGTTTAGAGTAAATAAGCTCTGTAGTCCTCAAGGGTCTATGAGAGCATTACTTGTGAGAGAAGCTCATGGGGGTGGTTTGGCATTCAAAAGACTTTTGATGTTTTAAATGAACATTTCTTTTGGCCACATATGAAAAGGGATGTTGAAAGAGCTTGTGCCAAGTGTATTACCTATAGACAAGCTAAGTCTAGGGTTTTGCCCCATAGTAAGTATATGCCCTTAGAAATTCCTTGTGAACCTTGGACCAACATTTCTATGGATTTTATTCTTGGGTTACTTAGGTCCAAGAAGGGCCGAGATTGTATTCTTATTGTAGTTGATAGGTTTTCAAAGATGGCACATTTCATTACTTACACCAAAATGGATGATGTCATACACATTGCAGACTTATTTTTTAGAGAGATTGTTCACCTACATGGAGTGTCAAAGAGTATTGTGTCAGACCGTGATGCAAAATTTTTAAGCCATTTTTGGAAAACATTGTGGGGTAAGTTTAGAACAAAGTTGTTGTTTTCTACAACTTGCCATCCACAAACTGATGGATAGATTAAGGTAGTAAATCGAACTCTAGGTACATTATTATGTGTTGTTATTGGTAAGAACTCTAGAACCCGGGAAGAATGTTTGCCTTTTGTGGAGTTTGCCTATAATTGTGCTATTCATAATACTATAGGTTATTCTCCTTTCAAGCTTGTTTATGGTTTTAATCCATTATCTCCTTTGAATTTGGTACCATTGCCTATATAGGACAGGGTTAATTTAGATGGAAAAAAGAAGGCTAAAGTGGTTAGGCAACTTCATGAGAAAGTTAGGCTTAACATTGAGAGAAAAACCTAACAATATGAAACACAAGACAACAAAGGTCTTTGGCATATCACTTTTGAACCTGGTGATTGGGTTTAGGTACATTTACGGAAGGATAGATTTCCTATGCAAAGGAAATCAAAGTTACAACCAAGGGGAGATGGTCCTTTTCAAGTGGTGGCAAGAGTCAACGATAATGCATATAAACTTGACTTGCTAGGTGAGTATAATGTGAGTGTAACATTTAATGTTTCTGACCTTTCTCCTATTCTCTTTGATGATATAGGTGCTGATTTAAGGACAAATCATTTTGAGGAGAACGGGAATGATGGAAGCCATATTGTACCAGCTCAAATCAACAAGGGAGTTGATGCTTTGAAAACCTTGGAGGACCAATGACAAGGGCAAGTTTAAAGAAAATAAAGGAAGCTCTCAACAACTTGTTGTGCCACATTTACTATCAGGAAGTTGCTAGGTATGAGTTAAGGATGATGGAGGCTTCACTAGGGCTTGCAAATGTGTCATTTGTGGAGGAATTTGAGAACCATGGCCTTGGCAAGGAAGTTGGATTTGAGATTCCATGTTTAGGCATTTAAATGGGTTATTTTCATGGGTTTTTATTATTATTTAGTGGGTTTGACGAATTTCCTTAATAAGCTTATCTTATTAGCTAGGGTTTTTGGGGGTTAGCATATAAAAAGGGTGGCTGAAGGGGAGGATCGAGGGGATAAGTGGATGGATCTATTTTCTCTAGTTCTTTGAGAACAAATTTTGAACTTTCATACTTAAGTGTGTTAGTTCAATAGACTTATCTTCTTTAACATTGTTGTTGTTAGGAGTGGCGTCTGAATCTTATAGTTCTGGTTCTTGGTTGTTTATAATCATTGGGTCAGGAATCCAAATCCCTTAACCTTTATTAGAACGATCATATACTAGCATTGGTGTTGGGTTCTATTTACATATAATCGGAGTTCGTATCATACCTTTAATCTCAATGATTGACATGAAGGAGGTTGAGAATCTAGCTTTAATATTTTCTCTTCCCTTTTCAAGGTTTAACCTCACACTTATAGATGGAGCAAATCAAATTCTGACATCCTCATCTTTGAATTCAATTATTTCTTCCATTTGTCTATTAACCTGTTTAACAGGCTTAATTGCTTTTTCTCACATCCATTTTTTAAGTAATTTAACTTGATCTCAAGCAATTATATTAGGAACTAAAATATTAGATTTTAACCTATTAGTCAAAAAATAATATAGTAGTCCCTTTATCCGTATATCTTACTGGAATTTCCTTGATTCTTGGCGCAGTGGTATTCATAACCTTATAGTGTATCCTATAAATAAGAATTAGATTTTTTGAAATAACATCATATCAAATCCTTTAGTTTTAATATTCAAACATAAAACATGCATCAAATTAGGATGTGTTTCTATTATTTTAAAAGTATCAAGGTAAAGGAGGCTATGACATGGTAGTACATTTGTTTTTATTTTTATCTTCTTAATTGCCTTTGTAGGTTCATCTGTTCATTCAAAAGGACTTTTTTTCTAAACCTTTCAAACAAAGGCATAGCCTTATAACCTAATTCTTTCTAAAATTTTGAAATATAATTTAGACAACTTAAACACCTTTATAATTGTTATTTTTCTCTAATTTCATCAAGAAAATTAAAGTCAAATTTAATTATTCAGTTAATAGGAACAATAGTTCCATTTTCCATTAAGTAATTAAGGAATCTAACCGTAGTTTGGAATAACTTCATCTTTTTGGTTGATACAATTAAACCAATTTTTTCAATAACCTTTAAAAAATATGTTTAAATATTTAAAATGTTGTATGATATGTTAGAAAATATTAACACATTATCAATAAAAGTAATAGTAAATGTTGAATAAACACTAAATTTTTCATTTATGATTTTTTAAAGTTTAGAAGGTGTATTTTTTAACCCAAAAGGCATCATATTCCATTCATAACGTTCGAATGAAACTATAAATGTTGTTTTATACTTATCCTTTTCATGAATCTAGATTTGCAAATAACCAAATTTCATATTAAATTTTGGAAATATTTGAACTTTATAAAGCCTATTTAGTAAATCTTTTTTATTAGGTATAAGATATCCAATCCATCTCAAGACCTTATTGAAGGGTTTATAATTAATAACTAATCTTAGAACTCCCTCTAATTATATAGAACTTTCCACATAAAATAATAGGCAACTCCATTGATTGTTACTTTTTCTAATAAGCTCTTTTTCTAAGAGATCATTTAGTTCTTTTTTGCAAATATGTAAATGCCTTAGTCCCATCGCTATGAACTTGGCTTCAGTAGGCATTTGACTTTCATTAAAAGTCACTTCATATAGTAATTTTACCATATACTTCTTTTTATCCCAAAAGCAATAGGAACTTTTGCATAAGCCATATTTTCTAGTTTTTTTTTTTTTTTGTAATTCCTATATTGTAACTCATATAACAGGAGTATTGATCTTTTCTTGTAAATATTTATTTTTTATCTCACTCTCAGATTGAATAAATCTCTCTTTTCTCTTTTTCAATTTTTAAAGTACGTCTATCTCCCCATATTGAGGGGTAGATATAAATTTAAAACTAATAAGATTTTTATTTATTTCTAAGAAAATCTCTTTATTGCTAATTTCCTTAATAAGATATAGTATGTTCAGGAAAGGATCTCTTAAGATAACATCCTAAGATATGTTTTTAACCAATACAAAAGGAATCATTATGCTAATTCCTCTGTTGTATATTGTTGCATGAGATAACTTGTATTCAGTAACAAACTTGCTTTTATTAGCAATTTTTAGCATTTTTGTTGTTTTTGAAAAGTATTTTGAAGGAACTATTCCCTCATCAATGTAATTCATGTTTGTGCCTAAATCAATTAAGGTGATAGTTGAAAAGATATACTTTTTAACGATTACTATTTCAATCTAAGTATGTCACTTATCGGTAATTACCTTATCAATGAGATTAGCATATTAAAGAGTACTTAACTCTTCTTTTAATGAAGTATTGGCAATATCTGGAGGTTCCTTTATCCTATTAGACATATTCTAGAACTAAAATTCTTTCTCTGAAGTCTTTCATTTTAGTTTTTAATTGATTAATCTTAGTTTTAAGCTCCCCAATGAAAGGTTTTATTATTATTAATCTAGTTTTTAAATTAGAATGATTATTTCTAATTCTTTAAATAATAATTTTTAATCTATAATCTTCTTCAAGTTCTTTAACACTAATCTCATTTTGTGATAGATGAAGATATTTCTCCAACTATTTTATTTTTTTTCTTTGGATATATAATCTTATTGATAAGATCCAATATCAGATTGTCTTTTTTTGTAAGGATTAATAAACGATTACTTTTACATAAGACTTGATAATAGTTATCTTAATTCTTTGTATATATAACTAGAGTAATCAATAACTTTTCTATAATAAGATTTTAACCTTTTTTTTTTATCCTTTAGAAAATAGGGTAGGTAACCTAGACAAAACGTTTTCTTTCTAGAAAATACTTTGACTATCTTTTTTGGTCAAAACTTTTGAAAAGAACACATCTTTATACCACTTAAAGTGAGATAGATTTGGGCATCTCAAATTAATGAGTTGCTTATATGTTTTGTCTACTAATAAGGTAGTTGTACCACTAAAAAGGTTAATAATTGTATAAATCAGTGTGTTAACTAATTACATTCCTTACTTTATTTTTACAGTATTAAATATTTGATACTTAGCTT
>JAHLGP010020639.1:5336493-5383228 GCA_020141445.1 Bruguiera sexangula
CAAATATCATGTTTTACTCACCATTCAAAATGCAATGGCTTTAACAATAAATTTAATAATCAAAACATTGCATTTTCTCAACAAGAAGTTTCCCACTTCCCTTAAGAGCAATATGGTTGACCAAAGATTAAAACTTGTGATTACTATTTATAATATTCCTCCATAGAATTTTATTTTATGCAATTGAGTCCATTACTTCTCTTTTTGTTCAATTAAGATTTTCAAATATTATGTTTTACTCACCATTCAAAATGTAATGACATTGACAATAAATTTAACAATCAAAACATTGCATTTTCTCAACTTTTAGAATTTTAAATCCTTATAAGGATCAATCCATTGTGAATAATCAGTTGAATTTAAATTTTGTAATTTTTTTAATTGTCTACTTTGCCATAATGTAATTTGAAATAATTTATATAATTTTTGTCTACCAACCTATTACTTAAGAAAAAGTTTCCCCACTCTCCTCAAGACCAATATCGGTGACCCAAGGTTGAAGCTTGTGATTACTATTTATAATATTAATCCACAAAAGTGTATTTTATACAATTGAGTCCATTACTTGTAGTTTTGTAAAATTAAAATTTTCAAATATTATGTTTTACTGATCATTCAAAAGGCAATGACTTTAACAATAAAATTAGTTATCAAAACATTACCTTTTCTCAACTTTTAGAATTTTAAATTCCTATAAGGATAAATCCATTGTTAATAATTAGTTGAATTTAAATTTTGTAATTTTTTTAATTGTCTCCATTGTCGCAAAGCAATTTGAAATAATTTATATAATTTTTGTCTACTGACATATTACTTAAGAAAAAACAAATACAATGGACTCTAATAAGAAGTTTCCCACTCCCCTTAAGAGTAATATGGTTGACCCAAGATTGAGACTTGCGATTACTATTTATAATATTCATCCATAAATTTGTATTTTATACAATTGAGTCCACTACTTCTTTTTTTTGTTTAATTAAAATTTTCAAATATTATATTTTACTCACCATTTAAAATGCAATGACATTAATAATAAATTTAATAATCAAAACATTGCATTTTCTCAATTTTTAGAATTTTAAAGTGCTATAGGGATAAATCCATTGATAATAATCAGTTGAATGTAAATTTTGTAATTTTTTTAATTGTCTCCTTTGCCACAATGTAATTTGAAATAAGTTATATAATTTTTGTCCACCAACATATTACTTAAGAAAAAGCAAATATAATGGACTCTAAAAAGAAGTTTCCCTATTACCCTCCAAAGCAATATGGTTGGCCCAAGATTGAAGCTTGCGATTACTATTTATAATATTTATTCACAAAAGTGTATTTTATACAATTGAGTCCATTACTTGTATTTTTGTTCAATTAAGATTTTCAAATATTGTGTTTTACTCACCATTCAAAATGCAATGGCATTAACAATAAATTTAATAATCAAAACATTGCATTTTCTCAACTTTTAGTATTTGAAAGTCCTATAGCGATAAATCCATTGTTAATAATCAATTGAATTTAAATTTTGTAATATTTTTAATTGTCTCCTTTGCCATAATGCAATGTGAAATAATTAATATAATTTTTGTCTACCAATATATTAATTAAGAAAAAGCAAATAAAATGGACTCTAATAAGAAGTTTCCCCACTCCCCTTAAGTGCAATATGGTTGACTAAAAATTGAAACTTGCTATTTCTATTTATAATATTCATCCAGAAAAGTGTATTTTATACAATTGAGTCCATTACTTGTATTTTTGTTCAATTAAGACCTTTAAATATTATGTTTTTCTTACCATTGAAATGCAATGACATTAGCAATAAATTTAAAAATCAAAACATTGCACTTTTTCAATTTTTAGAATTTTAAAGTCTTGTAGGAATGAATACATTGTTAATTTATCTGTTGAATATTAATTTTTGTAATTTTTTTAATTGTCTCCTTTGTGCCATTACTATTTTAAATGATTTATATAATTTTAGTCTAAGAAAATATTACTTTAGAAAGGGCTAATCTATAGGACTCTAGGAAGTCTCCCCACTCCCCTCAAAAGCAATATGCTTGGCCCAACATTGAAGTTTGGGATTGCTATTTATAATATTCGTCTGCTAAAGTGTAATTTATACAATTAAGTCCTTGTATTTTTGTTCAATTATTATTTTCAAATATTACATTTTACTCACCATTCAAAATAAAAGGGCATTAATAATAAATTTAATAATCAAAAGATTGTGTTTTTTCAGCTTTTAAAATTTTAAAGTCCTATAGGGATAAATCCTTTGTTAATAATCAATTGAATTTATATTTTATAATTTTTTTAATTGTCTCTTTTGCCATAAAGCAATTTCAAATAATTTTTATAATTTTTGTCTACCAACATATTACTTCAGGAAAAGCGAATGCAAAGGACTTTAATAAAAAGTTTCCTCACACCCCTCAAGAGCAATATGGTTGACCCAAGATTAAAGCTTGCAATATGGTTGACCCAACATTGTTTGATAGCCACTAGGACTCATGAGGGAAGTGAGGAAACTTTTTATTAAAGTCCATTGCTTTTGATTTTCCTTGAGGTAATATGTTGGCAGGCAAAAATTATAAAAATTATTTGAAATTGCTTTGTGGCAAAGGAGAGAATTAAAAGAATTATAAAATATAAATTCAACTCATTATTAACAAAGGATTTATCCCTATAGGACTTTAAAATTCTAAAAGTTGAAAAAACACAATGTTTTGATTATTCATTTTATTGTTAATGCCCTTACATTTTGAATGGTGAGTAAAACATAATATTTGAATATATTAATTGAACAAAAATACAAGTAATGAACTCAATTATATAAAAGACACTTTAGTGGACGAATATTATAAATATCAATGTCAAGTTTCAATGTTGGGTCAAACATATTGCTCTTTAGAGGAGTGGGAAAACTTCTTATTAGAATCTATTACATTTGCTTTTTCTTAAGTAACATGTTGGTAAACAAAAATTATAAAAATTATTTCAAATTACTTTGTGGCAAAGGAGAGAATTAAAAAAATTATAAAATATAAATTAAATTGATTATTAACAATGGATTTATCCCTTTAAAATTCTAAAAGTTCAAAAAACGCAATATTTTCATCATGAAATTTATTGTTAACGCCCTTGCATTTTGAATGGTGAGTAAAATATAATATTTGAAAATCTTAATTCAACAAAAATACAAATAATACAATTATAAAATATAATATTCGAAAATCTCACATTGCATTGTGGCAAATGAGACAATTAAAAAAATTATAAAATATAAATTGAATTGATTATTAACAATGGATTTATCCCTTTAAAATTCTAAAGGTTCAAAAAATGCAATGTTTTGATTATGAAATTTATTGTTAATGCCCTTACATTTTGAATGGTGAGTAAAATATAATATTTGAAAATCTTAATTCATCAAAAATACAAGTAATGGACTCAAGTGTATAAAATACACTTTTGTGGATGAATATTATAAATAGTGATCGCAAGTTTCAATCTTGGGTCAACCATATTGCTCTTAAGGGGAGTGGGGAAACTTCTTATTATAGTCTATTGTATTTGCTTTTTGTTAAGTAATATGTTGGTAGACAAAAATTATATAAATTATTTCAAATTGCATTGTGGCAAAGGAGACAATTAAAAGAATTATAAAATATAAATTCAACTGATTATTAACAAAGGATTTATGCCATTAAAACTTTAAAATTCTAAAAGTTGAAAAAAAATGCAATGTTTTGATTATTAAATTTATTGTTAATTCCCTTGCATTTTGAATGGAAAGTAAAACATAATATTTGAATATGTTAATTGAACAAAAATACAAGTAATGAACTCAATTGTATAAAATACATTTTAGTGGACAAATATTATAAATAGCAATGTCAAACTTCAATGATAGGTCAAGCATATTGCTCTTGAGAAGAGTGGGGAAACTTCTTATTAGAGTCCATTATATTTGCTTTTTCTTAAGTAACATGTTGGTAGACAAAAATTATAAAAATTATTTCAAATTGATTTGTGGCAAAGTAGACAATTAAAAAAATTATAAAATATAAATTGAATTCATTATTAACAATGAATTTATCCCTTTTTTCTAGAAACGAAATAGAAAGAAAAACTAGTAGCCACTTGTTTGATAAGAAATTCACTACAAACAAAAAGAAACTATGAACCACATGATCTTAGGCAACCCTTATAACTATGGAGCACATCATCCTTCCCCTTGTTGAATAGGATTTGCCTTCAAACCCAACACCTCACTATCCTCTAAGTAAGGCAATAGATCCCTCATATTGAATGGTTGATACATTATATTCAACAAAAGCCAAGCAATCATCCCAATTCTTCTAATTCTTATTAACAATAGTTCTAAGAAATAAAGAAAGTGTACCATCTACCACTTTAGTCTGCCCATATGTTTGTGGATGACATGTTGTGCTAAAGAGCAGTCTTGTGCTAAGCTTCTTCTACAAGGTTTTTCAAAAGTAACTCAAGAACTTGGCATACTAGATCAAACACCATACTCTTTGGTATTCTATGTAATCTCACAATTTCTTGAAAGAACTAATCTACCACCTTATCAATTTTGTGATAAGGTACAAAGTGAGACATCATTAAGAACCTATCAACAATCACCATAATTGAATCCTTCCCTTTTTGTGCTCTTAGCAACCCATGTACAAAATCTATACATCAACCCAAGGCTGGTCTAGAATAGGTAATGACATATACAACCCTAGAGCAACCTCTTCACTATTTGTCTTCTTACCAACCATGCACCTCTCTATCACATGATATACATCTCTAATAATCCCTAACCAATAAAAATGCTCTTTAACTAGCTCTAAAGTCCTTTTTTCACTATGTCTAGTTAAACTTCCACCATGCCCCTCCCTTACTAAAAGTTTCCTAATAGATTCCTTAGGAATACAAAGCCCTCCAAATCTAAACAAGCACCCTTTAAGCCTATAAAAGCCATGAATTGCCCCTTTCTCACAAGCCAACTAAATAGAAGCAAACTTTAGATCATCCAAATATTGACTCATAATAAATTTAAAACCCATTAACTTAGCATTCAATAATGAGATTGAAGCATACCTCTTTGACTACATTTACATTTCCCTTTTTATACTTGATGACATATGGAAAGGCCTCCAAGAACTCCACCCATTTAGCATGCCTTCAATTTAGTTTGCTTTGTCCCTTGAAATGCTTCAAGGATTCATAATCAGTGTGTATAGCAAACTCCCTAGGCAACGAGTAGTGCTGATAACTCTCCAAAACTTGAATTAGTGCACAGAACTCCTTCTCATATATTGAATAATTTAGGATTGTCCCCCCTAACCTCTCACTAAAATAGACCATGGGACATTTATCTTACATAAAAACAACCCCAAATCCCACTCTCGAAGCATCACACTCCACTTTAAAAGTTTTTGAAAAATCAAGAAGAGTTAAGATAATTGTTGAACACATCTTCTCCTTAATTTGCTCAAAACTATTTTTGGGCACCCTCTTTCTACCTAAAGTAACCACTTTCTTGATACATTCAGTCAAAGGAGCAAGAATAGTGCTGAAATTTATCACAAACCTCGTATATAAGGATGCTACTCGTGGAAACTCCATACCTTCAAAACACTAGTAGGTATAGGCCACTCCTTAATAGCTTTCACTTTCTCCCCATCAACTAACCCCATGTTGTGCAAATACATAATTGAGAAAATGACCTAGTCTTGGCATAATTCATACTTGGCATAATTCATACTTCTTTAAGTTGCCTAACAATTTCTCTTGTTGTAGTACTCCAAAGACTTCCCAAAGGTGCTTCACTTGTTCCTCATGATTCCCGTTATAAATTAAAATGTTATTAAAATAAACCATAATAAATATACCAATAAACTTACAAAGCACATGATTCATCAATTTCATGAAAGTATTTAACGCGTTAGACAAGGCAAAGGGCATGACCAGTCACTCATGCAACCCATGTTATACTTTGTCTTGAATGCAGTTTTCCACTCATCTCCGTCTTTTATCTGAATTTGATGATAATTGCTCTTCAAATTTACCTTTGAAAACACTTTAGAACCATGTAACTCGTCAAGCATATCATCTAGCTTAAGATAGTAGAAAAGAAGGGAATTAGAAGTGATAAGATGAGTTGAATGCCACAAGAAGAGGTACTTCTTGATAAGTTCTTTAGTTCTTGAAAGAACCAAAGGAGAAAACTCTCGCTTTTTATTTCTCATATTTTCTGATTTTTCAGAGGTTATAAGGGGATGCCTACTTATATGCTAAGATAGCAATCCTAAAGAGGCATAAAATTCCTATTTAGGAAAAATTCTTATCTAGGATAAATTCATATGTAGAAAACTTCCACTTTTATAGCAATCACTTATTTAGGATAAACTAGCCTTGGTCCATTAATACTCCAATCATATTTATAAGGTCTTGACTCTCTTTCAAGCTTGAATTTACTCCATTAGTAACATGGTTGGCCTAAATGTCCTCAGTTAACTCATTTAGTATTTCTTTCATCTTTTTGGCTCTAGCTTATGTTATTGGACCTTCTAGAATGTGCAATGGACCTCTTGCATCCTTTGAAGCCTTCCATGCATCATCTCCAAGCTTCTTATCAAAAAGTGAGGACACAAGAGAGAAGAAAATAGAAAGTTTCTATGCAAAAGACAATGATGTCAAATATTTTATGCCAAATAGCCTATGATCGTACTTTTGTACAAAAAGGCATATTTTAACTCTAACAAGTTTGACCCATTTTTTCTTAGTGTTGTTCTCTTTTTCAAGAATTTGAAGATGTGTTCCTTGAGAATGTTTGAAGTAGATTACTGCCTAAGAGAGGAATTGAGCATTAAATTGATTTTATACCTGGTGCATCCAACCCAAACCGGCCAACATATAGGAGTAATCCTAAGGAGACAAAAGAGCTTTAAAGGTAGGTTAAGGAGCTTATTTTGAAGAGATATGTGAGGGAAAGCATGAGTCGCTATGTAGTTCCTATCATACTTATACCTAAGAAAGATGGAACTTAGAGGATGAGTGTTGAATGTTGAGTAATCAACAAAATCACTATAAAGTATCATCACCCCATACCATGGTTAAATGACATGTTGGATGAATTGCATGGTTCATGTGTCTTTTCTAAAATTGGTTTGACAAGTGGATATCACTAGATTAGGATGAGACAGGGAGATGAATGGAAAACAACTTTCAAAAATAAGTATGGTATGTATGATTATGCCATTTGGTCTCACTAATATGCCAAGAACTTTTATGCAATTAATGAATCATGTTTTGTGTCCATTCATTCATAAATTTGTGGTTGTGTATTTTGATAATATTTTGGTTTATAAAAAAACTTTAGAAGAGCATCTTGATTATTTACATTTTATTCTAATTGTTTTACATTCTTAGAAATTGTATGCTAATTTCAAGAAATATTCCTTTCGTACAACCAAATCATATTTCTCGACTATGTTGTTAGTGCTAATAGTATTAAGGTTGATGAAGAAAACATTAAGGCAATTTGTGATTGGCCTACACCTAAGTTAGTTAGCAATATGTGCAATTGTCATGGTCTAGCTAGTTTCTATAAACACTTTATTAAGGACTTTAGCACCATTGCTGTTGCACTAAGGTTATCAAAAAGGGTTTTAATTAAGGTAGTGATCAAGACAAGATTTTTAATTGCATTAATGAAAAATCAAGTTTTGCACCCTTACTTGCTTTACCTGATTTTGCAAAAACTTTCAAGATTGAGTGTGATGCTTCAAGTCATTGCATTGGAGCTATTTTGATATAGGAAATGCATCCAATTGCCTGCTTTAGTGAAAAGCTAAGTGGAAAGCAAGTCTTAATTATCCTACTTATGACAAAGAGATGTATGCATTGGTATAGACTTTGGAGACATGGAAACACTACCTTTGGCCCAAGGAGTTTTTCATCCATAATCCTTGAAGCACTAGAAGGGACAAGGAAAGTTGAACAAAAGACATACTAAGTGGGTTGAATTCATTGAGACCTTTCCTTACATCATCATATATAAATAAAGTAAGGAAAATGTGGTAGCTGATGCATTACCTCATAGGTATGCCCTTATTTCTACACTTACTGAAAAATGATTAGGATTTGAATATATTAAAGATTTATATATGAAAGATGTTGACTTTGCTAATGTATATGGAGCATGTGGGAAGTCAGCCTTTGAAAAGTTTCATAGGCATAAGGGTTTCTTATTTAGGAAAAATCATTTATGTGTGCCTATGACTTCTTTAAGGGAGTTGGTTGTGAGAGAAGCTCGTGGGGGTGGTCTAATGGGTCATTTTGGGGTTAGGAAAACCCTAGATGTCCTAGTCGAACATTTATTTTTGCCACACATGAAATGAGATGTTGAGAGGATATGTGAGAAATGCATAGCATGCAAATAGGCTAAATCTAGAGTTTTACCCCATGACTTGCATACCCCTTTACCCACACCTAGCCATCCCTGGGTTGATTTATTTATGGACTTTGTATGACTTTGTACTAGAGTTGTAGCAATGAAAAATGGGTAGGGATTTTGTACCATAAAACTAATGATGCAAGCCATATGGTTGACTTGTTCTTTAGAGAAGTAGTACATTTGCATGACATGCTATAGAGCATTGTTTTAAATGGGGATTCAAAGTTCTTAAGCTACTTCTATAAGACTTTGTAGGGTAAGTAAGATACTAAACTATTGTTGTTAATTACTTGTCACCCACAAACTACTGGGTAGATTGAGATGGTTAATTGAACTCCTTTTACTCTTTTACGTGTTATTATTCGAATGAATTTGAAAATATGAAAAAATTGTTTACTGCATATCAAGTTTGCATATAATAAAAGTGTTTGTTTTGCTACTAGTTACTTTCCATTTTGAAATTGAGAATGGTTTCAATCCTTTGACTCATTTGAATTTGGTGCTTATACCTATCGATAAGTATGCTAGATTAGATGGTGAATGCAAGACTGACATAGTGAAGAAATTGCATGAAAAGGTGTGGTAACATATTGTGAAGGAATTGAGCAATATGCATCCTATGTCAACAAAGGGTGAAAGAAAGTGGTGTTTGAACCTAGTAATTAGGTTTAGGTGTATATGTGCAAGAAATGGTTCCCAGCTTAGAGGAGATGGTCCATTTCAAGTAGTAGCATATATTAATGATAATGCCTATAAGTTGGACCTTCCTGATAAGTATAATGTGAGTGCAACATTTAATATTTCTGATCTTTCTCCTTTTAATGTAGGTGATAATTGAAGGACAAATCCTTCCAAGGAGAGGATGGAATGATAAGAAGCTTAGAGATGATGCATGGAAGGCTTCAAAGGATGCAAGAGATCCATTACACATTCCAAAAGGTCACTAACTAACTCAGGTATAGGCCAATCATGGATTGCGATAACTTTTTCCTTATCAACCTTAATACCTTTAGCACTCATAATACAACCAAGAAATATGATTTGATTAGTGCAAAAGGAACATTTCTTGAAGTTAGAATACAATTTCTTTGAAATAATTACAAGATTTAACCTTCAACCATGACCTTGATAAGTTCACAAAGTTCAATAAGAATCAAAAGAGAAAATTCTCACTTTTTTTTTCGTTGATCATCTATATCTTTTAAAAATAAAATGAAAACTATTGATAAGCTGAAATAACAACCCTAACCCTTGAAATAAGAAAAACTTTCTAAATAAGCTAATAGCAAACAAATTAAGGTTAGTTCAGTCAAATTCCTAATGCCATATGTTTAGTATCAAATTGGTTTGCCAATAGGCTTATGACCAGAGTCAATCAGCCTAAGTTAGCTAATTGTGAAGAGTTGAGGCAATAAAGTAATGAAATTAGTGAGTTGAGCATTGGGTCTAGGTTTCTTCCTACATTCATGTTCCTTTAAACATTGGCTCAAGGTTTTACTCTTGTTAAGCAAAATTTAACTTTCTCGGAGTTTTGAATTCCTAGTTTTGCTTATGCATTTCATTGTACTCTATGGGGTTCACATTAGTTAGTATTAAAGCATTAGGGTTTAAATCAGGTTTGCTTATGTGTAGGCCAATCACGGATTGCCCTAACTTTTCCTCATCAATCTTAATACCTTTAGCACTCATAACATAGCCAAGAAATATGATCTGATTAGTACAAAAGGAACATTTTTTGAAGTTAGCATAAAATTTTCTCAGAATGTAAAACAATTAAAATAGAACATAAATGATCAAGATTCTCTTTTAGGCTTTTGCCATAAATCAAAATATCATCAAAATACAAAACCACAAATTTACCAATAAATGGACACAAAAAATGACTCATTAACCACATAAAAGTGCTTGGTGCATTAGTGAGACCAAATGGCATAACAAGCCATTCATATAAACCATACTTAGTTTTGAAAGTTGTTTTCCACTAATTCCTTCTCTCATCCTAATCTAGTGATATCCACTTTTTAAATCAATTTTAGACAAGACATATGAATTATGCAATTCATCTAGCATGTCATCTAACCTAGGTATGGGGTGACAATAGTCAACATACATCCTTTAAGTTTCATCTTTGTTGGGTATAAGTAGGACGTGAACTACATAGGGACTCATGCTTTCTCTCACATATACTTTTGACATAAGATCATCAACTTACCTTTGAAGCTCCTTTGTCTCCTTGAGTTACTCCTATATGCTGGCTAGTTTAGGATGGATGCACCAAGGATAAAATCAATTTGATGTCAATTCCTCTCTTAGGTGGCAATGCATTGAAACATCCTTAGGGAATACATCTTCAAATTCCTACAAAAGAGAAATAACAATACTAGGTGAAGACGAGTCAAACCTGTTAGTACTAAAATAAGTCTCCTTGTACAAAAGTACAATCATAAGCTATTTGGCATAAAATGCTCTTTCGACATTACTTTCTTTTGCATAGAAACTTTCTATTTTCTTCTCTCTATCTCTCTCTCTCTCTCTCTATCTTGTGTCGCCACTTTTTCTCCTCTTTTTTTGTTTTGATTATCTCTCTCTTTTCAATCTCTCCTTTCGGTTCACTCTCATTTTTAATCCTTAATTGATCCTCATAAGTTTGTTGGGGTAATAATGGTACAAGAGTGACAAGTTTTTCATTCATTACAAAGGAATATTGATTCTTGAAACCATCATGCATGACTCGTCTGTCAAATTGCCATCACCTTCTTAATAGAATATGGCCTACATGTATAGGTTTAACATCACATAAAACCTCATCATGGTATCGTCCGGTAGAAAATGACAAAAGTATTTATTTATTTACCCTAACTTCACCAATGTCATTCAACTATTGAAGTTTATATGGCATAGGATGCTTTATAGTTGATAAATTCAGCTTTTCAACCATAATTGTGCTAGCTACATTATTGCAACTCCCACCATCAATAATCATACTACATACCTTATCTTTGATGAGACACCTCTTATGAAAGATTTATCTCATTACATCTCATTTTATTCCTTCAATTGCACATTCAATTCAAGCCTTGTTATGAGAGTTACTGTATTAACTAGATACTCCTCTCCATGATTTTTACCCTTTGATGGTGGCACGATATTATCATCATTTGATTTACTTAGAGTTTCAACATCATCATTACCTTTCAAGAGCATTGCTCGCATATTTGGACATTAAGATGCAATGTGACCTCTTCCCAAACACTTAAAACATTTAATATCCCCATTTTTACTTGGTTAGGGATCAAAATTACTTGCCTCCTTGCTAAAACCCACATTCTTGCTTTTGGATAGCATGACTTTGGACATGTAACTGAACTTCTCCTCCCTTTTACTCCAATTCAGCTTCCAAAATGTGGTAGAACCTGAATTCTACCCAAGCAATGCAGAACCATTTCATTTAAGTTGTCTTTCAACTTTCATTGTGATGTGCATCATGTCTTCTAATTCCACGTAGTGTTGCAACTCAACCACCTTGGCTATGTCTCTATTTAGCCATTGCAAAAATCAAGCGATGGTTGCCTCTTTATCTTCTATTGCATTTGCCTTAATCACCGCAATCTTGATCTCCTCATGGTAGTTGTTATAGGGCCAACTGTCTCGTACAAATTTTTGGCCTTGTGAAGGCACTAAGTAGCCTACTTAGTCTCAGCCAAACTCACACACACACACACACACACAGAGACAACAGCACACTTACGGGAAACCCTCCCAACCTTTAATACTTAATACAAAGTATAAAGGATTGCCAAGACTTACAAGTGTTTCTCTCTCTCGTGTCTGGATATATACTAATATCCTTGGTGTCTTTGGCCAACACCTTACACACCCATATATATAGGCTGCATGACTTGGCTGCCAAGCCAATCATGCTTAGTGGGGCATTCCCCACTACTAAGAGCACTTCCTACAAACTAGGCAGAACATGGGTCTGCAATCAAGGAGAACCTGCCACCTCACATTGGACTGGTTCAACCTTTATCTACTGCCTGCCCACGTTCTCCTTGCTTCAAGGAGAGTCTGTCGGTACATCAGACCCATACAGTCATCCCTTCCCATGATCTCTGCAGATAAGGTTACAGAGGCTTTAGTGGTTCTGCCCCATGTGCCATGAACTCCTCCTTTCATGGTGCATGGGCGGAACTTCGCCGATGCTGCCACCCATCCCTCTGCTGCCCAGCTTGTGTGCTAGCCTGGACCCCTGCCCATGTGCCAGTTTCATGTGGGGCTCCTGTTATGCACTCTTTCTTTCGCTAATCTCTCAAGGAGACATGCACACCCCCCTATAGATCATTAGGAAATCTGGCTTTCTGATAGGAGGACTCATTAGAGTGCTTGAGTGATCACTCCCTCAATTGGCAGCCTGCTAGCACAACCTGCTGCCCAACCAATGATCTAACACCCTCTCCTTTGCACCAATGCCCTAACCTGCTGTCTTATTTCCTTTGACATGCCTGACTCACATGGACTCCATGCCAAGCATTGGCTTGCATCCTTTGGTTCAGAATATTCTCCACTTAACATTGGAACTCCGCTCGAATGGTTGGGGGAGCACGCCTTGTCTGCCTCCTTGGAGGTTCGACCCTAATTGAACCTCAAGAAGCTCATAAAAGGGTCTCAAGAAGCTCACATGGAAATTCGGATGGACCTTTAACCTTTCTGGCAGTTGCAATCGATAAGCAACGTTGTCAACTTTCTTTACCACCGCAAATGGACTGTCATACTTGGGAATCAACCTGCGACGCACCATCTTACTGCTAATCTTCTTCCATACTTAAGGAGTCAGTTTAAGTAGAACTTTGTCTCCAACTTGGAACTCAAGGCCTCGCCTTTCCCTGTCTGCATACTTCTTCATGCGTCAGGCCACTTTATTTAAGTTGTCGTGGGCCTCATCAAACAACTCCTGTTTCGAAGAAGCATATCGGTAGGCTGCTGGACACTTCCCTCCAGGGCTTGTCTGTGCTATCTCATTTGGAGTAAGGGACTGATGCCCCATCGCCAGCTCAAAGGGACTCATCCCTGTTGATGATGCTCGATGAAGATTGTAGCAAAACTGCACAGAATCTAGTAACTCTAGCCAATTTTGTTGGCTTGCAGTCACATAGTGCTGAAGATACTGCTTCAATAGGCCATTAATTCACTCTATTTGACCATCTGTCTGAGGATGGTTGGCAGTGGAAAACTTTAACTCTGATCCCATCATGTTGAACAGAGTTGTCCAAAACCTGCCTGTAAAGCAAGGATCCCGATCGCTCATGGTATCTTCTGGCAAACCAAAGTACTTAACCACCTATTTGTAGAATAATTCAGCAGCCATCTCTGCTTGACATGAAGACAGGGCTGGAACGAACACAATATACTTTGAAAACCGATCAACTACCACCATGACAAAACCCTTGCCATCAACTTTTGGAAACCCACCAATGAAGTCCATCGAAACCAACACCTAAGGTTTCGTTGGAATGGGTAGTGGTTGGAG
Organism: Bruguiera sexangula; assembly: GCA_020141445.1. Lineage (NCBI taxonomy): Eukaryota > Viridiplantae > Streptophyta > Magnoliopsida > Malpighiales > Rhizophoraceae > Bruguiera > Bruguiera sexangula. The sequence goes on from JAHLGP010020639.1 coordinate 5,350,500, forward strand.
CAACCCCGCTTCCTTTTGTCTCTCAACCTTGTCCTGTTGACAGACAATGCACGTCTTTATGTACGCCTCAACGTCATCTTCTATCTTTGGCTAATAGTAGCTATAGGCCAATAAGGCTATCATCTGCTCTATGCTTGGATGACCAACCCATTAGGAGTCATGGCACTCCTGCAAGATCTCCCTCCTGAGGCCTGTACCTTTGGGAACATATAACCTGTTACCCTTTGCGTGTAATAGTCCATCATCGAGCCAATACTGTCTCACCACACCATCGCTCACTTGTTACACGAGCTTTTGATAATCACTATCATGTGGCATTTATGACTTAATTCGGTCCAACAAGTCACTTTGCCCCTTGGTGAGGGCAGCGACCACTTCTCACACTTGATGACCTAGAGCATCCGTAACCTAAATGTGCCTTCCCGGCTTGTGTTCCCACACAAAATCATACTCTGCCAAGAGCTAAGTAATATGTTTGTAGACCAAAATTATATAAATCATTTCAAATTACATTGTGGCAAAGGAGACAATTAAAAAAATTACAAAATTTAAATTCAATTGATTATTAACAATGCATTTATCCCTATAAGACTTCAAAAGTCTCAAAATTGAAAAAATGAAATGTTTTGGTCTTTAAATTAATTGCTAAAGCCATTGCATTTAAATGGTGAGAAAAACATAATATTTGAATATGTTAATTGAAATAAAATACAAGTAATGGACTCAATTGTATAAAATACAATTTAGTGGATGAATATTTTAAATTGCAATCCCAAACTTCGATGAAAACTTCTTATTAGAGTCCATTGCATTTGCTTTTTCTTAAATAATATATTTTTAGACTAAAATTATATAAATCATTTCAAATATCATTATGACAAAGGAGAAAAAATTTACAAAATTGAATTTCAGCTGATTATTAAAAATGTATTTATCCTTATAAGACTTTAAAATTCAAAAAGTTGAAAAAATGCAAAGTTTTGATTTTCCAATACATTGTTAATGCCATTGCATTTATATGGTGATAAAAACAAAATATTTGAATATGTTAAATAAACAAAAATACAAGTAATGGACTCAATGATATAAAATACACTTTAGTGGATGAATATTATAATAGCAATCCCAAACTTTATTGTTGGACCAAGCATATATCTCTAAAGGGAATAATATATTTGTAGACTATGACTATATAAATCATTTCAAATTGCACTGTGGCAAAGCAAACAATTAAAAAGATTACAAAATTTAAATTCAATTGATTTTTAACAATGCATTTATCTATAAAACACTTTAAAATTCTTAAAATTGAAAAATGAAATGTTTTGATTTTTAATTTTATTTTTAATGCCATTGCATTTTGAATGGTGAGAAAAAACATAATAATTGAACATGTTAATTGAACAAAAATACAAATAATGGACATAATTGTATAAAATACACTTTAGTGGATAAATATTATAAATTGCAATCCTAAGTTTCATTGCTGGGTCATACTTATATCTCTAAAAGGGAGTGGCAAAACTTCTTATTAAAGTCCATTGCATTTGCTTTTTCTTAGGTAATACCTTTGTAGACTAAAATTATATAAATCATTTCAAATTGCATTGTGACGAAGAGCCAATTAAAAAAATTGAAAAATTTAAATTCGACTAATTATTAATAATGCATTTATCCCTTTAGGACTTTAAAATGCTTAAAATTGAAAAAATGCAAGGTTTTGATTTTTAATTTTATTGCTAATGTCATTGCATTTTGAATGATGAGAAAAAACATAATAATTGAATCTGTTAATTGAACAAAAATACAAGTAATGGACTCAATCGTATAAAATACACTTTAGTGCATCAATATTTTAAATAGCAATCATAAGCTTCATTGTTGGGTCATACATATATCTTTAGAGGGGAGTGGGAAAACTTCTTATTACAGTGCATTGTATTGGCTTTTTCTTAAATAATATGTTTTTAGAATAAAATCATATAAATCATTTCAAATAGCATTGTGGCAAAGGAGAAAAAATTTACAAAACTTAATTTCAACTAATTATTAATGATGCATTTATCCTTATAGGACGTTAAAATTCCAAAAGTTGAAAAAATGTAATGTTTTGATTTTTCAATATATTGTTACTGCCATTGCATTTATATGGTGAGAAAAATATAATATTTGAATATGTTAAATGAACAAAAATACAAGTAATGGATTGAACGATATAAAATACACTCTAGTGGATTAATATTATAAATAGCAATCTCATGCTTCAATGTTGGGCCAAGTATATATCTCTAGAAAGGAATGAGAAAACTTCCTATTAAAGTACATTGTATTTGCTTTTTCTTAGGTAATATATTTGTAGACTAAAATTAGATAAATCATTTCAAATTGCATTGTGGCAAAGGAGAAAATTAAAAAAAATTACAAAAATTAAATTTAACTGATTATTAACAATGCATTTATACCTATAAGAGTTTTAAATTGTAAAAATTGAAAAAATGCAATAATTTGATTTTTAAATATATTGTTAATGCCATTACATTTGAATGGTGAGAAAAATATAATATTTGGATATGTGAAATGAACAAAAATACAAGTAATGGACTCAATGGTATAGAATACACTTTAGTGGATGGATATTATAAATAGCAATCCCAAGTTTTAATATTAGGTCAAGCATATATATTTATAGGGGAATGGAAAAACTTCTTATTATAGTACATTACATTTGCTTTTCCTTAAGTAATATGTTTGCAGACTAAAATTATATAAATCATTTCAAATTGCATTATGGGAAAGGAGATAATTAAAAAAATTACAAAATTTAAATTCAACTAATTATTAACAATGCATTTATCCCTATAAGAGTTTGAATTTCTAGAAATTGAAAAAATGTAATTTGATTTTTAAATTTATTGCATTTGAATGGTGAGAAAAACATAATATTTGAATATGTTAATTGAAATAAAATACAAGTAGTGGACTCAATTGTATAAAATACACTTTAAGGGATGAATGTTATAAATAGTAATCACAAGTTTTAAAGTTGGGTCAAGCATATAACTCTAGAAAGAAGTGGGAAAACTTATTATTTGAGTCCACTGCATTTGCTTTTCCTTAAGAAATATGTTTGTAGACTAAAATTATATAAATCATTTCAAATTGCATTGTGGCAAAGGAGACAATTAGAAAAATAACAAAATTCAAACTTTAATGAATTATTAACAATGAATTTATCCCTATAAGACTTTAAAATTCTAAAAATTGAAAAAATGCAATGTTTTGATTTTCAAATTTATTGCTAAAGCCATTGCATTTGAATGGTGAGAAAAACATAATATTTGAATATATTAATTGAACAAAAATACAAGTAATGGACTTAATTGTATAAAATACACTCTAGTAGATAAATATTATAAACAGCAATCCCAAGCTTCAATGTTGGGCTAAGCATATATCTCTAACAGGAAATGGGAAAACTTCTTATTAGAGTCCATTACATTTACTTTTTCTGAAGTAATATGTATGGAGACTAAAATTATATAAATCATTTCAAATTGCACTACGGCAATGGAGACAATTAAAAAAATTACAAAAATTAAATTTAACTAACTATTAACAATGCATTTATACTTATAAGATTTTAAAATTCTAAAAATTGAAAAAATGTAATGTTTTGATTTTTAAATTTATTGCTAAAGCCATTGCATTTGAATTGTGAGAGACAATTAAAAAAATTATGAAAGTTAAATTCAACTGATCAAAAATAACGCATTTATCCCTATAAGACTTTATAATTCTTAAAATTGCAAAATTGCAATGTTTAAATGCCATAACATTTGAATGGTGAGAAAAACATAATATTTGAATATGTTAATAGAACAAAAAGTCAAGAAATGGACTAAATTGTATAAAATTCACTTTAGTGGATGAATATAATAAATAGCAATCCTAACATTCAATGTTGTGCCAAGCATATGGCTCTTAACGAGAGTGGGGGAACTTCTTATTAAAGTCCACTGCATTTGCTTTTTCTTAAGTAATATGTTTGTAGAATAAAATTATATAAATCACTACAAATAGCACTATCGCTAAGGAGACAATTGAAAAAATTAGAAAAGTTATATTCAACTAATTAAAAACAATGCATTTATCCCTACAAGACTTTATAATTCTTAAAATTGAAATATTGCAAGGTTTTGAGTTTTAGATTTATTGTAAATGCCATTCTATTTGACTGGTGAGAAAAACATAATATTTCAATATGTTAATTAAACAAAAATACATGTAATAGACTCAATAATATAAAATACACTTTAGTCGATGAATATTATAAATAGCAATCCTAAGTTTCAATGTTTTGTCAAACATATTGCTCTTGAGGGGAGTGGGGAAACTTCTTATAAGAGTCCATTGCATTTGGTTTTTCTCAAGTAATATATTTTTAGATTAAAATTATATAAATCATTTCAAATAGGATTATCGTTAACAAGACAATTAAAAAAAATTACAAAAGTTAACTTTAACTAATTAATAATAATGCATTTATCTTTATAAGACTTTATAATTCTTAAAATTGAAAATTTGCAATGTTTTGATTTTTACATTTAATTTAAAGGCCATTACATTTGAACGGTGAGAAAAATATAATATTCGAGCATGTTAATTGAACAAAAATACATGTAACGGACTTAATTATATAAAATACACTTTAGTGAATGAATATTATAAATAACAATCCCAAGCTTTAATGTTAGGTTAAGTATATTGCTTTTGAGGGGACTGGGGAAACTTCTTATTAAAGTCCATTGCATTCGTTTTTTCTTAAGTAATATGTTTGTAGACCAAAATTATATAAATCAATTCGAATTGTATTGTGCCGAAGGAGAAAATTAAAAAAGTTACAAGATTTAAATTAAACTAATTCTTAACAATGTATTTGTCCCTATAAGACTTCAAAATTCTAAAAATTGAAAAAATGCAATGTTTTGAATTTTAAATTTATTATTAATGGCATTACATATGAATGTTGAGAAAAACATAATATTTGAATATGTTGATTAAACAAAAATACAAGTAATGGACTCAATTGTATGAAATACAATTTTGTGGATTTGTATTATAAATAACAATCTCAAGTTTTAATGTTGGGTCAAGCATATTACTCTTGATGAGAGTGCGGAAACTTCTTATTAGAGTCCATTGCATTTGCTTTTTCTTAAGTAATATGTTTGTAGACTAAAATTATATAAATCATTTCAAATTGCATTGTAGCAAAGGAGAAAATAAAAAAAGTTACAAGATTTAAATTGAACTAATTCTTAACAATGCATTTGTCCCTACAAGACTTCAAAATTCTAAAAATTGAAAAAATGCAATGTTTTGAATTTTAAATTTATTGTTAATGGCATTATATATGAATGTTGAGAAAAACATAATATTTGAATATGTTGATTGAACAAAAATAAAAGTAATGGACTCAATTGTATAAAATACATTTTTGTGGATTTGTATTATAAATAACAATCCCAAACTTTAATGTTGGATCAAGCATATTACTCTTGATGAGAGTGGGGGAACTTCTTATTAGAGTCAATTGCATTTGCTTGTTCTTAAGTAATCTATTTTTAAACTAAAATTATATAAATCATTTCAAATAGCATTGTTGCAAAAGAGACCATTAAAAAAATTACAAAAGTTAAATTCAACTAATTATTAACAATGCATTTAGCCCTATAAGAAATTAAAATTCTAAAAATTGAAAAATTGCAATGTTTTGAATTTTAAATTTATTGTTAATGCCATTACATTTGAATGGTGAGAAAATCATAATATTTGAATATATTAATTGAACAAAAATACAGGTAATGGATGAATATTTTAAATAACTATCCCAAGTTCCAATGCTTGGGCGAGCATATATCTATAGAAAGAAGTGGGAAATTTTCTTTTTAAAGTCCATTGCATTTGCTTTTTCTTAAGTAATATCTTTGTAGACTAAAATTATATAAATCATTTCAAATAGCATTATCACTAAGGAGATAATTAAAAAAATTACAAAAATTAAATTCAACTGATTAATAACAATGCATTTATCCCTATATGACTTTATAATTCTTAAAATTGAAAAATTGCAATTTTTTGATTTTTAATATATTGTAAATGCCATAACATTTGAATAGTGAGAAGAACATAATATTTAAATATGTTAATTGAACAAAAATACAAGTAATGGACTCAATAATATAAAATATAGTTTAGTGGATGAATATTATAACTAGCAATCCCAAACTTCAATGTTCTATTAAACATATTGCACTTAAGGGGAGTGGAGAAACTTCTTATAAGAGTCCATTCCATTTGGTTTTTCTTAAGTAATATATTTTTAGACTACAATTTTATAAATTACTTCTAATAGCATTATTACTAAGGAGATAATTAAAAAATTTACAAAAGTTAAATTCAACTGATTAATAATAATGCATTTATCCCTATAAGACTTTATAATTCTTAAAATTGAAAAATTACACTGTTTTGATTTTTACATTTATTGTAAATGCCATTGCATTTGAATGGTGAGAAAAACCATAATATTTGAAAATGTTAATTGAACAAAAATTCAAGTAATAGACTCAATTGTATAAAATATACTTTAGTGGATGAATATTCCAAATAGCAATCCAAGTTTCAATGTTAGGCCTAGCATATATCTCTAAAGGGTAATGGGAAAAGTTCTAATTAGAGTCCATTGTATTTGCTTTCTCTTAAGTGATATGCTTGTAGACTAAAATTATATAAATCATTTCAAATAGCTCGGTGACAAAGGAGACAATTAAAAAAATTACAAAATTTTCATTCACCTCTGATTATTAACAATGCATTTATCTTTATAGGTCTTTAAAATTCTAAAGATTGAAAAAGTGCAATGTTTTAATTTTTTAAATTTATTGTTAATGCCATTACATTTGAAAAGTGAGAAAAACATAATATTTGAATATGTTAATTGAACAAAAATATAGGTAATGGACTCAATTGTATAAATACACTTTAGTGGATAAATATTATGAATTACAATCCCAAGTTTCAATGTTGGGTCAAGTATATATCTTTAAAGGGTAGTAATAAAACTTCTTATTAGAGTCCATTGCATTTGCTTTTTCTTAAGTACTATGTTTGTAGACTAAATTTATATAAATCATTTCAAATTGCATTGTGGCAAAGTAGAAAATTAAAAAAATTACAAAATTTAAATTCGACTGATTATTGATAATTCATTTGTCCCTATAAAACTTTAAAACTTTAAAATTCTAAAAATTGAAAATATGCAATGTTTTGATTTTTAAAAGTATTGTTAATGACAATACATTTGAATGGTGAGAAAAGCGTAATGTTGTAATATGTTAATTGAACAAAAATACAAGTAATGGAAAAAATTGTATAAAATACACCTTAGTGGATGAATATTGTAAATAGCAATCCTAAGCTTCAATGTTGGCTCAAACATATTACTCTTGAGGGGAGTGGAGAAACTTTTTATTAGAGTCCATTGCATTTGCTTTTGCTTAAGTAATATATTTTTTGACTAAAATTATATAAATCATTTCAAATAGCATTGTCACAAAGGTGACAATTAAAAAAATTACAAAATTTAAATTCAACTAATTATTAACAATGCATTTGTCCCTATAGAACTTTAAAACTCTAAAAATTGAAAAAAATGCAATGTTTTCATTTTTAAATTTATTGTTAATGGCAATATATTTGAATCGTGAGAAAATGTAATATTTGAATATGTTAATTGAGGAATAATACAAGTAATGGACTCAATTGTATAAAATACACTTTAGTGGAAAAATATTATAAATAGCAACCTCAAACTTCCACGTAAGGTCAAGCATATTGCTTTTAAAGGGAGTGAGGAAACTTCTTATTAGAGTCCATTGCATTGGTATTTTCTTAAGTAGTATATTTTTAGACTAAAATTATAAAAATCTTTTCAAATAGTATTGTTGCAAAGGAGACAATTACAAAAATTACCAAAGTTAACTCATTCTTAACAATACATTTATCCCTATAGGACTTTAAAATTCTAAAAATAGAAAAAGTGCAATCTTTTGATTTCTGAATTTATTGTAAATGCCATTGCATTTGAATGGTGAGAAAAATATAATATTGGATATGTTAATTGAACAAAAACATAATTAATGGGCACAATTGTATAAAATACACTTTAGTGGATGAATATTATAAATAGCAATCTCAAACTTCTATGTTGTGTCAAGCATATTGCTCTTGAGTGGAGTGCGGAAACATCTTATAAGTGTCTATTGCATTTGGCCTTTCTTAAGTAATATATTTTTAGACTAAAGTTATATAAATCATTCCAAATAACATTATCACTAAAGAGACAATTAAAAAAATTATGAAAGTTAAATTCAACTGATCAAAAATAATGCATTTATCCCTATAAGACTTTATAATTCTTAAAAATGCAAAATTACAATGTTTTGATTTTTAATATATTGTAAATGCCATAAAATTTGAATGGTGAGAAAAACATAATATTTGAATATGGTAATAGAACAAAAAGTCAAGAAATGGACTAAATTGTATAAAATTCACTTTAATGGATGAATATTATAAATAACAACCCTAACATTCAATGTTGTGCCAAGCATATTGCTCTTAACAGGAGTGGGGGAACTTCTTATTAAAGTCCACTGCATTTGCTTTTTCTTAAGTAATATGTTTGTAGAATAAAATTATATAAATCACTACAAATAGCATTATCACTAAGGAGACAATTGAAAAAATTAGAAAAGTTAAATTCAACTAATTAAAAACAATGCATTTATCCCTATAAGACTTTATAATTCTTAAAATTGAAACATTGCAAGGTTTTGATTTTTACATTTATTGTAAATGCCATTGCATTTGAATGGTCAGAAAAACATGATATTTAAATATGTTAATTAAACAAAAATATAAGTAATGGACTCAATAATATAAAATACACTTTAGTCAATGAATATTATAAATAGCAATTCCAAACTTCAATGTTAAGTCAAGCATGTTGTTCTTGAGGGGAGTGGGGAAACTTCTTATAAGAGTCCATTGCATTTGGTTTTTCTTAAGTAATATATTTTTATACTAAAATTATATAAATCATTTCAAATAGGATTATCGCTAACGAGACAATTAAAAAAATTACAAAAGTTAAATTCAACTAATTAATAATAATGCATTTATCTCTATAAGACTTTATAATTCTTAAAATTGAAAATTTGCAATGTTTTTATTTTTACATTTATTGTAGAAGCCATTACATTTAAATAGTGACAAAACATAATATTTGAGTATGTTAATTGAACACAAATATAAGTAATGAACTTAATTGTATAAAATACACTTTAATGGATGAATATTATAAATAACTATGCCAAGCCTAAATGCTTGGCCAAGCATATATCTCTAGAGGGAAGTGAGAAAACTTCTTTTTAAAGTCCACCGCATTTGCTTTCTCTTAAGTAATATTTTTGTAGACTAAAATTATATAAATCATTTCAAAATTCAATTGCGGTAAAGGAGACAATTAAAATAATCACAAAATTTAAATTCAATTGATTATTAAAAATGCATTTGTCCCTATAAGACCTTCAATTCTAAAAATTGAAAAAATGCAATGTTTTGATTTTTAAATTTATTGTTAATGACATTACATTTGAATGCTGAGAAAAACCGTAATATTTGAATATGTTAATTGAACAAAAATACATGTAATGGACCCAATTGTATAAAATACATTTTAGTGGATGAATATTATAAATAACAATCCCAAGCTTCAATGTTGAGTCAAGCATATTGCTCTTAAGGGGAGTGGGGAAACTTCTTATTAAAGTCCATTGCATTTACTTTTTCTTAAATAATATGTTTGTAGACTAAAATTATATAAATCATTTCAAGTTGCATTGTAGCAAAGGAGAAAATTTAAAAAGTTACAAGATTTAAATTAAACTAATTCTTAACAATGCATTTGTCCCTACAAGACTTCAAAATTCTAAAAATTGAAAAAATGCAATGGTTTGAATTTTAAATTTATTGTTAATGGCATTACATATGAATGTTGAGAAAAACATAATATTTGAATATGTTGATTGAACAAAAATACAAGTAATGGACTCAATTGTATAAAATACACTTTAGTGAATGAATATTATAAATAACAATCCCAAGCCTCAATGTTGGGTCAGACATATTGCTCTTGAGGGGAGTAGGGAAACTTCTTATTAGAGTCCATTGCATTTGCTTTTTCTTAAGTAATATGTTCATAAGGTAAAATTATATAAATCATTTCAAATTTCATTGTGGCAAAAGAGAAAATTAAACAAGTCACAAGATTTAAATTGAACTAATTCTTAACAATGCATTTGTCCCTACAAGACTTCAAAATTCTAAAAATCGAAAAAGTGCAATGTTTTAAATTTTAAATTTATTATTAATGGCATTACATATGAATGTTGAGGAAAACATAATATTTGAATATGTTGATTGAACAAAAATACAAGTAATGGGCTCAATTGTATAAATACACTTTAATGGATGAATATTATAAATAGCAATCCCAAGTGTCAATGTTGGGTCAAGCATATTGCTCTTGAGGGGAGTGGGGAAACTTCTTATTAGAGTCCATTGCATTAGCTTTTTCTTAAGTAATATGTTTGTAGAGTAAAATTATATAAATCATTTCGAATTGTATTGTGCCAAAGGAGAAAATTAAAAATGTTACAATATTTAAATTAATCTAATTCTTAACAATGCATGTGTCCCTCCAAGAGTTCAAAATTCTAAAATTGAAAAAATGCAATGTTTTGAATTTTAAATTTATTGTTAATGGCATTACATATGAATGTTGAGAAAAACATAATATTTGAATATGTTGATTGAACAAAATTACAAATAATGGACTCAATTGTATAAAATACATTTTTGTGGATCTGTATTATAAATAACAATCTCAAGTTTTAATGTTGGGTTAAGCATATTACTCTTAATGAGAGTGGGGAAATTTCTTATTAGAGTCAATTGCATTTGCTTGTTCTTAAGTAATATATTTTTAGACTAAAATTATATAAATCATTTCAAATAGCATTGTCGCAAAAGAGACCTTTAAAAAAATTACAAAAGCTAAATTCAACTAATTATTAACAATGCATTTAGCCTATAAGAAATTAAAATTCTAAAAATTGAAAAATTGCAATGTTTTGAATTTTAAATTTATTGTTAATGTCATTACATTTGAATGGTGAGAAAATCATAATATTTGAATATATTAATTGAACAAAATTAAAGGTAATGGATAAATATTATAAATAACAATCCCAAACTTCAATGCTTAGGCAAACATATATCTCTAGAAGGAAGTGGGAAAACTTCTTTTTAGAGTCTATTGCATTTGCTTTTCCTTAAGTAATATCTTTGTAGACTAAAATTATATAAATCATTTCAAATAGCATTATCACTAAGGGGACAATTAAAAAAATTACAAAAATCAAATTCAACTGATTAATAACAATGCATTTATCCTTATAGGACTTTATAATTCTTCAAATTGAAAAATTGCAATTTTTTGAGTTTTAATATATTGTAAATGCCATAACATTTGAATAGTGAGAAGAATATAATATTTAAATATGTTAATTGAAAAAAAATACATATAATGGACTCAATAATATAAAATACACTTTAGTGGATGAATATTATAAATAGCAATCCCAAACTTCAATGTTCTATCAAACATATTGCACTTAAAGGTAGTGGGGAAACTTCTTATAAGAGTCCATTGCATTTGGTTTTTCCTAAGTAATATATTTTTAGACTAAAATTATATAAATTATTTCAAATATCGTTATCACTAAGGAGACAATTAAAAAATTTACAAAAGTTAAATTCAACTGATTAATAATAATGCATTTATCCCTATAAGACTTTATAATTCTTAAAATTGAAAAATTGCAATGTTTTGATTTTTACATTTATTGTAAATGCCATTGCATTTGAATAGTGAGAAAAAACATAATATTTGAAAATGTTAATTGGACAAAAATTCAAGTAATGGACTCAATTGTATAAAATAGACTTTAGTGGATGAATATTCTAAATAGCAATCCAAGCTTCAATGTTGGGCCAAGTGTATATCTCTAGAGGGGAATGGGAAAACTTCTCATTAGAGTCCATTGCATTTGTTTTCTCTTAAGTGATATGTTTGTAAACTAAAATTATATAAATCATTTCAGATAACACTGTGGCAAAAAAGACAATTAAAAAAATTACAAAATTTAAATTCACCTTATTTATTAACAATGCATTTATCCTTATAAGTCTTTAAAATTCTAAAGATTGAAAAAGTGCAATGTTTTGATTTTTAAATTTATTGTTAATGCCATTCCATTTGAAAAGTGAGAAAAACATAATATTTGAATATGTTAATTGAACAAAAATATAGGTAATGGACTCAATTGTATAAATACACTTTAGTGGATAAATATTACGAATAGCAATCCCAAGTTTCAATATTGGGTCACGCATATATCTTGAAAGGGTAGTGGTAAAACTTCTTATTAGAGTCTATTGCATTTACTTTTTCTTAAGTACTATGTTTGTACACTAAAATTATATAAATCATTTCAAATTGCAATGTGGCAAAGTAGAAAATTGAAAAAATTACTAAATTTAAATTTGATTGATTATTGATAATGCATTTGTCTCTATAGAACTTTAAAATTCTAAAAATTGGAAAAATGCAATGTTTTGATTTTTAAATTTATTGTTAATGGAAATACATTTGAATGGTGAGAAGAGCGTAATGTTTGAATATATTAATTGAACAAAAATACAAGTAATCGAAAAAATTGTATAAAATACACTTTAGTGGATGAATATTACAAATAGCAATCATAAGCTTTAATGTTGGGTCAAACATATTGCTTTAGAGGGGAGTAGGGAAACTTCTTATTAGAGTCCATTGCATTTGCTCTTGCTTAAGTAATCTATTTTTAGACTAAAATTATATAAATCATTTCAAATAGCATTGTCACAAAGGTGATAATTAAAAAAATTACAAAATTTAAATTCAACTGATTATGAACAATACATTTGTCCCCATAGAACTTTAAAACTCTAAAAATTGAAAAAATGCAATGTTTTCATTTTTACATTTATTGTTAATAGTAATACATTTGAATGGTGAGAAAATGTAATATTTGAATATGTTAATTGAACAAAAATACAAGTAATGGACTCAATTGTATAAAATACACTTTGGTGAAAGAATATTATAAATAGCAACCCCAAGCTTCCATATTGCTCTTGAGGGGAGTGCAAAAACTTTTTATAAGTGTCTATTGCATTTGGTCTTTCTTAAGTAATATATTTTTAGACTAAAGTTATATAAATCACTTCAAATAGCATTATCACAAAAGAGACAATTAAAAAAATTACGAAAGTTAAATTCAACTAATCAAAAATAATGCATTTATCCCTATAAACCTTTATAATTCTTAAAATTGCAAAATTGCAATGTTTTGATTTTTAATATATTGTAAATGCCATAACATTTGAATGGTGAGAAAAACTTAATATTTGAATATGTTAATCGAACAAAAATTCAACTAATGCACTCAATTGTATAAAATACACTTTTATGGATAAATATTATAAATAGCAATCCCAAGCTGCAATGTTGGGTCAAGCATATTGCTTTTGGGGGGTGGGAAAACTTCTCATTAGAGTCAATTGCATTTGCTTTTTCTTAAGTTCTATCTTTGTTGATTAAAATTACATAAATCATTTCAAATTGCATTGTGGCAAAGGAGACAATTTAAAAAAATTCCAAAATTTAAAATGAACAAATTATTAACATTGCATTTATCCCTATAAGACTTTAAAATTGATCAAAAATACATAGAATGCACTTAATTTTATAAAATACATTTTTGTAGATCTATATTATAAATAGCAATCCCAAGCATCAATGTTGGGCCAAGCATATTCCTCTTGAGGGAAATGGGGAAACTTCTTATTAGAGTCAATTGCATTTGCTTTTTCTTAAGTAATATATTTTTAGACTAAAATTATATAAATTATTTCAAATAGCATTATCACTAAGGAGACAACTAAAAAAATTGTAAAAGTTAAATTCAACTGATCAATAATAATGCATTTATCCCTATAAGAATTTAAAATTCTAGAAATTGAAAAATTGCAACGTTTTGAATTTTAAATTTATTGTTAATGGCATTACATTTGAATAGTGAGAAAAATATAATATTTGATTATGTTAATTGAACAAAAATACAAGTAATGAACTTAATTGTATAAAATACACTTTTATGGATCTATATTATAAATAACAATCCTAAGAATCAATATTGGGTCAAACATATTGCTCTTGAGGCGAGTCGAGAAACTTCTTATTAGACTTTATTCCATTTGCTTTTTCTTAAGTAATATATTTTTAAACAAAAATTATATAAATCATTTCAAATAGCATTGTCATAAAAGAGACAATTAAAAAAATTACAAAAGTTAAATTTAACTAATTATTAACATTACATTTATCCCTATCGGAGTTTAAAATTTGACACATTGAGAAGGTGCAATGTTTTGATTTTTAAATTTATTGTAAATGCCATTGCATTGGAATGGTGAGAAAAACATATTATTTAAATATGTTAATTGAACAAAAATACACGTAAGGGACTCAATCGTATAAAATATATTTTTGTGGATTTATATTATAAATAGCAATCCCAAGCATGAATGTTGAGTCAAGCATATTGCTTTTGAGGGGAGTGGAGGAGCTTTTTATTAGAGTCAATTGCATTTGCTTTTTCTTAAGTAATATATTGTTAGCCTAATATTATATAAATTATTTCAAATAGCATTATCACTAAGGAGACAATTAAAAAAATTACAAAAGTTAAATTCAACTGATTATTAACAATACATTTATCCCTATAAGAATTTAAAATTCTAGAAATTGAAAAATTGCAATGTTTTGAATTTTAAATCTATTGTTAATGGCATTACATTTTAGTGGTGAGAAAAATGTAATATTTCATTATGTTAATTGAACAAAAATATAAGAAATGGACTTAATTGTATAAAATACATTTTTATGGATGTATATTATAAATAACAATCCCAAGTATTAATATTGGGTTAAGCATATTACTCTTGAGGCGAATTGGGAAACTTCTTATTAGACTCTATTGCATTTACTTTTTCTTAAGTAATATATTTTTAGACAAAAATTATATAAATCATTTCAAATAGCATTGTTGCAAAGGAGACAATTAAAAAAATTACAAAAGTTAAATTCAGCTGATTATTAACATTGCATTTATCCCTATAGGACTTTAAAATTATAAAAATTGAAAAGTTGTAATGTTTTGATTTTTAAATTTATTGTAAATGTCATTACATTTGAATGGTGAGAAAAATATAATACTTGAATATGTTAATTGAATAAAAATACACGTAATGTACTTAATTGTATAAAATACATTTTTGTGGATCTATATTATAAATAGAAATCCCAAAGCATCAATGTTGAGTTAAGCATATTGGTCTTGAGGGGAGTGAGGAAACTTCTTATTAGAGTCAATTGCATTTGCTTTTTCTTAAGTAATATATTTTTGGACTAAAATTATATAAATCATTTCAAATAGCATTGTCGTGAAGGAGATAATTATAAAAATTACAAAAGTTAAATTCAACTAATTATTAACAAAGCATTTATCCCTATAAGAAATTAAAATTCTAAAAATTGAAAAATTACAATGTTTTAAATTTTAAATTTATTGTTAATGTCATTACATTTCAATGGTGAGAAATATGTAATATTTGAATATGTTAATTGATAAAAAAATACAGGAAATAGACTCAATTGTATAAATTTACTTTAATGGATGAATATTATAAATAACAATCTCATACTTCAATACTTGGCCAAGCATATATCTCTAGAGGGAAGTGAGAAAACTTCTTTTTAGAGTCCATTGCATTTGGTTTTTCTTAAGTAATATGTTTCTAGACTAAAATTATATAAATCATTTTGAATTGCATTGTGGCACAGAAAAAAATTAAAAATATTACAAAATTTAAATTCAACTGATTGTTAACAATGCATTTGACCCTATAAGACTTTAAATTCTAAAAATTGAAAATATGCAATGTTTTGATATTTAAATTTATTGTTAATGACATTACATATGAATGTTGAGAAAAACATAATATTTGAAGATGTTAATTGAAAAAAAATACAAGTAATGGACTTAATTATATAAAATACATTTTTGTGGATCTATATTACAAATAGCAATCCCAAGTATCAATGTTGGGTTAAGCATATTACTCTTGAGGGGAGTAGGGAAACTTCTTATTAGAGTTCATTGCATTTGCTTTTTCTTAAGTAATATATATTTTGACAAAAATTATATAAATCATTTCAAATAGCATTGTTGCAAAGGAGATAATTAAAAAAATTACAAAAGTTAAATTCAACTGATTATTAACATTGCATTTATCCCTATGGGACTTTAAAATTCTAAAAATTGAAAAAGTGCAATGTTTTGATTTTTAAATTTATTGTAAATGCCATTACATTTAAATGGTGAGAAAAATATAATATTTGAATATGTTAGTTGAACAAAAATACATGTAATGTACTTAATTGTATAAAATACATTTTTGTAGATCTATATTATAAATAACAATCCCAAGCGTTAATGTTTAGTTAAGCATATTGCTCTTGAGGGGAGTGGGGAAACTTATTATTAAAGTCAATTGCATTTGCTTTTTCTTAAGTAATATATTTTTAAACTAAAATTATATAAATTATTTCAAATAACATTATCACTAAGGAGACAATTAAAAAAATTACACAAGTTAAATTCAACTGATTAATAATAATGCATTTATCCCTATAAGAATTTAAAATTTTAAAAATTGAAAAATTGCAATGTTTTGAATTTTAAATTTATTGTTAATGGCATTACATTTGAATGGAGAGAAAAACATAATATTTGATTATGTCAATTGAACAAAAATACAAGTAATGGACGCAATTATATAAAATAAACCTTAGTGGATGAATATTAAAAAAGCAATCCTAAGCTTCAATGTTGCGTCAAGCTTATTGCTCTTCAGGGGGTGGGGAAACTTCTTATTTGAGTGCATTTAATTTGCCTTTTGTTAAGTAATATGTTTGCAGACTAAAATTATATAAGTCATTTCAAAATGCAGTGTGGCAAAGGAGACAACTAAAAAAAATTACAAAAGTTAAATTAACTGATTATTAACATTGCATTTACCCTATAGGACTTTAAAAATTGAAAATGTGCAATGTTTTGATTTTTAAATTTATTGTAAATGCCATTGCATTTGAATTGTGAGAAAATCATAATATTTGAATATGGTAATTGAACAAAAATTCAAGTATTGGACTCAATTGTATGAAATACACTTTAATGGATGAATATCATATATAACAATCCCAAGCTTTAATGCTTATGCAAGCATATATCTTTAGAGGGAAGTGGGAAAATTTCTTATTAGAGTTCATTGCATTTACTTTTTCTTAAGTAATATGTTTGTAGACTAAAATTATATAAATCATTTCAAAATTGCATTGTGGAAAATGAGACAATTAAAATAATTACAAAATTTAAATTGAACTAATTATTAACAATGCATTTGTCCCTATAAGACTTTAAAATCTAAAAATTGAAAAATTGCAATGTTTTGAATTTTAAATTTATTGTTATTGCCATTACATTTTAATGGTGAGAAAAACGTAATATTTGAATATGTTAATTCAACAAAAATATATGTAATGGACTCACTTGTATAAAATACACCTTAGTAGATCAATATTATAAATAGCAATCTCAAGTTTCAATGTTAAGTCAAGCATATTGCTCTTAAGAGGAGTGGAAAAACTTCTTATGAGTCCATTTCATTTGTTTTTTCTTAAGTAATATATTTTTAGACAAAAATTATATAGATCATTTCAAATAGCATTGTCACAAAGGTGACAATTAAAAAAATTACAAAAGTTAAATTTAACTAATTATTAACAATATTTTTATCCCTATAAAAATTGAAAAATTGCAATGTTTTGAATTTTAAATTTATTGTTATTGTCATTACATTTTAATGGTAAGAAAAATATAATATTTGAATATGTTAATTGAATAAAAATACTGGTAATGGACTTAATTGTATGTAATAAACTTTAGTAGATAAATATTAAAAATAACAATCCCAAATTTCAATGTTAGGTCAAGCATATATCACTAGAGGGTAGTGGCAAAAGTTCTTATTAGAGTTCCTTGCATTTGCTTTTTCTTAAGTAATATATTTTTAGACTAAAATTATATAAGTCATTTCACATAGGATTGTCGTAAAGGAGACCATTAAAAAAATTGCAAAATTTAAATTCAACTGATTATTAATAATGCATTTGTCCTTATAAGACTTTAAATTTGAAAAAATTCAATATTTTGATTTTTAAATTTATTGTTAATAGTATTACATTTGAATGCTAAGAAAAACATACTATTTGAATATGTTAATTGAACAAAAATACATATAATGGACTCAATTGTATAAAATAAACTTTAATGGATGAATATTACAAATAGCAATCCCAAGCTTTAATGTTGGGTCAAACATATTGCTCTTGAGGGGAGTGGGAAAACTTTTTATTAGACCCCATTTCATTTGTTTTTTCTTAAGTAATATATTTTTGGACAAAAATTATATAGATCATTTCAAATAGCATTGTTGGAAAGGAGACAATTAAAAAAATTATAAAAGTTAAATTCAACTAATTATTAACAATTCTTTTATCCCTATAAAAATTTAAAATTATAAAAATTGAAAAATTGCAATGTTTTGAATTTTAAATTTATTGTTAATTCCATTACATTTGAATGGTGAGAAAAATATAATATTTGAATATGTTAATTGAACAAAAATACAAGTAATAGACTCAATAGTATGTAATAAACTTTAGTGGATGAATATTAAAAATGGTAATCCCAAGCTTTAATATTGGGTCAAGCATATATTACTAGAGGGCAGTGGCAAAACTTCTTATTAGAGTTCCTTGCATTTTTTTTTTCTTAAGTAATATAGTTTTAGATTAAAATTATATAAATCATTTCAAATAGGATTGTCGCAAAGGAGACAATTAAAAAAATTACAAAATTTAAATTCAACTAATTATTAATAATACATGTGTCCTTATAAGACCTTGAAATTCAAAAAATTGAAAAAATGCAATGTTTTGATTTTTAAATTTATTGTTAATGGCATTACATTTGAACATGTTTGTTGAACAAAAATTACATGTAATGGACTCAATTTCTTAAAATACACCTTATTAGATAAATATTATAAATAAAAATCTCAAGCCTCAATGTTGGGTAAAGCATATCGCTCTTGAGGGGTGTGGGGAAATTTCTCATTAGAGTCCATTGCATTTATTTTTTAAGTAATATGTTTGTAGACTAAAATTATACAAATCATTTCAAGTTGTAGTATGGCAAAGGAGACAATTAAAAAAATTACAAAAGTTAAATTAACTGATTATGAACATTGTATTTACCCTATAAGACTTTAAAATTCTAAAAATTGAAAAGGTGCAATGTTTTGATTTTTAAATTTATTGTAAATACCATTGCATTTGAATTGTGAGAAAAATATTACATTTAAATATGGTAATTGAACAAAAACTCAAGTAAGGGACTGAATTGTATAAAATACACTTTAATGGATGAATATTATAGATAACAATCCCAAGCTTTAATGCTTGGCCAAGCATCTCTTTAAAGGGAAGTGGGAAAACTTCTTGTTAGAGTCCATTGCATTTGAATGGTGAGAAAAACATAATATTTGAATATGTTAATTGAATAAAAATACAAGTAATGGACTTAATAGTATAAAATGCACTTTTGTGGATGAAAATTATAAATAGCAATCCCAAACTTCAATGTTGGGTCAAACATATTGGTCTTGAAAGGAGTGGGAATACTTCTTATTATAGTTTATTGTATTTGCTTTTTCTTAAGTAATATGTTTGTAGACTAAAATTATATAAATCATTTCAAATTGCATTGTGGTAAAGGAGACAATTAAAAAAGTTAGAAAATTTAAATTCAACTAATTTTTAACAATGCATTTATCCTTATAAGAATTTAAAATTTTAAAAATTGAAAAATTGCAATTTTTTGATTTTTAAATTTTTTGTTAATGGCATTACATTTGAATAGTGATAAAAGTGTAATATTTGAATATGTTAATTGAACAAATATACATGTAATGGACTCAATTGTACAAAATACATTTTAGTGAATGAATCTTATAAATATAAATCCCAAGTTTCAATGTTGGGTTAAGCATATTGCTCTTGAGGGGAGTAGGTAAACTTCTTATCAGAGTCCATTGTATTTGCTTTTTCTTAAGCAATATGTTTGCAGACTAAAATTATATAAACCACTTCAAATTGTAGTGTGGCAAAAGAGACATTTAAGCAAATTACAAAATTTAAATTATTTGATTATTAACATTGCATTTACCCAATAGGATTTTAAAATTCTAAAAATTGAAAAAGTGTAATGTTTGGATTTTTAAATTTATTGTAAATTCCATTGCATTCGAATTGTGAAAGAAACATAATATTTGAATGTGGTAATTGAACAAAAATACAAGTAATCGACTTAATTGTATAAAATGCACTTTAGTGGATGAATATTATGAATTACAATCCCAAGTTTCAATGTTGGGTCAAGTATATATCTCTAAAGGGTAGTAATAAAACTTCTTATTAGAGTCCATTGCATTTGCTTTTTCTTATGTAATATGCTTGTAGACTAAAATTATATAAATCATTTCAAATTGCGTTACGACAAAGGAAACAATTAAAAAAATTAGAAAATTTAAATTCACCTAATTATTAACCATGCATTTATCCCTATAAGAATTTAAAATTCTAAAAATTGAAAAATTGCAATGTTTTGATTTTTAAATTTATTGTAAATGCCATTGTATTTGAATTGTGAAAAAGACATAATATTTGAATATGGTAATTGAACAAAAATTCAAGTAATGGACTCAATTGTATAAAATGCACTTTAGTGGATGAATATTATAAATAAGAATCCCAAGCATCAATGCTTGGTGAAGCATATATCTCAAGAGGGAAGTGGAAAACTTCTTGTTAGAGTCCATTGCATTTGTTTTTTCTTAAGTAATATGTTTGTACATTAAAATTATATAAATCATTTCAAATTGCATTGTGGAAAATAAGATAATTAAAAAAATTAGAAAATTTAAATTCAATAAATTATTAACAATGCATTTATCCCTACAAGACTTTAAAATTTTAAAAATTGAAAAAAATGCAATGTTTTGATTTTTAAATTTATTATTAATAGTATTACATTTGAATGCTAAGAAAAACATAATATTTGAATATGTTAAGTGAACAAAAAAAAACAAGTAATGGACTCAATAGTATAAAATACACTTTTATGGAAGAAAATTATAAATAGCAATCTCAAACTTTAATGTTGAGTCAAGCATATTGCTCTCGAGGGGAATAAGGAAACTTCTTATTATAGTCCATTGCATTTGCTTTTTCTGAAATAATATGTTTTTAGACTAAAATTATATAAATCATTTCAAATTGCATTGTGGCAAAGGAGACAATTAAAAAATTTAGAAAATTTAAATTTAACTAATTTTTAACAATGCATTTATCCTTATAAGAATTTAAAATTTTAAAAATTGAAAAATTGCAAATTTTTGATTTTTAAATTTTTTGTTAATGGTATTACATTTGAATAATGATAAAAGTTACCTCTTTTAGATTTTGCAACAGTGGTATATATCATCATATAATGGAGTAAAATAAGAATATGATTTTGTAACATTTCATCTAAATTTGATTATATGACATTACTTTCATCATATTATATGTAATTGAAGTTCCCAATTTCACCTTAGGATCTACTAGTTTGTGATACTGAGAGGGGGGGTGAATCAGTATCACCACAATTTGCAATGCAGGAAAGTGAACAACTTCAATCTCTTCTTAAAAGCAAACTCTTTCTCAGATTCGACTAAGGTAGATCTATTGCTACTTACTAATCACAATAGTCCCCAAAGTCACCTTTCAGACACCTTGCCTAATAGACAATTCGGATGTTCTTGTTTAGGTTTTCGTTAGGTTATGAGCTGGCTGATACTTTAGCTGCGTTCACAACTCAATTTAAAACACAGAACGTAAAGCAAATTAAGGACACACGAGATTTACGTAGTTCCGTCAATGTGACGTGCATCCACGGTGGTAGGGACTCTCCCTTACCGAGACTATCCACTATACTTGAGAATTCTAGTTACAATGGATGTCTTAATCTTCTGCTCCTTTCACTATTGCAATTACTAAGCAAGTACAATACAAAGAGTGTCACTTACTATGTCTACCCTTCTTCTAGCTTGTCTTGCCTCTGTTGAATTGAAAGGCTGCTCCACTGCCGCTTAGAAGTTCACTACAATGATCTCTAACCTCTCTTGAAGAAATCTGAAAATACGTTGAGTTCTTTCCGATGATTCACTGAATTCCTTCTCTAGGTTGTCTCACACAGCTCCTGCTTTCACCGTCTCACGGTCTCACCCGTCTCCTATTTCACCGTCTTACTGTTTCACGGCCTGTCCTCACGCTTCTGGTCTGTCACGCTGTTGCATGTTCTGGTCTCATGCTTCTGGTCTGCCGTTTCACGTCTCTTGGTCTGCCTTACGCTACTGGTTTTTCTGGTTCACGTCTCTCGGCCTGCCTCACGCTTCTGGTCTGCTGTTTCACGTCTCTTGGCCTGCCTCACGCTACTGGTTTTTCTGGTTCACGTCTCTCGGCCTGCCTCACGCTTCTAGTCTGCTGTCTTCTCTTCTGGGTGGTCTCACGGATACCCGGTATGCTGTCTTCTCTTCTGGGTGGTCTGTTTCTTATTTCTCCTCTTGCTGGTTGTGCGTTTCTGGTTTGCTTGCAGGAGGTCACACGTTCTGGTTTGCTCTCCCGGTGGTGACGTTTCTGGTTTGCTCTCCCTTCCTTTTGGCCGGTTGTTGTAGGGTTGCTGTTTATTCAATTGTGTTGGCCCTCTGCCCTAGTTTTGTCTTCCAAGGCCTTTATATAGTCTCTTCCATGAAACCCTAATAGGGCTCACGTGGAGGATTTACCTTCTTGCCCTTACGCAGTGGATTTACTTTTTTACCCTTCCATGTGGCTTTACTTTCTTGCACACTTAACCCTAGTTGACAACAATTACAACCCATACAAGACTGTGGGAACAACAATCTCCCCCTTTGTAAATGTTGGCAACACTCATAACAAAAGTCATTGTGCAACAGTCCTTCATAATCTTCTTAGAGTAATAATCCAGAAGCAGACGGATTACAACTCCCCCCAAATATGCACTCCCCCTTCCTTAACAGCTCCCCCTGCACTATTGCTTCTCTCCCCCTTTGCTAACCAATTACAAATCTGAAAAACTCGCAAAGTAGAGATGGAGGATTCACCTGATTTTCAGGCTTGAAGAGGCATTCGCACAGATAGACTCATTCTGTGCTTTTCAAATAGCTCTGTGGATAGAGATTTAGTTAGATCTTGTGTAGCCTCTACAATAGATTTAGGTTCAACTTGTGAGAGTAAAGCAGTAGCTCCCACAATTCTTCTTCTTGTTGTAACTCCTATTGATGGGTCACCTATGATCTGATTTTCTTGATGATCACTGGTTCACGTTTTCTTTGGCTTTCTTTCTTGCACAGTCTTGGTTGTAAGAGGATCTCTTTCTTCATCAATCACATACAAATTTCCAGCTGTTCTCTTCCCGGCTGCAACAGTATTGCCTTCTTTACTCTTTACCTGGCAACCTGTTTTTGTAAATATTACCTTATGGTCTTCATTGCATAGTTTGCTGATAGATGCTATATTATATCTGAGTCCTTCAACGTGGAGAACATCTTTTAGCTTTCCTCTTCCAATGTTTATTGACCCCTGACCATTGATGTTGAATGAATCATCATTGCCAAACTTGACTCTGCCTTCTCTTGACTTGTTTAGCTTTGACAATTTACTCTTGTCTCCCGTCATGTGTAAAGTGCATCCACTGTCAAGGATCCACTGCTTATCCTTGTAGTCAGCTTTGAGTGCAATTTCAGCTATATTAGCCACCTCCCTTTTAGATTTATATTCCTTCTTTTGAATTGGCTGGAAGATAGCTTTCTCCTTTTTCTCAGCTTTGACTACACTGCTTGTTTTCACAGTGCCATTGAGTGCCTTCTCTTGCTCAGGGAGAAGTGTCATACATCTCTTGGCATTATGGCCATCCTGCCCACACCTTTCACATTGTTCTAAGTCTCCCAATATAGCAAACTTGCTCTTTGAAACCACTAGTTTGGGCTTCCACCAACAATCCTTGTCAGTGTGTCCTTGCTTTTTATAGTATGTGCAAGAACTCATGACAGGTGTTCTCCTCTGAATTTTGTATTGTCTCCCCCTGTATGCAGCATCGTATCTTCTCAAGTTGAAGACATATACTGGCCTTCTCCACCAGCAGTTACTTGCCTTATGACCCCAAACTCCACAATAAAGACAGTGACCTTGAAACTGCCACTTCTTGGGTCTAATCACAGCTTGTTTTCTTTTGTTCATTACTTTCTGTGTAGGCAACGTGGCTGGCTTCTTTGCTTGTGTGGCTTTCATTTCAGCCACCTTTTTCTCCTTCTTCTGTTCAGCCATAGCCCTTTGCTGGCTGACCTTCTTTTCTTCATTTTTGTTTGCCACCCTAGGTTGCTTCTTCAAATCCTCTTTATTCTCAGCTATCTTCTCCTGAGTCACAACCTTCTCTTTCAACTTCTGTGGCACATTCTAATTATCTTTAGGCAATGCAGCCTCAGATTGCTGCACTTTCTCTTCATTCTTCTTTTCTCTTGCAGAACTTGTTTCCCCTATCATTTCAAGCTTCTGCACATTCTCTTCACTCCTTTTGAGTTGTTGGTGAAGTCTCAGCAACTCTATCTCCATTTCTTTAATTGTTGAAGTCCTTGAGCCAAGCTCCATAGTAAGGTCTTCACATATTTTGATCTGTTCTTCAAATCTTCTCTTCAAGTCAATATGTTCAGCCCTTATTTCATCCTTTTGACTTTCAGCTTCCTCAGACTTTGCTTCAACTTGTTTTATGTGGGCCTCCAACCTTCTTATGGTTATGCCCCTTCTGATTATCTCCTTTAAAGCTGCTTCTAACTCAGCTTCAAGATCTGGTTCTTCTTCATCAACCTCCTCTTCCTCTTCAGAGGTTGAACTACCACCTTGAGTTGATGCCATAAAGGAATGCTCATCTGATGAGTCTACATCGTCCTCCTCATCGGCTTCTTTTGTCTGGCTCACATAACTCTTGAATGAGCCTCTCTTCTTCTTCTGTGGGCTAGCAGTCTTCTTGCTGGACTTCCTTGACTTGAATGATGGTCTTCTCCATTTTAAATTCTGCTCATCATCACCATCCTCATCTTCATCATCAAGTTTCACTTTGCACTGAGAAGCAAAGTGTCCGATCTGTCCACAATGATAACATCTCAAGGACAACTGTCCTTTTCCCCTCTTAGACCCCTTTTTGAATTTCCTTGTGAAGTATGCCGACACTTCACCTTCACTTTCTTCCTTATCATCATCATCATCCTCACTGGATGATTCTTCCTCTTCTTTTATCTTCAAGTGTTTCGTAGCTTTGAAAGCTGCCTCCTTTGATACCTTTGACGTTGAGGAGCTCTCAGTTGACTTTATTCTCATCTCATATGCAATGAGATTGCACTGGAGATCATGCAGAGACATAGAACTGAGATCTCTACTCTCCTCTATGGCTGCCATCTTTAAGGCAAACCTCTCAGGCAGAATTCTCAGAATTTTCTTCACAATAGATGAGTCCTTCTTGTTCTTCCCATGACTTCTAAGATCATTTACAACATCAATAACCCTGGTGAAGAACTCTTGGACTGTCTCATTTTTCTGCATTCTGAGAGATTCATATCTCTCTTTGAAAACTTGAAGCTTGGCCTCCTTCATTCTGCCATCACCTTCATAGACTTTCTGCAATCTGTCCCATATCTCCTTGGCAGATTTGCAGTCCATAACTTTAGCATATTCAGCATCTGTCAATGCTGAAATGATGACATTTGAGACCTTCCCATTTATCTCAAACTGTCTTAATTCCTCTGGGGTTGGATCTTTACCTTCTTCTGGAGGCTTAAAACCCTCTTGTATAGATTTCACCACATTCATGCCCATGGTTGCAAATACCACCTGCATTCTCGCTCTCCACATATGGTAGTTGGTTCCGTTGAAGATTGGAACCTTCTTGCTGTAAGTAGTGCTGGTGCTGGTACCGGCGTCCATTTCTCAATATGCTGAACAAGTTAAAACTTCTGGAGCTCTTCAAACTAGTACACCAAGCTGTTAAGCTTTATCCTAGTGAACCTGTGCTCTGATACCAATTGAAGTTCCCAACTTCACCCTAGGATCTACTAGTTTGTGATATTGAGAGGGGGGGTGAATCAGTATCACCACAATTCGCAATGCAGGAAAGTGAACAACTTCAATCTCTTCTTAAAAGCAAACTCTTTCTCAGATTCGACTATGGTAGATCTATTGCTACCTACTAATCACAATGGTCCCCAAAGTCACCTTTCAGACACCTTGCCTAATAGACAATTCGGATGTTCTTCTTTAGGTCTTCGTTAGGTTATGGGTTGGCTGATACTTTAGCTGCGTTCACAACTCAATTCAAAACACAGAACGTAAAGCAAATTAAGGACACACGAGATTTACGTGGTTCTGTCAATGTGACGTACATCCACAGTGGTAGGGACTCTCCCTTACCGAAACTATCCACTATACTTGAGAATTCTAGTTACAATGGATGTCTTAATCTTCTGCTCCTTTCACTATTGCAATTACTAAGCAAGTACAATACAAAGAGTGTCACTTACTATGTCTACCCTTCTTCTAGCTTGTCTTGCCTCTGTTGAATTGAAAGGCTGCTCCACTGCCGCTTAGAAGTTCACTACAATGATCTCTAACCTCTCTTGAAGAAATCTGAAAATACGTTGAGTTCTTTCCGATGATTCACTGAATTCCTTCTCTAGGTTGTCTCACACAGCTCCTGCTTTCACCGTCTCACAGTCTCACCCGTCTCCCATTTCACGGTCTTACTGTTTCACAGCCTGTCCTCACGCTTCTGGTCTGTCACGCCGTTGCATGTTCTGGTCTCATGCTTCTGGTCTGCCATTTCATGTCTCTTGGTCTGCCTTACGCTACTGGTTTTTCTGGTTCACGTCTCTCGGCCTGCCTCATGCTTCTGGTCTGCTGTTTCACGTCTCTTGGCCTGCCTCACGCTACTGGTTTTTCTGGTTCACGTCTCTCGGCCTGCCTCACACTTCTAGTCTGCTGTCTTCTCTTCTGGGTGGTCTCACGGATACCGGGTATGCTGTCTTCTCTTCCGGGTGGTCTGTTTCTTATTTCTCCTCTTGCTGGTTGTGCATTTCTGGTTTGCTTGCAGGAGGTCACACGTTCTGGTTTGCTCTCCCGGTGGTGACGTTTCTGGTTTGCTCTCCCTTCCTTTTTGGCCGATTGTTGTAGGGTTGCTGTTTATTCAATTGTGTTGGCCCTCTGCCCTAGTTTTGTCTTCCAAGGCCTTTATATGGTCTCTTCCATGAAACCCTAATAGGGCTCATGTGGCGGATTTACCTTCTTGCCCTTACGCAGTGGATTTACTTTTTTGCCCTTCCATGTGGCTTTACTTTCTTGCACACTTAACCCTAGTTGACAACAATTACAACCCATACAAGGCTGTGGGAACAACAGTAATTATACTTAGATTATTTCTCTAATAAGAGGTTGAATAGAGTTGGTTTAGAATGATCTAATAATGATAAAGTAAAGTTCAAAAAACAAGAAAATCAAATAGGTCCATCACTAAGAGTGGATTCAACTATTTCTAATAAGGATTCATGGAAGTGATTATGTATTTTTTCTCTAGCACATATAATTAATGAGTTATTCAAACTAGTCTATTAGTAGGTTTTAATGTTACTTATACCATCTCAATATGGATAAATTTCTATGTTTGTTGATTTGAGCTAATAAACTCTTAGAATAGTAAAAAAAAAGTCATTATAACCCTAAGTTAAATGTAAGGCTTCAATAGTTTTTATCACACAATCAATTTTAGAAAAGAGACTTCCTTATTTATAAACCTAGGAAGACGAAGAAGAAGGAAGAGTTCAATTTTGTAAATAATTATTATCTAAATTTTCACTAATTATTATTTCTTTATTTCTCTTATAATGACTATCACTTATAAACAATCAATTAGGTCTTAACCTATCCATGTCTCACCATATCATTGTAAATGTTTTAAGCCACAACCCTACATTCCTACATCCATCAAACACAGGTACAAAGGTAGCATGACTTAAAGTTTCAACAATAATACATAGATAAGTTTAAGCTTCTCAACTTTTTAGAAGGTCAACATTTAACTAGAAAGAAGCCTTTGATACCATTTCCTATCTTGGCAACATAAGACATATATATATATAGATATTAATTTTAAAGAACTAAATTAAGCACAACGATATAAAAGAAAGACACTTAAAATAAGTAATAGCAAGAGTAAAATACTTACATAAATAAGGCTTACATTAAATGCCAAATGCCATTACAAGCTTATAGTTTACAAAGAAAAGGAGATAGATTACAAGCTTAAAGAGAGAGAAAGAGAAGGAAATTTGACTTTGTCTTTGGAGTAACCAAGATGTCTAATTTATACAAAGGAAAAGGTAATAACCATAATTGAAGGAATCTCCTTTTTTAAAGTAGGTTGTCCTTTCTTTCTTTACTTTTGTTAAGGTAGCTTTATTAAAGCTATCTTGGTGGTCATTTTTACCATAAGTAGTTTGTTTTTTTTCCTTTTACACCTCATATAGGTCTTGGGAATCTTACATAGTATCACCATTAAAATACCTCTGACTGCTTTTAGTTTGGTCCACTTGGGTGTCTTGATCTGGTTAGAGTAGAGAAGCCATTTTTTAAGTGACCTGTCTTTTGATATAGACTCCATCAAAGTCTTTATCTTTTTAGGACTAATTAGAGAGGGCTTGGTGGTAGGTCTTGAGGTCTATTTATGCAAATGACTCCATTTTCTTTATAGACTCCATTATCAAAAAAAGTTAATTTTTTCCCACTATTAGATATTAATCCATCTTGCCAACCATTAAACATGTCTAATGTCAATATCTAGGACATTAACTTGCTCAATTATAATGGTGTAGTCTCATTTAATAATCCATGGAACATAATACTAGATTGCAAACATTAGCAATAGATCATTAACCTCTTTATTTGTTTCACAAAACTATTCATAAATAGTTCTCACTTTTGTGATAGGGAGGAAGATGATTTTGGAATGGTATTAAGCCTTCTTTCTAGTCAAATGTCAACCTTCTAAGAAGTTGAGAAGCTTAAACTAATCTATGTCTTATTGTTGAAACCCTAGTTTGCACTACCTTTATACCTATGTTTGTCATGTGTAGGGTTGTAGTTATGATGTTGACAGTGATATGGTGAGGAATGGATAGGTTAAGACCTAATCGATTGTTTAGAAGTGATAGTTCTTCTAATAAAAATAAAGAAATAATAATTAATGAAAATTTAGATAATAATTATTTATAAAATTGGACTCTTTTTTTCTTTTCATCTTCCTAAGTTTATAAATAGGGAAGTTTCTTTTCAAAAGTTTATTATTGATAAAAATCATTGAACAAGCCAAACCCTTAACTTAGAGTTATAATAACTTCCTTTCACTATCCTAGGAGCTTATTAGCTCACATCAATCAAAATATAAATTTATCCACATTAAGATTGTATATGTAGCATTAAAACCTAGAACTAAACTAAGTGTAATTAACTATGCAATTAAATATATTAGATATAAAAGATACAATATTATATAAAAAAACGTGGCTTAGGAATTAAAGAATATCCAAGAAAGGTAAATCAGATTTTAATAACACAAACCCCAAATTCAACATTCAAAGGAAAATGAACTTAAGGTATTTAAGAAGATATGGATACTACACCCCAAAAAAGAAGGGAATTAGAAGCAATAAATCAAGTTAAACACCACAAAAAGAGGTATTTCTTGATAAGCTCTTTGATTTTCAAAACAATTGGAGGAGAAAACTATTGCTCATTATTTCTCTCAAAATTGTCTGATTTTTCAGACGTTACAAAAAGGTGCTTATTTATACGCTAAGATAACAATTCTAAATAGGCATAAATTTTTATTTAGGACAAACTTTTATTTAGGATAAACTCTTATACAGAAAACTTTTTCTCTTATAACAATCACTTATTTAGGATAAACTCCTATTTAGTAATGAATGTTATTACTTAGTCTTGACCCATTAAGTACTCCAATCATATTAATAAAGTCATGACTCTCTTTCAAGTTTGAATTCACACCACTTGTAACTTGGTTGGCCTAAATGTCCTCAATCATCCCATTTAGTGCTTCTTTCATCTTTTTGGCTCTAGCTTGTGCTATTAGACCTTTTGGAATGTGCAATGGACCTATTGCATCCGTTGAACCCTTATATGCATCATCGCCAAGCTTATCATTACTAAGGCAGCAAAACATGTTCTTACTAAAGATGTTAAAAACATTGCATTTAAAGAAATCTTTGTTAGATGGCAAGGAATACTTTTTGTGTTTGATTTTGATATTGATTTTATTAAAGGAAATTTTAATTCTATACCAAATTTCCTAACTTATGAACTTTGTAAGGAACTAAAACTTGAGTAAAAGGTCTCTCATACAAGGGCATCAGTCCCCAACAAAGTTTGTTAATTCGCTAGTTAAAGATGTAAAAACGAAGGAAGTTGAAAAACTTCTTAATGATGCTTATGATCGAGTTTTGGATAAGTCCATCACATATCCTTCAATCCTAAAGTATATAGATTTTTTATGTGTTATTAAAAACAATTATAGTCAGTTTAGACCTAATAAGGTTGCTCATTTTTATCTTAAACATGATATTTATCCTCATAATAATACGAAGGATTGTCTATATTATCCATAGATACTATATGAATTAGGCTCTATTGTTATTGAACCTATAGAAAGAGGATCTAGATTTGGATCTGGATATGATTTCATAGATTGGACCTAGATCAAATTCAAGATAAAGAAGATTCCTTATCCAAAAGATTGGCAAGGGGATCTCTTTGGGTACAGAGAACTAAAAGAATGGTGGAAGGGTAAAATATAAAATTATTTTGATTATATTGAAGTATGGGAAAAAGGCTTATTGTATTAAAATAGACAAAGGAAATTTAATTAGTTCATCCAAATGATCCAAAAAGATTTCAAAACTAGTTTAAATTTTGGTTTTTTAAGTGGAAGTTGCATCATCTAACCTTGCCACACAAAGTGAGAATTGCTTATGAATAGTTTTGTGAAACAAATGAATAGGTTAAAAATCCATTGTTAATGTTTGTAACTTGATATCTTATTCTATGGATTATCAAATAGGACTACACATTATGGCTAAACAAGTTAATGTGCTAGACGTTGACATTAGACAAGTTCCATGATTGACAAGATGGATTAATATTTAACGTTGGGAAAAATTTGACTTTTTTGATAATGAAGTCTATACAAGAAAAGGAGTCATCTACATAAATGGACCTAAGGCTCCACCACCAAAGCCCACTCCTACTAGTCCCAAAAAGATATTAAAGACTTTAATGGGGTTTGTATGATAAGAGAGGTTATTGGAAATGATGCTTAAGACACCTATTTAGACTAAGTTGAAAGTAGTTAAAGGCATCTCAATATGATATTATGGAAGATTTTTAGGACCCATATGAGTTGTAAAGGGCAAAAGAACAAACAACTTTTAGTAAACATGACCACTAAGATAACTTTAATAAAGCTACTTTAACGAAAGTAAAGAAAGAAAGGACAACTTACTTTGAAAAAGGAGATTCCTTCAATTATGGTTATTACCTTTTACTTTGTATAAATAAGACCTCTTGGTTACTCCAAAGGTTGAGTCCAATTTCCATCTCTTTCTCACTCTTGAAGCTTGTATTCTATCTCCTTTCCTTTGTAAACTATAACCTTGTAATGATGTTCGGTATTTACTGAAAGTTTTATTTTTGTAAGTACTTTAATCTTACTATTACTTGTTAAAGTATCTTTCTTTTATATCATTATGCTTAATTTTAGTTTCTTAAAATTAATATGTGATCCTATGTTTTTGGTACCATACTAGGTTTTAAACCTAGTTTTTTAAGTAAGGGTTGCATCATCTAACCCCTCATACATAGATATATATATATTAATTTTAATAAACTAAACTAAGCATAATGATATAAAAGAAAGATACTTAGAACAAGTAATGCCAAGATTAAAATACTTACAAAAATAAAGCTTCCATTAAATGCTAAATGTCATTACAACCTTGTAGTTTACAAAGGAAAAAAGATTGAATACAAGCTAATCAAGATTAATTACTCAAATATTTGATAGATTTAGACTACTGAAGGTGTATTG
>JAHLGP010020639.1:5384746-5414777 GCA_020141445.1 Bruguiera sexangula
TTTTTTTTTTTTGACTTATAAAAAAAGAATTCTATGTTAGTTCTATTAATTTCTTTTAAATCCAATCCACTAAAATTTCTATTAGATCACTAAAGATGGGATCTACAAGTATAACCCTCTTTAGTAGTGTATTTCAACTTGTATTAAGGTGAGTGAAAACTAGTTTGGACCTAAATAACTAAAAGAGTGTTTGGTTTTACTTTTCAAAAATGTGTTTTACAAACATAGACACCACCTAGAATAAAGATTTTGGAAAAGCAACAATTTGTTGCTTTAGCCACCACAAAACAAAAAAGGGAACAACTAAATTGTGTTTTTATTTTAATAGAAAAAAATATCCTTAATTCTTTCACCTTTATTGTTGAAGAGTTTCAAAAAAAAGAAAAGTAAATGTATGTATAACAAACATCCATTGAAAAACAAAATGTACTAAAAAGGGATCAGAGCCAATGGAAACAACGACATAAAAGAGACTTGATTAAGATGGGATCTCATGAATGGAACAATTCTTGTTATTCAGACATGGTTGGAAGAGAAGATTAAGGTGAGTTTTAACATTATTCTTCTTTACTTAAACACACATACCTCCTGAAATGGAGGTTTTGGAAACACAACAATTTGTTGCTTTTAGTCACCACCAAACAAAAAAGGCAAACATTGAATTGTGTTTTTACTTTAATTGAAAAGAATATCTTTAATTCTTTCACCTTCATTGTTGAAGAGTTAAAAAAAAAACAAAAAAAAGTAAATGTAAGTATAACAAACATTAGTTGAAAAACAAGATGTACTAAAAAGGGATTAGAGGCAATGGAAAGAGCTACACAAAAAAGACCTAATTGAAATAGGATCCCATAAAAGGAACAATTCTTGTTATTAAGACATGGTGAGAAGAGTGGATTAAGGTGAGTTTTAACATTGTTCTTCTTTACTCAAAAATAATGTTTTTGATAAGTTTAGGATGCTAACAATGCCCTTTATTTTACAATAATTTTGGCTAATCTACCTATGAAAAGATTTCAAGAATCTAGTATTGGAGTAGAAGTCAAGAAAAAGTTTGATGTCTTGTTTAAGGATCTAGTGGCCATAGGAAGATATGTTGTTGCACCTTTGCTAACTACTTTATGCATTAATGATGGTGTTGAAACTAATCATCTAAGTCAATACAAAAGTGTTGTATTAGAACTTAGATGTAAAACTTAACCTTATTGATTCCATAGGTAAATTATTTAAAAGTTCTAAGATACTACAGGGGAATGTAAATATTAGCACAAGTGATGTATCAAGAAGAAATGAGACCAATAAGAAAAGAGTTGTTAAATCAAATTTACATGTGAAGAAAGGTTCTAAAGGTTTCAAAATGACAATATAGAGGGGTAGCTACTTTTAAAGAAATAATTGATTTTTTGGTTCAAAATGTTGTTGAAAATAGGAAAACATAGTTGCCAAGATGTTTTTTATGTGATGTTATGAAGGATTTCCATTCTTTAACAAGTGTTAAAGAAGATAGTGACCTTTTATGGATGCCATAGATTTAATCTAATAATAGGATTGCACTAGAGTAATAGATGGAATAGATGTATGTACAAGTATTCCTATGGAAGATAAAGTATGATTTATTGAAAGAAAAGTCATGTTAATATAGAATATCATGGTAGCATGTAATTTTGATATGCAATTCACTTTCGTGTCAGCTTGATAGGAGGATAAAACACATGATGTACACATTTTTATTTGAACTATTAACAATCTAGATCTTAATTCCCATACCCCTAACAAGTACTAATCATAACATATTTTTTTCTTTTCAAATAAAAATTTTATATAAGAAAGTATTCACTCCAAAATTCTTTTTATAAATAAATATAAGAAAATATTATCTTATTGATGGATATTATAAAAGTATAAAATATCATTTACCTAAATTTCAAAATGGTTGACCACCAAGAGGATGTAATGAAACCTTTAATTATGCACATTTATCATTAAAAAGTTGTATTTAAAGAGCATTTGGAGTATGAAAGAGAAGATGGAAGATATCTGATTTGCTGTTACATTATTTATTTAAAGTGCAAAGAAATATTGTTATTATGATAGCAACATTACATGATTATATTCATAAAAAGTTTATAAATATTCCAATTTTTTATCGTCATCTTGATATTGTACCACATGATCTTTTTTTTTTTTATGTTGACAGAATTTCACGAGATGAATTCCTCAAAGATAGCAAAATAACATAAATTATTTTTCTTTATGAGCAAATTACTTCTAGTTTGATGAATTAGAATTTTTTTTGTTTTTTATTTTGGTCTCTTTTTTGACAATTTTTTAAAGTATATTTTTATATTTGATAAATATAATATTTATTCTTAAGTTATTTTCTCAATTAATTATCAATTCAAATAAATTATTTTAATTATAGTCAATTAAATTAATTTTTTTATTATTTAATAAAATAGTACAATATAGAAAATGAATTGTATAAGTCATTGGTAAAGTATAAAATTTAATTCATAAATTGAAATAAGAAATTAGTAATTAAGTCATTAAAAATAAAATAAATTATTATTCACATCTTTTATAATCATTTTACAAGTTAACAATTATTTTAACAACAATTTTACTAAACATTAAGAATTCTTTTGGATTTTCCTCACCTTATTGTCACCATTCTTATCAAACAACTTGCAACTTTGGGTAACATAATTTTTAGTTTCAATATCCTTGTTTACACTACTTTATCTCATAGTATTTTTAAACATGATTTATAATGAAAATCAAATCTATGTTGAAAATACCCTTACATGTGACAAATACCTAACCAGGAATAAGAAATGGAAACAAAATCATATAACAAGAATCCTTTTTCTATCTTTTAACTTGTCAACCAAATCAACTCCTTCGGTAGTTCCTAAAGTTCATAAGGATAATAACATCTTATAATTTAAGGAAAATTAACAAGCTGAGGTAGTGCAGAGCACAGTCAATGTATCTTGACAAAAGAGAAAAGTTCAAAATTTAAACTTTAAAGTCAAAAAAGATAAAATGGGAAGGAAAATTGTTTCCAAATATTCGCTCTTTAGACACTAAATAAAGGGTTTCTTGTCCCTTTCATTTAGAGACACTATAACCAATTGGCAATAATGAAGAAGAAAAAAATTGAAAAGGAATGGTAAATACAACAAAAAAAAAATTATATGCTAAATTCAATTCACATTCATAAAAATAAATAATAAGTCATGGGATAAAGTGAGGTATATAAACCTTCAAGCAACCAAAAAAAAAAAAAAAAAGGAGAAGAAGATTGTGACACATTTCAAAGTTGCTGTAAAGTCATCCTTCAACTCATCATCCTTCATCTTCTCCACTTTTATCTTATACCTAACTTTTTCATCCTTTTCCTTCATTGATGAGGCAAACCTTGCATATTTGAGGCAAGGTAAGTATTCTTGAAGGCTCAAAGATGGGAAGTAGACCTCTACAATAAAGCAATCATATAACATCTTGACTTTTGCTTCACTCATAGCTTAGGTTGCCACCCTGGCCATTGCTTCACAACAAGGTTTGCCTAGACCATTAAAAACTTATGCATGTAAGGGCTGCACGGGATGATCAGTTCATGTTGCACAACTACATCTTATAGTTTAGCATGGTAGGAATGTAGTTTGCCTCACAAATGTTGCACGATATGAGTAAGAGAAAGCAAAAGAAAGTATAGAGCTCCATTGGAAGATAAAGAGTTAAAGAGATAAACTTTTAGCATCCCAAAAAAAGGGAAGAACGTGCCTGTATATAGCCTTGATTGTCTTTCATATCTATATAATATTATTAATTCTATAACATGAAGATGCCATATGACATACTTCATTTTCTTTTGAGTTTAATTTTAGAGGAAAAGGTTAAGGGATTTTTTCTTTAAACTTTTTTTAATTTTTTTTCCTTCAATTAGATTCAATCAATCTCTTTTTCATTTATTTTCCTTATATTTACAAATTTCCATCTCATTTAAGGAAATTAATATCCTGGAGCCGTTGAGAATTCTTACAGCCAGCACCATCAATGATTGTCTATTATCTCTCCTTTTATGGATATTTATTGATTCTTTTATACTCATTATTATATTACATCTTTTCAAACTTTTCATTTTCTTCCACAACTTACAAAGATTACAATATTGCATTTATTATTGTAGTACTTAAAAATATATTGATGAAGATTTAATTCTTTTCTTCTTTCTAGGTTTAAATATAGATTATTACTCACTCTGTAGTGTAATACATTTTTTAGATATATTGCATATGAAAATTACAAAGAGAGGCAAAAGTGCAATCACTATATTTCTCTCACTAGCTTCCCTCTATTTACATCTCCATCATCCTCTCTTTTTTCTTTTTTTCATTTAATATTTAATTTTTAGTTTATATTTCTCTTATCTATACAGAATCATAATTGTTAACAAATTTCATAAGGCCATTTTTTTTTTTTTGGTTTTTATTGCCTCTATGATGTAATAAGTCTTTGTTAAATGATTATTATTTTTCCATAGAATGAGCTAAAATTGCATTCAAATTTCAACCTTTATTATAGCTAGTGATTAGAAGAGAATCAATTGATATTCTAGAAGGTAATTTCTTTTCACCTATTTTCTATTTAATTGATTTGGGTTATTAATTTTGGGATGTTGAGAATTGAGTTAATTTATTAAATAAAATATTTAGTTGCTACAAGGGAAATTTTTTTTTATAAAATAAGAAACTTAAATATTATTATGAATTTAAAAAGAAAGGATTGTGTAGCACATAAATATAGTATGTCTTATCACTTTATTAAAATAAGCATTATTTATTTATATTTGTGTACATAATTATTTGAATGTTGGGATGATATTTTTTTTATAAGATCAAATTTAACGTAGATCCATGTGTATCACAAATGACAAAGCTAGTTTATAAGATGATTGCAAACAAGAATTTTACTATCCCTTGGGTGGCTATGTATTATTGATGGGGACGACCGAGTTGAAATGTCCATTCTTGCCTCACTAATTTTAATCGATTAAATAATGTCTAATGTGGATAATATTTTTTTTTTTCCTTTGGTGCCTTTCTAAATCAATGTGCTTTTCATTCTTCTTGCTAATTGTCTTTTGAAAGTTAATAATTTACAAACCAAAAAGAATGTTAAACTTCAAAAGAGATGTTGAAAGGAATGTTGCTTAATATTTTCCTACTATTAGTTACCTTTTTCTTCTATCCTAGTTACTTATATTGGACTCCTCGAACATCTCTCTCACATCTTACAAGTTATAAGGAAAATATTTACTAAGTATGTGTTGATACATAGGATGCACATGGTCCTGATAATGTGGAGACCATAATATGGTTTATAAGAAATTTAGATTGTTTGGATCTGAGTAGTAGTGTGCATATTATTGGGATCTATGTAATTAGAATGCAGAGTCTCTTAGTAGTTAAAAAATTAAATCTTTATTTTTGAAATTTTAGTTTTTAATCTTAATAAAACTCTTAAAACCAATTCAACTCAATTTGCTTTGATTGAAAAAGCCAATAATTCATAAGTAAACTTGACTAAAAAGTATAAAAGACCTCAAATTTGAATAACCTATATCCAAAGTGACTTGAAACCTAAATAATTCAAATTTTAAATGGCTTCAAACACAAATAATTCAAATTTGAAGGACATAACAAGACGTGACATTAGTTCAAACTATGCTAGGTAAAAGTGGTGCACACTAGTTGTTGCATAAAAAGAGACTACTAATGACAAATATTTGATAGCTTTTGATTTCATAATTAGGCAAAAAAATTTAACCCTTAGAATTTATTATACAAATAACTTCTTTCTTTTTGGAAGTGAAGTTCACTATTTGATTCAACTACTTAGATGCATGTTAGTATATTTGCCAAACCATTCATGAATTGAAATAGGGGAAAATTACATGGACATTTTTTAATAAAAAAATATACATAATTAGTAAAAAAAGAAACACGAACAAAATTTAATTGTTAAAAGTGGTATTTTACTATTATATATTGTGGTACTTTTTATTATTTTATTAATAGAATATTATTTTATTAATTTTTTATGATGAGTCCAACAAAAAGTATGTCAAACAACTATTCTCTATTGAAATAAGAGAGCAATTATATGGATAGACCTTTTCTCAAACACATTATATACAACTAGTAAAAAAGTTAAAAAAACAAAATATAAATCATAATTATAGTTTAAAAAGTGGTATTGACATTGAAGTAAATGACATTATTTACAAATAAAAGATTAGTTTATAAATTGTCTATGATGAGTCTAATGATAAGTGTGTCTAACAACTATTCTTCATTCAATTAAACAAGCAAACATAGATAGACACATTTTGTTACACATAACACATAATGAGTAAAAAAAGCATATAAACCAAAATTTATAGTTAAAAAAAGAATATAAAAATATTAGTCTTAAATCTTTATAGAGATTTACAATTAAATAGTTAACTTTTTTATATTTTCATTTGATTTTATATTTTTTAAATTTATTTCAAATTGATCCCTCTTTTTTTTTTTTAGGAAAGCAATTAAGCTATTAATGATTTCTTTTAGTTAATATACAATTTTAAATAATTTTAATTATTTTTCATCTAGAAATAAAAAATTTGAAATGAATTTAAAAAGTATAGAATTCAAATAAAAATGTAAAAAATGTAGAGTATAATTATAAAAATTCATAAAAATTTAGAATAATTTTTATATATTTTATTAAAAAAGTAATATTTTATTATACGTATAATTGTTTTTCAATAAAAGATAATTTTATTAATTATGTTTAGTGAGTAAAACAAAATATTGTATCTATCAAATATTATTCTTTGAAATAATGAAGTAATTATATGAATATAATTTCTATCAAACATTATATACAATTATTAAAAGAAGACATACTATGCAAAATTAATAATTAAAGATATAGTATTTTACTATTATACATTGTAATTCATGCCACTTTCTATTAATAAAAAATTATTTTTTTTAATCATGTATCATTAGTCCAACAAAAAGTATGTCCATCAAGTAATCTTAATTGAAATAAGTGGGTCATTAGATGTACACACCTTTTATTAAATACAATATCCAAAATTCGTTAAAAATTGTTACAGAAACAAAAATTTATAGTTAAAAAAGTGGAAAATCACTTTATACATTGTTATGCATTTTATTATTTATTAATAAAAATTATTTTATTCATTATTTATATCAAATGTAATAAAACATATGTTTAACAAATAATTTTCATTAAAATAAGGGAGTAATTGTATGAAAACTCTTTTTGTTAGGCATGTAATACATAATTAGTATGAAAGGCATACAAACCAAAATTTATATTTAAAGAATTGGTTGTTCGCTCTTATACAATATAGTCAAATTTTTATAAATAAAAGATGATTTCATTAATTTTGT
This sequence comes from Bruguiera sexangula, assembly GCA_020141445.1. Classification (NCBI taxonomy): domain Eukaryota; kingdom Viridiplantae; phylum Streptophyta; class Magnoliopsida; order Malpighiales; family Rhizophoraceae; genus Bruguiera; species Bruguiera sexangula. Next base: position 5,392,219 of record JAHLGP010020639.1, read on the forward strand.
AAAATAAACCAAATAAAAAATGTGTCCAATAACTATTCCTATTTATAAAAAAAGAACATCTATATGGATAAACCTTTTGTTAGACACATTATACATAATTAGTAAAAAGAAAAAACACAAACCAAAATTCATAAGGAAGAAAATAATATTTCATTATGATACATTATAATGTGTGTCATTATTTCATAATAAAATATGACTTTATTAATATTGCATGATATATTTAACAAAAAATGTGTTTAGTAAATATTTTATATTGAAATAAGGGAGAAATCATATGGACACATTTTTTATTAGACACAACATACAAAATTAGTTAAAAAGGTAAAAATGCAAATTTATTGTTAAAAGAGAGGTTCCCTGATAATAATTATGGAATGTGACATTATTTATTAATAGAAGTTTAGTTTGTTAATTCTATATAATGAGTTTAACTAAAAGGGTATCCAACAATTTCTTATTGAAATAAGAGAAAAATTATATGGACACATAATTTTTTAGACACACTATACATAATTAGTAAAAACAAAAGAAAACTAAGCACACAAATAAAATTTCTAGTAAAAAAGTTATCTTTCAATGTTATAAATTGTACTATATGCAATTGTTTAAAAATAAATGATGATTTTATTAACTTTTTATAAGGAATCTAATAATGAGTGTGTCTAACATCTATTTCCCATTAAAATAAGTGAGTGACCACATGGACACATCTTTTGTTAAATATAAGTAAAGGTGGGAAAAGTTAACTCACTATGAGTAACTCCACTTAAAACTCTTGAAACCAATTCAACTTAATTTACTTTGATTGCAAAAGCCAATAATTCATAACTAAACTTAACTTAAAATAAAAAAGACCTCAAATTTGAATAAACTATATCAAAAGTGACTTGAAACCTAAATAATTCAAATTTTAAATAGCCTGAAACCCGAATAATTCAAATTTGAAATTATTTGAATTCAAAATAACCCAAAACTTAAGTTTAAGTAACTTGAAACCCATAATAATTCAAACTAGTTTAAATTAAATTCAACTTAAAATTTTAATTTATTTTAATGACAACTAAAATTTGTAAATATTATTAATTGAAAAATATTTTTTTTGATTTATTTTTATTTTTAAATAGTAATTATTTTTAAAATTATTTTCTTTATATTAGTATAGACATTAGTTTACAAATATCAAATATTTATTGTTTAATTTAAATTTTTTAATGATAAATATGAGATAAATTTTAAAATTTATAATATTATTATTGATCAAAATCATTATAGTAAAATAAATTTGTAAAACTAATTGTGTGGTATCTATGTATTTGATTTTCACATTTTAAACACACAATATTTCTATTGATCTTTTCAATTCAAATTGTTCTTTTCCTCTTCCCAATATACTATAATACTTTGCTTATCTAATTTCATAAACACAATATTGTTTCTTCTCTTTTAAGTTTAGATTTTCCTTTTCCTCTTCTTTATAAACCATCGCACATTATTTTCTCTAAAATAACTTATTTCACTATTTAATTCTTTATATTGATATAAAAATAATAATTCATTTATACTAAAAAATACTCCTTATCTTCCAATAGTAAGAAAGGGAAACTTTATTATATTGGTATAGCAATAAAGTGGAAAAGCTTACAAATGGAAGTATTAAAAATTCTCTTAATTTAAATAATTTGACTTAACCCACTAGAAATTTGAACCAATTCAATTTGCATTAACTTTAAAGTCAACGATTGATAATATGATTCAACCCAAAACTTAAATAACTTGTATTTGAAATAATTCAAAACCTAAATAACTTGAAATTTAAGATATCTGAAACTTAATAAAACCAAAATCTAAATAATTCAAAACCTCTAATATCTAAAATCTAAATGACCCAAAATTTAAATAAGTCTATATCTAAATAACTTAAAACTTTAAATAATCCAATTCAAAAGTCGATCAACTTGTTGGCCACCCATAGACATATGATACACAATGAGTTAAAAAAATAGAGACATATACAAAAAAGTAGTATTTCTTTGTGATGCGTGCTATTGTTTATTAATAAAAGCTGATTTTTTTAATTATTCATAATGAGTCAAACAAAAAGTGTCTAATAGGTATTTTTAATTGAATTAATGGAGCAAGTACATGAATACACTTTATATAGGAAAATATTTGCAATTATTCAAGAAAGACATAATACAAAATTTATAATTAAAAATTTGATATTTAATTATTATACTTTGTGTGAGAATCAAGACACAATTAGTATAAAAAAGACACTATCTAAACTTTATACTTAAAAATGTAATATTTTGAAGTTATACATTATAATACGTCTCAAAGTTTATTAATAAAAAATTATTCTTTTAATTGTTTAAAATGAGTACAATAAAAAGTGTGTTAAAAAGTATTTTTTATTAAAACAAGTAAGCAATTACATGGACACATTATGCCCAATTGGTAAAAAGAAAAAAGTCTATAACATGAAAGATCAGTAAGAGGACACCCTAATTATGGGTCCTACTAAATAAAAAAATAATATTTTAAATTCATTTTTTATTGAAATTTTAGTTTTTTTTAATTTAAAATTACTAAATATGCAATTAAAATAATAAGATGTATAACTAAAACAAAATGTGACAAAAAATTATTGGATATTTTTAAAAGTTGTTGCACATTTTATGTTTTTGGTTACATATTTTATTGTTAGAGTTGGACATCTAATAAATTTAGATGAAAAGATTAAAATGAAAAAAAGAATTCAAAATATAATTTTCTATTATATGGAGCCCACAATTAAGACATTCTTGTGCTGATTATTATAGTTCAAAAAGTAAGATTTTAAAAGCACAAAAACTAAAATTTATAGTAAAAAAGTAGTATCTCATTATTATACTTTATAGTGTGCTCTTTTATTTATTAATAATTTTTTAAGTAATTATTTATAATGAGTCTAACCAAAAATATCTAACATGTATTTTCAATTAAAATAATAGGGAGATTGCATGAATAACTTTGTTAGACACATCAGACACAATTCATAAAAATAGGATACAAAACAAAATTTATAATTAAAAATGTGATATTTTATTGTTATACATTTTGGTACTTGTCTTTGTTTATTAATAAAAAATTATTTTATTAATTATGTAGTTTTATTAATAATAGCCCTCATCTAAATTGAACTGTAATCAATGATCTTAGTTTCTAATTTTGCAAAAGCCAAACCATCAAGTTACGTGAGATTAAATACTTAAAATGATATCTAACCATTGAAATTATTATAAGATAGAAATAAATTAGTTAATTCTTGAAGGTTGGTAAAAGTATTTGGAATTGGAACCAAACGAGGTGAATTGTTGAGTTCAATGCTAATAACATGAATGGTTGAGCCATGATAAGCCACACTGTCCTATAAGAAGTAATGTTCACTCTTATTTCATGATTTTGTCTTAGGTTCATTAATTTGTTTGCCATCGATGATAGGATAATTAGTAGGAAAGTTGTTCCCGAATTGCAACAATGCAATTCTCTCTTCATGAGAGTAGAGTTGTAAAGATCGTGGGAGAGACAAAGAAAAGGACAACGAAGGGGTTAATTGAAATGAGAGGACAACTGAAGGTGATGCACAAAGACCTAAAACTATCCACATCCTTCTGTCAGTTAAGGACTAACCCACTATAGAAAACACGAATAAACAAGTGAGCTAATGGAAGCTATATCACCTGAAGAAACACTTTGATTCTATTGAACTCTTTAATTATTTAGACTTACACATGGACCATTGCTTATGAATCTTCTTTGGACTAATCACCTCGCTAATAAGGACATTGAAATGGTATTAAATTTCTCTACCAAATAAAATTAACATTATGTGGCAATGGAAGTAAATAATCAACAAGATTTTAAAACCTATAAGTTATGGGTTCACCTCATGGGTTAATTGAATATATTGATAAATTAATCTTTTGACTATCATAATCTCTTAGCTTTTTAATACCTTCATCGAAACACAAATTAACTTTCTAAATCTTGTTGCGATCAATAATAAGTATTTCCAGTTCTTTTGACCCATCTCCTATTGAATTATTGATACTTTGCCAACATTAAAGTCCAAACATAGTACTTTTTGGACATGAAATTGATTTTGGTGGAAGACTAAGAAAGCAAATCTTCATTATTTAAAGATGAATCCACAAACTCAATATTTGGTAGAAAATAAGAATTAAATCTCTTTTCAACTTGATGATGAGAATCGTGGAGATGATGGGTGGAAGGCTTCAAATGATGCAAAAAGTCCATCACACATTCAAGAAGGCCCAATAACACAGGCTAGAGCTTCAATTGATACAAGAGGTCCATTACACATTCCAGAAGGCCCAATAACACGAGCTAGAGATTCAATGGATGCTAGAGGTCCATTCTACATTCCAGAAGGCCCAATAACACGAGCTAGGACCAAAAAGATTAAAGAAGCACTAAATGGGCTGATTCTGGACATTCAGGCCAACCAGGTTTCAAATGGTGCGAATTCAAGTTTTAAAGAGAGCCCAGGCCTAATTAATATAATTGGACTACTTAATAGGTCAAACTAAATGATAGCATTCACTCCTAAATAGGAGTTCATTGTATGTGCTGAAATTAGTCCGAAATTCCTCCAAAATAGGGATTTCTCCTAAATAGGAATTTTACCCCTTTAGGATTGCTATCTAAGCCTATAAATAGGCACCCCTTGTAAGCTTTGGAGATCAGAAAACTTTGAATGGAATAGAAAGCAAGGGTTTTTCTCCCTTGGTTCTTTTAAGAACTAAAGAACTTATCAAGAGGTACTTCTTCTTGTGGCGTTCAAATCGACTTATCACTCCCAATTCCTTCCTTTTCTGGGGTGTGGCGTCTATATCCATCTTGAATACCCTAGGTTCGTGTTCCTTCGAATATTGGGTCTAGGGTTTTTGTTATTAAACTCTGATTTAGCTTTCCTGGTTGCTCTTTGATTCATTGTGTGCGTTGGGTCCCTAAGCCACGTCTTTTTGGGGTTTTCCGCATCACTTGATCTAAAATTGTATCAAATTTATATTGCCATAAAATTTGATGACCAATAAATTTCTCATTTTTACCCATAAGCAAATTTTTGACTCACTAGATCTAAATTGGTAATTTGAGTATAGTTCCACCAATTAACTTCACCATTTTGTAATTTTGAATGTGAAAATTTCATCATTTTCTCCTCCAAAACATCTTTATATTTGAACCAAATCTTAAGTCCACCAAAGCATATGAAAAAATCCTTAATGAAGAAATTTCCATTGTAAACAAAAATATCTTCAAACTCATGAACTTGTGTACAAACAAATTGACTAGAAGCAATATTTACAATAAAAGATTTGTTGTATTCACAATTTAAAAAGGCACCTTATAAAAAGCCTTCCTTTCATGATCAATGTAATTGAAATGGTTACTTCAAACTTCATAGGACGACATCAAGCCAAGAGAAACCTAGTTTTAATGCCATTTGATGCAAAATAGAATCATGAAGATGTGAGATGTATCAAACTAGACAAATCTAAATTCTAATACTACTTGACGTAGAATGAAAGCTTGAAAAAGAGATAACCAAAGGTCAATACTTCATTGATCCTTTATGGGGTTTATAAATTCTACTAGAAAACCAATAACAAGTTTCAAAAGTTGATAACTATTTTGATAATTAATAAACTATACGTTAGGTTTATAGGCCTATTGAACCCTAACAAAACTAACTCGTAAGGAAACAAATAAATAAATATATTCATATCCTTAAACTTAAGCCTAAAGATAATAATATTTTAAAATCTCCTAAATAGTCTAAAATACTCTAAATAAATAATAAAATGAGAATAATAAAAATTACAATATTAATTGTATAATAATATAAGATCATTTTCATCATGTATCCTATATCATGACCTTGTCATTAACCCACAAAGAAATGCTCAAAATTCACAAGTTACTTCATCACCTTGACTTAGGGCCCCTTGGGCCTAGTTATGAATTGAACCTACAATATAGATTTAGGCCTCTTTATTAATAAGGGAAAATTATTGTAACTTGAATATGTTTGATAGCTTTAATCTTTATATGTGCTAGTGCTACAAACCTTCATTTATTACTTATGTTTTTAATTTTTTTTTCTTTGAACTAAAAAAAAAGGATATCATAAGCATGTTAGTCATTGTATCTACGAGTTGAGATTAAGGGTTAAGTCTTGGCAAAAGTCAAAAGATCATATGCTTGTTGGATTGAATCTAGTCTTTTATATAGGGGAGCTTTTGGTTAGACTCTTCAATAAGCATATAAGTCTACAACACAAGTCATATAAGGGTACAATCATAAGAAAACAAATTCATTATATAATCAATCCCTAACAATGATGCCAAAATTTGATGTTTGATGAATACACCAAAATTAATATAAATCACTCAATTAAAAAGTTTGTAATTAGAGTGCATAAACATCAAATTCACAAAAATTGAGTTTTGATTAATTAGTTAATTAGGGATTATTGATAACATTAAAATAAGAAAAATAGATGAAATTAAAAAATAAATTATCTTAACAATCAAATAATATAATTATGAATAATAATTATAATAAAAGAATATGAGAATTCAAAGTAAAGAATCATATTAGAAATAAAAACCAATAAATTTCACAATGCTTCCTCTAGTTACTTTAACCCTTATAATTGAAAATAAAACCTTAACTTTGTATATTATAGGTGTGTGCACAATAAAAAAAAAAAAAGAAAAGAGAGGTATATGTATATCTTTGCCCTTGGTACCTTAACATGTCTAATGATAACTTTAAAGGGAAACAAAAATAACCTAAAGACAACTGGACACCTCCTCTTTAGAAGCAACTTAGCTTAGTTAAAGAACTCTTAATTGAATTAGAACACTCAATTAACAAGTTTGTAATTAGGGTAAGTAAACATCAAATTCACAAAAATTGAGTTTTGATTAATTAATTAATTAGTGATTTATTGATAACATTAAAATAAGAAAGATAGCCAAATTTAACGAATAAATTCACAAGTTGATTTTTTAATTCTAGACCATGTTTTTCATAAAAATTTGGCAAAGATTTGATCATGATTATCAATTTCTATTTGCCACTTAGTGTTAGAATTATCAAACAATTGCTGACTTAAATTTTAAACTAGCATTAGATCATAAAGTATAATTATCAAGTATATATCTTAACAATGAAATAATATAATTATAAATAATAATTATAATAGAAGAATATGAGAACTCAAAGTAAAGAATCATATTAGAAATAAAAACCAATAAATCTTACAATGCTTCCTCCAATTACTTTAATCCTTATGACTGAAAATAAAACCCTAGCTTTGTATGTCATATGCATATGCACAAGAAAGAAAGAAAAGAGGGGTATATGTATATCTTTGCCTTTGTTACCCTAACATGTCTAATTATAACTTTGAAGGGAAATAAAAATAACCCAAAGAAATTGGCCACTTCCTCTTTAGAACCAACTTTGCTTAGTTAAAGAACTCCTAATTAAATTAGAATAGCTTTGATTAGCCTATATGCTAGATTAAGGACATCTCTACAAATAAACACATTTTGGAAAGTTCAAGATGACTATTTTAATTCTTTTGAAGGCCCTAAAGCCATCCAATAATGTTTAAAATGTGAAATTTCCAAAATGCTCTCAAGTGGTTAAATTTACTCAAAACCCCATCTTTAAACTTCCAAATAACTTCAATCCATTTAGTCTTCTCCTCAAACCTAAAATCATCTCCAATAAGTACATTTAGGAAGAAAATACACTAAAAAAGTTAAATATAAGAGAATAAATATAATGCACATAACATACTTATTAGATTTCAATGGATTTGGACAACCTAAAACATAATACCATATACAATCGAATTAGTGATTAGTGTATACTTTTTAAATTAATTTCAAATTTCTCATTTATAGATGAAAAATTGTTAAAACTATTAAAAATTATATATTAACTAAAAATAAATCATTAATAACTTAATTACTTTCCTAAAAAAAATTGAGGGATCAATTTGAAATGAATTTAAAAAATATAAAGTTAAATGGAAATATAAAAAATAAAGATTTAAAACTAATATTTTTTATGTTCCTTTTTTAACTATAAATTTTGGTTTATGTGCTTTTTTTTTTTTTTTACTCATTGTGTATAGTGTGTAACAAAATGTGTCTTTCTATATTTGCTTACTTATTTGAATGAAGAATAGTTGTTAGACACACTTGTTGTTAGACTCATCATAGAAAATTTATAACCTAATCTTTTATTTATAAACAATGTCATTTACTTCAATGTCAATACCACTTTTTAAACTATAATTTTGATTTGTGTTTTGTTTTTCATTTTTTTTACTAATTGTTTATAATGTGTTTGAGAAAAGGTTTATCCATATAATTACTCTCTTATTTCAATAGAGAATAGTTGTTTGACACACTTTTTGTTGGACTCATCATACAAAATTAATAAAATAATCTTCTATTAATAAATAATATAAAGTACCACAACATATAATAGCAAAATACCACTTGTTAGTGTTTGTTTTTTAACTAATTGTGCATAGTTTTTTTATTAAAAAATGTCCATATAATTTTCCCCTATTTCAATTCAGAATGGTTTGGCAAAATATACTAACTTGCATCTAAGTAATTGAATTAAATAGTGAACTTCACTTCCAAAAAGAAAGAAGTTATTTGTATAATAAGTTCTAAGGGCCAAACTTCACAACCATCTAAGAAGTTATTTTTATATAAAAAATATACTTTTTTCAAAAGAAAAAAAACTTGTCAAAAAAAAGACCAAAATGAAAAACAAAAAAAATTCTAATTCATCAAACTAAAAGTAATTTGCTCACAAAGAAAAATAAATTATGTCATTTTACTATCTTTGAGGAATCCATCTTATGAAATTTTGTGAACATAAAAAAAATATCATATGGTATAATATCGAGATGATGATAAAAAATTGGAACATTTATAAATTTTTTATGAATATAATTATGTAATGTCATTGTTATAATAACAATATTTTTTGCACTTGAAATAAATAACATAACATCAAATAAAATATCTTCCATCTTCTCTTTCATACTCCCAATGCTCTTTCAATACAACTTCTTAATGATAAATGTGCATAATTAAAGATTTCATTACATCCTCTTAGTGGTCAACCATTTTGAAATTTAGGTAAATGATATTTTGTACTTTTATAATATCCATCAACAAAAGATAATATTTTCTTATATTTATTTATAAAAAGAATTTTGAAGTGAATAATTTCTTATATAAAATATTTATTTGAAAAAAATATATATATGTTATGATTAGTACTTGATGGGGGGGTGTGGGAACTAAGATCTAGATTATTAATAGTTGAAATAAAAATGTGTACATCATGTGTTTTATCCTCCTATCAAGTTAACACAAAAGTGAATTGCATATCAAAATTATATGCTACCATGATATTTTATATTAATATGACTTTCTTTCAATAAATCATACTTTATCTTCCATAAGAATACTTGTACATACATCTATTCCATTTATTACTCTAGTGCAATCCTATTATTAAAACATAATCATGCTTATATCTAATTGATAAAATTAAATTTAGTGCAAAAGAAGTTTAAACCAAAGTTCATTATTTGCAATTATAAAAATATTATAAAAAAGTGCCTTAAAATGTAGCATATATCTATTATCATAAAGAATTTATGGTGGGATATTTCGATAATTAAGGTCACAAGGTTTGATAATATCTTTTGCAAGTGATAAAACTATTGATAAGATTTTCGCAAAATTTTTGCTAACTACTTCCATCAAGTGCTAAAAATATTTGCCGATTGATCTATTGGATTCAACCATAGTAATTATGTATAGAAAGATGCACACTTTCTCAATGTAAGACATTCTTTATGAAGGCATTAACCCATAATTCTATTGTAGATTAGTGCATAACTAAAGTTCCTTTATCTATTTTGAACACATTTAGACATCATACCTCATTGTCTTATATTAATTCAATCACTAATTTTATCCCTATTTGATATAAGGCTATACAAGGTTTTTTTGTATATATATGTATAATCATAGGTATGAATAGCACCAATGGTAGTCACTTCCAATAGTAGGAGTCTATCTTCATTGTTAGCATCGTTATCGTTGTATTCTCCATAAAGATTTTCATAATCATTAGTCATATCTATGAAAAAAAAAAAAGAATATATCTATATTAATATGTAAAACACTAGATGTACCAAATGTTTCTTAGTTCGGTAAAAAAGAAAAAATTATAACTAATAAATATATCCAATAATATGTAATGTCATGTACACCAAAATATGTTAGTAACTAGAGAAACTAACATGTCTCTTTAATCTATGGCATCTATTGGGTTTTGTGCTACTTAATTTGATAATGCAACTAACTCAACTTGGCTTATTTAGTCATAGATGCAAAATAATATCTTTATTTCTATTCTCTTAGATTAAATCTATGGCATCCATAAAAAGGTCACTATCTTCTTCAACATTTGTTAAAGAATGGAAATCCTTCATAACATCACGTAGAAACATCTTGGCAACTCTATTTTCCTATTTTTAACAACCTTATGAACCAACAGATCAATTGTTTCTTTATAAGTAGCTACCCCTCTATATTGTCATTTTGTACCCTTTAGAACATTTTCTCACATGTAAATTTGATTTAACAACTCTTTCTTATTGTTCTCATTTCTTCTTGCTACATCACTTATACTAATATTTACATTCCCCTATTGTATCTTAGAACCTTTAAATAATTTATCTATGGAATCAATAAGATTAAGTTTAACATCTAACTTCTAATACAACACTTTTGTGTTAAGTTAGATGATTAGTCTCAACACCATCACTAATTCATAAAGTAGTTGATGAAGGTGCAACAACATATCTTTTTATGGCCACTAGATCCCTAAATAAGACATCTAACTTTTTCTTGACTTCTAGTTCAATACTAGATTCTTGAAATCTTTTCATACATAGATTAGGCAACAGTATTGTAAAATAAAGGGAATTCTTAATATCCTAAACTTATCAAAAACATTATTTAAGTAAAAAAGAACAATGTTAAAACTCACCTTATTCCATTGTTCTCACCATGTCTTAATAACAAGAATTGTTCCTTTTATGGGATCCCATCTCAATCAAGTCTCCTTTGTGTAATTCTTTCCATTGCCTTTAATCCCTTTTTAGTACATCTTGTTTTTCAACCAATGTTTGTTATACTTATATTTACCTTTTTTTTTTTAACTCTTTAACAATATAGGTGAAAGAATTAAGGATATTCTTTTCTATTAAAATAAAAACACAATTCAGTGTTTGCCTTTTTTGTTTGGTGGTGGCTAAAAGCAACAAATTGTTGCTTTTTCAAAACCTCCATTTTAGGAGGTATGTGTGTTTCAGTAAAGAAGAATAATGTTAAAACTCACCTTAATTTGCTCTTCCCACCATGTCTTAGTAACAAGAATTGTTCCTTTCATAGGATCCCATCTCAATCAAGTCTTTTTTTTTTTTTTTTTTGAAACTCTTCAACAATGATGGTGAAATAATTAAGGATATTTTTTTTTCTATTAAAATAAAAACACAATTCAATGTTTGCCTTTTTTGTTTGGTGGTGGCTAAAAGCAACAATTTGTTGCTTTTCCAAAACCTCCATTTTAGGAGGTGTGTGTGTTTAAGTAAAGAAGAATAATGTTAAAATTCACCTTAATCTGCTTTTCCCACCATGTCTTAATAACAAGAATTGTTCCTTTCATGGGATCCCATCTCAATTAAGTCTCTTTTATGTAGTTGTTTCCATTGTCTCTTTTCCAAAACCTCTGTTTTAGGTGGTATATGTGTTTGTAAAACACATTTTTAAAAAGAAAAACCAAACACTCTTTTAGTTATTTAGGTCCAAACTAGTTTTTACTCACCTTAATACAAGTTGAAATTCACTACCAAAGAGGGTATACTTGTAGATGCCATCTTTAATGATGTAATAGACATTTTAATGGATTGGATTAAAAAAGTTTAATAGAACAAACATAGAATTTTTTTTTTTTTATAACTCAAAAACAACCATATAACATTAAATTGATGAATTTGATGCCATAAGTCTTGAAATGAAATTTTTTTGAGCCACATGGTGCAAAATTGTCCCTAAATAAAATTGATCATTGGTAAATGAGGCCATAATTAAAATAAACCATTTGTAAATGAATTCATAAATAAAGTCTATCATGCTGGCATGAATGTATCCTTTTAATAGCCTTTACACAAAGAGAGAACTTAAATAAAGAATGAAAAGTACCACCCAATGTAAGAGATTAGTGGTAATTTGGCATGTCTCATTCCATATTGGTTAAAGTTTAAATCCCCTTAGCAACATCACCTTTGATTTTAAGGAAATTATACAGATTTATAGTTAATGTACTATTGGGTTTTGTATTTGATACATTACAGTGATGAGATCTATAGAAGAGTTGAAGCATGGATGACTTCTAAGGATCCATTGGGCATTCATGAAAGGCCAATGACATGTTTGAGGGCTAAAAGAATGAAAGAAACACTAAATGGGCTGATTGAGAATATTTAGGCAAATCAAGTTGCAAATGGTGTGAATTCAAATTTGAAAGAAGGCCAAAACTTTATTAATATGATTGGAATGCTTAATAAGTTAAGGACAAGTAATAAAACCTACTTTTAAGTAGGAATTTGTTATAAAGTAAGAGTTTGTCATAAAATAAGAGTTTATAATAAAATAAAAGTGTTCTTATTTTCTAGGAATATGTCATGGTCTCTAATTTTACAATTTTTAAGGTTAATTCAACTTCTAAATAGATTTGATTTCCCTGTTAAAAGGTAGGTGATTATGTGAATTGAAAAGTAAGAGTTTTTTATTTTTATTCTTTTAAGAACTAAAAAACTTATTAAGAACTAACTCTTTTTATGATGTTTAACTTGACATATTACTCTTAAATTCATTCTTTTCTAGAGTGTGACAGCCATATCTTTTTTTATACTTTAGGTTCATGATCCTTTAAACATTAGGTTTAGGGTTTGAGGATTGAAATTTGATTTAACTTTCTTGGATTTTTACTCAATTCAAAAAAAAAAAGAAAGAAATAAAGAAAGAAGAAAAGAAGAAAGGAAAAAAAAGGAACAAAAGATTATAATTGATTTATTCCTATTTGAAAAGTAAACCCTATTTAATTAAGTTAAAAGAGTAGACCTTATTGCTTACTAGTTCCTACAAGAATTCAAATTTAATTATTCTCTTTTTATGTATTGCAATTTAATCTTATTGCTTTTTTCTAACCCACAAATTTTATTCATTATGTTTTTCTAAATTTCTTTGATTCTAATTTATTGGAATTAATTAGTCATAAAATGACTTTGATTGAGGTTTTTTAATTTAGTAAAGAATTGAAAGAGAAAATTTAAGTGGTAAAAGGTGGGAGTATAAACAGATATTAAAAAAAATCTTTAAAGAGTATAAGCATGACGTAGTGTGACATTATTTTTGAGTGAAACACATGAGGGAGTGTTTTATTAAGGTATCTTAGCCATTTTGTGTAGAATTAACTCTAAGTCTTCCAAAGACAAAGGTGGACTTGAGAAGGAGGGTAGTGATGTGTCATTCATGATCAAATTTATGCAACAATAATTTAAGTGAATGAACATCAAATTTTCTACTATGAGAGATATGATAAAGAAAGAAGCCAATACAATAGCAAAATTGTCAAGGAGGTATGCGGGCCATGAGGTTCTCAATACAAAAAAGTATACAAGATAAGACTATGATCATGTAAATAATGTAAAAGATAATGAATTTGATGTTCTAACTACTTTGGTCAGAAATGTCAATAATATAAATGGTCAAAGAGATCATAAGAAGTGAGACACCTATAATTGTAATTTTGGTAGCATTAAATGAAAATTCCTCTAGTTCAAGGAAAAAATGATCAATAAACCTATTTAAAATGGGAGAAGAAGGTTGGATTGGTCTTTAGCTATCACAACAACTTTGAAGAGAAAAATTGAAACTTGTTGTAGTTGAATGTACATATTATGCTATTATTTGCTGGGATCAACTTGTTTTGACTAGAAGAAGGAATTGCAAAAGGTTTACTAATACATGGGAGGAGATGAAGACTATCATGATGAAGAGGTTTTATCCATAATCACTAATATAGGGATTTGTATTAAAGGCTATAAGGGCTCACTTAAGGCACCAAGAGTGTGGTGAATTATTATAAAGAGATGGAAATTACCATGATTTGGGCTAATATGGAGGGGGATAGAGAAGTAACCATTGTTTAGTTCTTACAAGGGCTTAATAGAGATATTGTTAATGTTGTTGAATAGTAGTTTTATGTGGAGTTGGAAGACATAGTGCATATGATAATGAAAGTTTAGATGCAACTTAAACGAAAAGGTTCTACATAATTTGGATAGAATTTGGGTTCCACTTCATCCTAAAAGCTAAATTGGAGTAAAAAGGAAAAGAGGGCTTATTACAATCATAAGGTTGAATCAATAAGAATGAGGAAGTGAGCCATAATAAGTAAAAAAGTAATTTTAATTTCTAACCTAGTAAAAATAGAGATATTAATTGTTTTAAATGTCTAAGAATGGGACATATTGCATCTCAATGTTCTAATAAGCATACCATGGTGTTGTGGGATAGTGGTAATATTGAGACTAAAAGTGAGTTTGTTGATGACTCCATGCCATCATTAGATGATACAAGCGATGGAGAGGAGTACCTAATTAAGGGAGATGTGTTGGTGACTAGACAAGTATTGAGCATACAAACTAAAATAGACGATGAAGTGCAAAGAGATAGTATCTTTTATACATGATGTCATATCAAAGATAAGGTAAGTAGTATGATCGTTGATAAGGGTAGTTGTACAAATATAGGTAGCACTACTTTAGTTGAAAAGTTTATTTTATTTACCATTAAACACCTTAGTTCATATAAGTTTTAATAATTGAATATATGTGGAGAAATTAAGGTAAACAAGTAGGGGTTAGTATTGTTTACAATTGGGAGATATACTAATGAGATCTTGTGTGATGTTATACCCTTGTAAGGTGGGTATATTTTGTTGGAAAGACCATTACAATATGGTCAGTGTGTCATACTTGATAGGTTTAAGAATAGGTACTTTTTTGTAATAAATGATAAACTTGTTACTCTTATACTTTTAACACCTTAAAAAAGTTTATGGAAAATGATTAGGGATTAAAAAAAGAGAGAGAGGAGAAAAGAAATTAAGGCTGAGAGGGGAAAGGAGGGAAAGAAATGAGAGAAAAGAGATGATACCAAGAGAAAAGAAGAAAAAGAGCACGAGAAAAAAAATTAACAGTTTATATACAAAAGAGAGTGATGTTAAAAGAGTTTCTATTCAACACAACTTATTGTTGTACTGTTGTACAAAGAGGCTTATTTTAGTATTGATGAGTTTAACTCTTCTTTGCCTAGTGTTGTTATTTCTTTTTTGTAAGAATTTGGTGATGTTTTTTTCCAAAGAACTAGGTGGTTTGCCATCTTTGAGAGAAATAAAATATCATATTAAATTCATCTATGGTGCAACAATTACAAATTGATTGAGCTATAAAAGTAATCTTGAGGAGATAAAGGAGTTTAAAAAGCAAGTTAATGAGCTTATGACAAAGGGATATGCAAGGGACAACATATCTTAATATATAGTTATAATATTGCTTATATACAAGAAAGATGAGACTAGGAGAATATGCATTAGTTGTAAAATAGCCAAGAAAATCACTAAAAGGTGACCAATTGCTTATTTTAATGAAAAACTAAGTGGAGCAGCTTTTAATATCTTGCGTATGATAAGAATATGTATGCATTGGTATTAGATTTAGAGACATGGCAACACTACCTTTGGCCCAAAGAGTTTGTCATCCATATAGACCATGAATCCTTGAAATACTTAAAGGGCAAGGAAAGTTGAATAGGAAACATGCCAAACAGGTCAAATTCATTGCAACCTTTCCTTATGCTATCAAATATTAATAAAGAGAATGTGGTGGTTAATGCATTATCTTGTAAGTATGCCTTTGTCTATACATTTAATGCGAAATTATTTGGATTTGAGTACATTAAAAATTTTTATGTGAAAGATCCTAACTTTACTAATGTATATAACGTATGTGAGAAGTTGGTTTCTAGGAAATTTTATAAGTATAAAAGTATCTTATTTTAGGAAAGTCGTTTATGTGTACCTATGAATTTTTAAGGAAGTTAGTTCTTAGCTAAGTATTTCCTCTAGCCACACATGAAATAAGATATTGAGAGGGTGTGCAAGAAGTGCATAACATGCAAATAAGTTAAATTTAGAGTTTTACCCCATGACTTATACACTTCTTTACCCATGCTTAACCAATACTGAGTTGATTTATCTATGAGCTTTGTGATGGGGCTACTATAGTAAAAAAAGGGTAGGGATTTTGTACTTTTTATTGTTAATAGATTTTTAAAGATGACATATTTCATCTTATGTCATAAAAACTAATAATGCAAATAATGCGATTGAATTATCCTTTAGAGTCATAGTATACTTATAGGACATGCCTTAGAGTACAATTTTAGATTGAGATACATAGTTCTTGAACTACTTCTAATAGACTTTGTGGGTTAAATTAGGTACTAAACTAGTATTCTCAACTCCTTGCCATCCATAAATATATGGGTAAACTAAGGTAGTTACTTTGCACTCTTTTTACTTTGTTGTGTGCTATTATTCGAATGAATTTAGAAATGTGGGAAGATTATTTGTTGTATGTAAAGTTCACATATAATAAGAATGTTCATTGTGTATGATTTTAATCCTTTAACTCCTTTGGATTTAACGTCTTTCTCTATTGATAAGTATGTTGGTTTAGATGGTGAATGCAACGTTGAAATAGAGAAGAAGTTGCATGAGAAGATATGGCAACAAATTGCAGAACAAACTAGGTAATATGCAACTTATAACAAAAAAGGGCAAGAGAAGGTAGGATTTAAATCTGGTGATTGGGTTTGAGTGCATATGCATAAGGAAATGTTTCAGATTTAGAGGTGCTCAAAGCTATAGGCTAGAGGAGATGGTCCATTTCAAGTGGTAGCATGGATTAATGACAATGCCTATAAGTTAAACCTTGTCGATGAGTAAAATATGAGTGCAACGTTTAATATTTCTAATATTTCTCCTTTTGATACAAGTGATAATTTAAGGAGAAATCCTTTTAAGGAGAGGGAGAATGATGAGATCTATAAAGGAGGTAATGCATGAAGGACTTTTAAGGATCTATTAACCATTTATGATGGGTTAATGACACATTTAAGGGTTAAAAAAAATGAAAGAGGCACCAAATGAGCTAATTGAGAATATCCGAGCCAACCAAGTTACAAATGACATAAATGTCATCCAATGGCATGTATTCAAACTTGAAAGAAAATTAAGAATTTATTAATATGATTAAGGTGCTTAATGAGTTAGGGTTAGGTAATAAAATCCACTCTTAAGTAGGAGTTTTTTATAAAATAGAAATTTGTTATAAATAGGAGTTTATAGTTAAATAAGAATGTCCTTATCTTTTAAAAGTATATCATTGGCTCTAGTTTTAGGATTTTGAGGGTTGTCATTCAATTTATAAATAGACTTGATTTCATTGTTAAAAGGTAAACAATTATATAAATTAAAATGGTCCATTTTATCTACAACTCTTTTTGTGTCATTCAACCCTAACTTGTTTCTTTAAAATTCATTCTTTTTTGGAGTGTGTCATCCATATTTGCCACCAAGTATGGGGTAGTCCTCCTTGAAGCCATCATTACTCAAGTAATGGTTCCTTTAAATGGGAAAGGTTAAATAAGGACATCAATGGATAACCTTTAATCTCAACTTGTAGATACAATGACTAACATACCTATGATATCCTTTTTTTTTAGTTAAAAAAAAAATAAAATGAAAACATAAGTAATAAATGAAGGTTTCTAACACTAGCACATATAAAGATTAAACCTATCAAGCATATTCAAGTTACAATAATTTTCTCTTATTAATATAGAGGCCTAAATCTATATACTAGGTTCAATTCATAACTAGGCCCAAGGGGCCCTAAGTCAAGGTGATAAAGTAACTTGTGGATTTTAAGCATTTCTTTGTAGGTTAATGACAAGGTCATGATATAGGACATGTGATCAAAATTATCTTACATTATTATACAATTAAAGTTGTAATTTTTATTATTATCATTTTATTGTTTAGTTAGAGTATTTTAGACTATTTAAGAGATTTTAAAATATTATTATCTTGAGGCTTAACTTTAAGGATATGAATATTTTTATTTATTGGTTTCCTTATCAGTTAGTTTTGTTAGGGTTAAATAGGCTTGTAAACCTAAGGTATAGTTTACTAATTATCAAAATAGTTATCAACTTTTGAAACTTATTATTTATTGTTTGGTAGAATTTATAAACCCCATAAAGGATCAATGAAGTATTGACCTTTGGTTATCTCTTTTTCAAACTTTCATTCTAAGTTAAGTAGTATTAGCATTTGGACTTGTCTAGTTTGATACATCTCACATCTTCATGATTTTATTTTGCATTAAATGGCATTAAACGAGGTTTCTCTTGGTTTGATGTAAGTTTAAAGTAACCTTTTCAATTGCATTAATCATGAAAGGAAGGCTTTGTATATGGTTCCTTCTTAGATTATGAATACAACAGATCTTTTATTGTAAATATTGTTTGTAGTCTTTGTCCCTTAAGAAAAAGATCAACAAGAGTCCCCTCACATAAAAACAATAAACAAAGGTTACCACTATGTTGATTTTTTCTTATTTTTTGTTTTTTTTTTCTTGCATAATATACATCAATTAGTTGTAAAATAAGAAATCAAAATGAAAGTGACAAAAGAAGTGGAAAAAGTACCTCATGGTGGGTATTTTCCCAGAAGACTTACTAACATCACTGTTGGTAGCCAATGATGTCCCTAAAAAGTGAAAAAGGCATCATTACTACAACCATTAGTCATTGATCTACACATTATTGAAGGTCATGCATCAAGAAAAGGCTAGGAGATACACAAATCAAGGAAAAATGGAAAGTCAGCCATTATTTCATCGAAGCACACACCATTGTTAATCATTGATGTTGCATGAAACTAACACTAGTCAATGTAAACACTCAGCAAAAATCTTGACTTTTGTAGTCAAATATGGGTTCTCTCACAATAAATGATGCTTAAGACTCATGTTTAAGGAGTCTTGAAGCATAAAAAGAGAGAAAATGGCTAAAGAAGGAGGTGGGCATAAAGAAAGAGAGAGAGGGAGAGTAGTTTTAGACAAAGAAAATGAGGAAAAGGGAGATAAGGGGCTTTGCCAAAAAAGATAAGAAAGAAAAAGAAAAAGAACAAAAAGAAAAAAAAAGAGAGAGAAAAAAAGGAAAATTGAAAGAAAAAAAAGAAGAAAAAGGGATGCAAAGCTTCTATTGAAGGTGTGATTTTAAACATATTAGGTAAGCCCACATATACAAAATGATGTTAGCAATCCTTTCAAAATATCCAAATATATCTCATTTTATTTTTCCATAGGCACGAACACTATAAAAGGTATTTAAATCTTTTCAAAATATTTTGCAAAAAATTTCATTTTATTTTTCAATATAGACGGTCACCATAAAAAATATTTGAACCCTTTTTAATTTTCTTCAAAAATTATCGCATTTTATTTTTTGATATGCAAGATTACAATAAAAGGAAATCTAAATCTTTTCAAAAAAAAATTCCAAAAACTTTCAACTTTTTTAAGTGCAGAAGATCATATAAAGTATCTAAATCTCTTTCAAAACTTCTAAAACAATTTATCTCCTTTTACTACTTATCCAAACTCATTAAAGCCTCAGTGTGTATGCCTTGATAGGAGAAGCATAAAAGTTCAAGTCAATGAACAACTATACTGTTATATGTGATACACATTTTAGTTAGCTACAATCTCAATCAAGTATAATTATGCTCCTAAATCCTAAAAAATTCCAGTAAAGTTGATTAAGTCACTCATAATATTCTGATCATATCTGAAATGATTGGTGGTGACCTCAAATTCTTCTCACTTACAATGCAATAAACGCCCTGACTATTTTTAACATATGAAATCATCAAATGTGACATTTTCCTCCACGTCTATTGAAATCCCCATCTTAAGAACCCATTGCAACAATATCCACATGAACTTGTATTTTTGTTGGAATATATATATATATTGACATGAACTTTTAAGTAGTCTTGTATTGGAAAAATACTTTTATGTTTGAAAGCCTTTTCTTAATTTATCTTACAAGCAAATCCATTTTAATAAAAAAAAAAAAGAAAGAAATTTTCATTTACGTGAATAATCTATCCATATTACGTGAAATCGATGGCTGAAATTTGACCATATCTTAGTCCAATAATTAAGGCAAATGCAAAAGACCTCCAAAATCAAAGCAAGTTTAATGTCTGAAAATTTCAACATGACAGAGCTACAACAAAATTGATAGACAATTTCTTTGCTTTCTCTATTAACAACATGCTCCACTCTTTTACTTGCGACCCAACTTAAAGCACGCCTAACCCAAAATGAATAAGGACAAGTGAAGGTCATCTTCCCATGATCTTTTACATTGATAACAATCTGATTATATCCATAGTAACTATTGAGAGTACTTATGTCCTGCCAACCACTTTAACATTTGGTTTATAAAAGGGAAGGGGAAGTAGTGCTTCCTGTTGGCTTTATTGATCTTGTAGTAATGCATGCAAATCCTCTATCCAATGATGGGTCTAGTAGGGATAAGTTCATTGTTTTCATTTTTCCCCATAGTCATATTGCCATTTTATGGCACACATTACACTGCACTCACCCAAACACTATTTAAGATAGAATAAATAATGTCATTTTCAAGCCATTTAATGATTTCTTTTTTGACAACCTCTTTCATTATTGGATTAAGTCTTCGATTGTAGGATTAAAGTCTTTTCTAAGAAAAACTTGTGCATACAAAGTGAAAGACTAATGCCTTGAATGATTTAATGATAAATAATGTCTTTTTTTGGCACACATTGCACTACACTTAACCAAGTAATATCTAAGATAGGATAAATAATGTCATTTTCAAGCCATTTAATGATTTCTTTTTTCACAACCTCTTTCATGATTGGATTAAGTCTTCTTTATGCTTCAATTGTAAGATTGAAGTCTTTTTCAACAAAATTTTATGCATGCAAAGTGAAAGACTAATGCCTTGAATAGGAAAGAGTGATTGATAAAAATCGTATTGAAACTTCTTAATGAAGAGAGAAGTATTCAATCTTCTTATACGTAATCTTAAATAGTAAATGAGTTGGTCTAGTGCAAATGGTTCCTAAGAAAACATAAATTACAATAGTTAAAAATCATTATGATGAGTTAATTGGCCCTCAAATTCAAAATGGATAGCACACACCATAAAGTATAATGATGGGATACTAGTTTTTTTAACTATAAATTTTAGTTTGTGTGCTTTTAAAATTTTACTCTTTTAACTATAAGAATCAACACAAGAATGTCCCAATTATAGGTCCCATATAATATAAAATAATATTTTGAATTTTTCTTTTCATTTGAAGTTATTAGATGTATAACTATAACAATAAAATATGTAACCAAAAACATAAAATGTGCAACGACTTTTAAAAATATCCAGTAATTTTTAGTCACACATTGTTTTGTTTTAGTCACACATCTTATTATTTTAATTTCATATTTACTAATTTTAAATTGAAAAAACTATAATTTCAATAAAAAATGATTTAAAATATTATTTTTTTTATTTAATAGAACCTACAATTGGGGTGCCCTCGTGCTGATCCTTCATGCTATGAACTTTTTTCTTTGTACTAGTTAGGCATAATGTGTCAATATCCTATACTACTTCCATTTGTGAGCATTTCCACTTTATTACTATACTAATATAATAAAATTTCCCTTTCTTACTATTGGAGGATAAAGAGTAATTTTTAGTATAAATGGATTATTATTTTTACACAAATATAAAGAATTAAATAGTGAAATAAGTTGTTTTAGAGTAAATAATGTGTGATGGTTTATAGAAAAGAGGAAAAGGAAAATCTAAACTCAAAAGAGAAGTAAAAATATTGTGTTTATGAAATTAAAGAAGCAAAGTATTATAGTATATTGAGAAGAGGACAAGAACAATTTGAATTCAAAAGATAAATAGAAATATTATGTGTTTAAAATGTGAAAATCAAATACGTACATACTACACAATTAGTTTTACAAATTTATTTTACTATAATGATTTTGATTAATAATAATATTATAAAATTTAAATTTTATCTCATATTTATCATTATAAAATTTAAATTAAATAATAGATATTTGATATTTGTAAACTAATGTCTATGCTAATATAAAGAAAATA
>JAHLGP010020639.1:5441000-5492540 GCA_020141445.1 Bruguiera sexangula
TAATTAATTTATGAATTATCTTTCTATATAAAAAACATTGTATAATTGTTACATAAAACATAAAATTATAATCTAATAATTTTGTGCTAATATCAATGTTGGGATTGGATTAAATAATAAATATATTAACTCCATCTTTATCCCTAATTAAAAATTTTAAAATTGAGCTAAAGAATTTTTATCCTCAACTAATTTTTATTGACTTTCTTTTATCCCAGCAATGACCATTACCTTATTTATATAATACACTTAATTAAGAAAGAAACAAGAAATGATGAAAATTTTCTCATCCCTTATTTGGAAGCATGTGAGAAAGAGTAGAAAAAATGCAATTTTACTCATATAAAAAGGAACAAAATAATTTTGTACCTTTATATTATATAAGATAATTTTTTGTTAAACAATGAGATGAGGTGAAAAGAAAAAACAAAAAAAAACAAAAGAAATATGTCATATGGCACTCATAATGTCTACAAGGGAGAGCAAGATAAGAAGTGTTATCTAAATTCTTGTCTTTCTTTTATAAAAAGTCCTGATCACTCTCCTTAATGAGAATTAGGAATATTCATCTTTACTCTATTTTTATAACAATATTCTCCATAAACAATTTGAGGAAGAATAAAAAAAAGTTAAAATAGGTGTATGGATAAAATTATAATTAATATATTAATTTATTTAATTATATTATTCATAAAAAAATATTGCATAGTTATTATATAAAACATAAAATTATAATCTACTAACTTTGGACTGATATCAAAGTTGGGATTGAGTTAAATAATAAATGTATTAACTCCATTTTTATCCCTAATTAAAAATTTTAAAATTCAGCTAAAGATTTTTTAAGCTCAATCGTTTTTCATTGACGCTTTTATATCCCATCAAAAACCATTACCTTTTTTTATATAATACACTTAATTTTTTAAGAAACAAGAAATGATGAAAATTTTCTTATCCCCTATTTGGAAGCATGTGAGCAAGAGGAGACAAATTGCAATTCTACTCATATAAAACAGAACAAAATAACTTTTTACTTTTATATTATATAAGACAATTTTTTGTTAAACAATGAGATAAGGTGAAAAAAAAAAAAGATATAACAAATATGTCATGTGCCATTAGGAATGTCTACAAGATAAAGTAAGATAGGAAATGTTATCTCAATTTTTATCTTTATTTTATAAAATGTTCTAATCTCTCTCCCTAAAGAGAATTAAGAATATTCATCTTTACTCTATCTCATTTAACTAATTAAAAATAATAATTTTCAAATTTTTAAAATTTAAATTAGTCACTAATTTGAAATTCAGAATAACAATAATTATTTTTTTAATAACAAAATATTCTCTATCAAAAATCTAAGAAGGAATAAGAAAAGTTAAAATAGGTGCATGGATAAAATTATAATTCTTATATTAATTTATTTAATCATCTTTCTACATAAAAATATATTATATAAAACATAAAATTATAATCTAATAATTTTGGGCTGATATCAATGTTGGGATTGGATTAAACAATAAATATATTAACTTCATCTTTATCCCTAATTAAAAATTTTAAAATTAAACTAAAGATTTTTTATTCTCAATCAATTTTTATTGACTCACTTTTATTCATGCAAGGACCATTACTTTCTTTATATAATACACTAAATTAAGAAAGAAACAAGAAATAATGAAAAATTTCTCATCCCTTCTTTGGAAGCATGTGAGTAAGAGAAGGGAAAATGCAATTTTACTTATATAAAAAAGGACAAAATAATTTTTTACCTTTATATTATATAAGACAATTTTTTGTTAAACAATGAGATAAGGTGAAAAGAAGAAACAAAAAAGACATAAGAAATATGTCATATGGCACTAGGAATGTTTATAAGGCAAAGCAAGATAGGAAGTGCTCTCAATTCTTATCTTTATTTTATAAAAAGTTTTAATTCCTCTCCCTAATGAGAATTAAGAATATTCATCTTTATTCTATCTCATTTTTCTAATTAAAAATAGTAAATTTAAAATTTTAAATATCAAATTAGTCACTAACTTGAAATTAAGAATAACAATAATTATATTTTTAATAACAAAATATTCCCTATGAAAAATCTAAGAAAGAATAAGAAATATTAAAATAGGTGCATGGATAAAATTATAATTAATATATTAATTTATTTAATAATCTTTCTATATAAAAAACATTGTATAATTATTACATAAAATTTAAAATTATAATCTAATAATTTTGGGTTGATATCAATGTGGGGATTAGGTTAAACAATAAGTATAATAACTCCATTTTTATCCTTAATTCAAAATTTTAAAATTGAACGAAAGAATTTTTATTCTCAATCAATTTTTATTGACTTTGTTTTATCCTAGTAATGACCATTACTTTCTTTATATAATACACTTAATTAAGAAATAAGAAATGATGAAAATTTTCTCATCCCTCATTTGGAAGCATGTGAGAAAGAGGAGAGAAAATGCAATTTTACTCATATAAAAAGGAACAAAATAATTTTTTATCTTTATATTATACAAGATAATTTTTTGTTAAACAATGAGATGAGGTGGAAAGAAAAAAAAAAAAGGACCTAAGAAATATGTCATATGGCATTAACAATGTCTACAAGGCAAAGTAAGATAGGAAGTGTGATCTAAATTCTTGTCTTTCTTTTATAAAAAGTCCTAATCACTCTCTCTAATGAGAATTAGAAATATTCATCTTTACTCTATCTCATTTATCTAATTAAAAATAATAAATTTCAATTTTTTTAATATCCAATTATTAACTAATTTGAAATTAAGAATAACAATAATTATTTTTTTATAACAAAATATTCTCCATGAAAATTTTGAGAAAGAATAAAAAAAAAGTTAAAATAGGTGTATGGATAAAATTATAATTAATATATTAATTTGTTTAATTATATTTCTACATAAAAAATATTGTATGATTATTATATAAAATCTAAAATTATAATCTACTAACTTTGGGCTAATATCAAAGTTCGAATTGGGTCAAATAATAAATGTATTAACTTTATTTTATCCCTATTAAAAATTTTAAAATTGAACTAAAAAATTTTTATTCTCAATCATTTTCCATTTATGCTCTTTTATCCTAACAAGGACCATTACCTTCTTTATATAATACACTTAATTGTGAAAGAAAGAAGAAATGATGAAAATTTTCTCATCCCCAATTTGGAAGCATATGAGTAAAAGGAGAGAAATTGCAATTTTACTCATATAAAAAAGAACAAAATAATTTTTTACCTTTATATTATATAAGACAATTTTTCATTAAACAATGAGATGAGGTGAAAAAGAAAAAAAAAGAAGACATAAGAAATATGTCATGTGGCATTCAGAATGTCTACAAGGCAAAGCAAGATAGGAAGTGTTATCTCAATTCTTATCTTTATTTTATAAAAAGTTATAATCTCTCTCCCTACTGAGAATTACGAATATTCATCTTTACTCTATCTCATTTTTCTAATTAAAAATAATAAATTTCTCAATAATTTGAAATTAAGAATAACAATAATAATTTTTTATAACAAAATATTCTCAATGAAAAATATGGAGAATAATAAAAAAAGTTAAAATATGTATATGGATAAAATTATAATTAATACATTAATTTATTTAATTATCTTTCTATATAAAAATTATTTTATAATTATTATATAAAACGTAAAATTATAATCTAAAAATTTTGGGCTAATATCAAAGTTGGGATTGGGTTAAGCAATAAATATATTAACTATATTTTTATCCCTAATTCAAAATTTTAAAATTAAACTAAAGATTTTTTGTTCCTAATCAATTTTCATTAACACTCTTCTATCCCAGCAAGGACCATTATAAAGATCATTATCTTCTTTATATAATATACTTAATTTAGAAAGAAACAAGAAATGATGAAAATTATCTCATCCCTCTTTTGGAAGCATGTGAGTAAGAGGGGAGAAAATGCAATTTTACTCATATAAAAGCGAAAAAAATATTTTTTTTACCTTTATATTATATAATTCAATTTTTTGTTAAACAATGAGATGAGGTAAAAGAAAAAAAAAACAAAAAAGACATAAGAAATATGTCATATGACACTACGAATGCCTACAAGGCAAAGCAAGATAGGATGTGTTATGTAATTCTTGTCTTTCTTTTATAAAAGTCCTAATCACTCTCCCTAATAAGAATTAAGAATATTCATTTTTATTCTATCTCATTATTTTAATTAAAAATAATAAATTTCAAATTTTTTAATATCAAATTATTCACTAATTTGAAATTGAGAATAACAATAATTATTTTTTATAACAAATTATTCTCAATGAAAAATATGAGGAAGAATAAAAAAAGATAAAATACATGTATGGATAAAATTATAATTAATATATTAATTTATTTAATTATCTTTCTATATAAAAATATTTTATAATTATTATATAAAATGTAAAATTATAATCTAATAATTTTGGGTTGATATCAAAGTTGGGACTGGTTTAAATAATAAATATATCAACTCCATTTTTATCCATAATTAAAAATTTTAAAATTAAACCAAAGACTATTTATTCCCAATCAATTTTAGATTGACCTTATTTATATAATACAGTTAATTCAGAAAGACACACAAAATGATAAAAATTTTCTCATCCTTTATTTCGAAGCATGTGAGTAAAAGGAGAGAAAATGAAATTTTACTCATATAAAAAGGAACCAAATAATTTTTTACTTTTATATTATATAAGACAATTTTTTGTTAAACAATAAGATGAGGTGAAAAAAAAAAGACAAAAGAAATATGTCATCTGATACTAAGAATGTCTACAAGGCAAAGTAAGATAGGAAGTGTTATCTCAATTCTTATCTTCATTTTATAAAAGTTCTAATCTCTCTCCCTATTGAAAATTAGGAATATTCATCTTTACTCTATCTCATTTTCTAATTAAAAATAATAAATTTCAAATTTGTAAAAATCAAATTAGTCATTAATTTGAAATTAAGAATAACAATTATTATTTTTTATAACAAAATATTCTGAATAAAAAATATGACAAAGAATAAAAAAAGTTAAAATACATGTATGGATAAAATTATAATTAATACATTAATTTATTTAATTATCTTTCTATATAAAAAATATTTTATAATTATTATATAAAGTGTAAAGTTGTAATCTAATAATTTTGGACTGATATCAAAGTTGAGATGAGGTTAAACAATAAATATATTAACTCCATTTTTATTCCTAATTAAAAATTTTAAAATTAAACTAAAGATTTTTTATTCTCAATCAATTCTCATTAGCTCTCTTCCATCTCAGTAAGGACCATTAGCTTCTTTAGATAATACACTTAATTCAAAAAGAAACAAGAAATGATGAAAATTTTCTCATCCCTCATTTGGAAGCATATGAGTAAAAGGAGCGAAAAGACAATTTTACTCATATAAAAAGGAACAAAATAATTTGTTAAATTTATATTATATAAGACAATTTCTTGGTAAACAATGAGATAAGGTGAAAAAAAAAGAAAGACTTAAGAAATGTGTCATATGACACTAGCAATGTCTACAGGACTAGGCAAGATAGGAAGTGTTGTCTTAATTTTTAAATTTATTTTATAAAAATTCCTAATATCTCTCCCTATTGAGAATTAAGAATATTTATCTTTACTCTATCTCATTTTTCTCATTAAAAATAATAAATTTCAAATTTTTAAATATCAAATTAGTCACTAATTTCAAATTGAGAATAATAATAATTATTTTTATAACGAAATACTACATATGAAAAATATAAGAAAGAATAAAAAAAGTTAAAATAGGTGTATGGAAAAAGTGTAATTAATATATTAATTTATTTAATCATCAATCTATATAAAAAAAATTATTTAATTATTACATAAAATATAAAATTATAATCTAATAATTTTGGGCTAATATCAAAGTTAGGATTGGGTTAAACAATAAATATATTAACCTCATTTTTATCCCAAATTAAAAATTTCAAAAATAAACTAAAGATTTTTTTATTCCTAATCAATTTTCATTGAGTTTCTTCTATTCCAAAGAGGACCATTACCTTCTTTATATAAGACACTTAATTCAGAAAAAACACAAGAAATGATGAAAATTTTCTCATCCCTCATTTGGAAGCATGTGAGTAAGAGGAGAGAAAATGCAATTTTACTCATATAAAAAGGAACAAAATAATTTCTTACTTTTATATTATATAAGACAATTTCTTGTTAAACAATGAGATGAGGTGTGAAAAAAAACAAAAGAAAAGGACTTAAGAAATATGTCATATGGCACTACCAATGTTTACAAGGCTAGGTAAGACAAGAAGTGTTGTGCCAATTTTTATCTTTATTTTATAAAAAATCCTAATATTTCTCCCTATTAAGAATTAGGAATATTTATTTTTACTCTATCTCATTAAAACTAATAAATTTCAAATTTTTAGAAATCAAATTAGTCACTAATTTGAAATTGAGAATAACAATAATTATTTTTTATTACAAAATATTCTCAACGAAAAATATGAGGAAGAAGAAAAAAAATAAAATACGTGTATGGATAAAATTATAATTAATACATTAATTTATTTAATTATCTATCCATATAAAAAAATATTTTATAATTATTATATAAAATGTAAAATTATAACCTAATAATTTTGAGTTGATATCAAAGTTGGGATTGGGTTAAACAATAAATATTTTTTATTCAAAATTTAAAATTTTAAAATTAAACTAAAGATTGTTATTCCTAATCAATTTTCATTTACTCTTTTCTATCCCAACAAGGATCATTACCTTCTTTATATAATACACTTAATTCAAAAATAAACAAGAAATGATGAAAATTTACTCATCCCTCATTTAGAAGCATAAGAGTAAGAGGAGAGAAATTGTGATTTTACTCATATAAAAAAGAACAAAATATTTTTTTTCCTTTATATTATATAAGACAATTTTTTGTTACATAATGAGATAAGGTGAAAAAAGAAAAAAAGAAAAAAAGACATAAGAAATATGTCGTATGATATTAGGAATGTCTACAAGGTAAAATAAGATAGGAAGTGTTACCTCAATTCTTATCTTTATTTTATAAAAAATCCTAATCTCTCTCCCTAGTGAGAATTAGGAATATTTATCTTTACTCTCTCTCATTTTTCTAATTAAAAATAATAAATTTCTAATTTTTATATATCAAATTACTCATTAATTTGAAATGGAGAATAACAATAATTATTTTTTAAAAATAAGTTAAAATAGGTGTATGGATAAAATTATAATTAATATATTAATTTATTTAGTTATGTTTCTTTATAAAACATATTGTAAATTTTAGGTTGATATCCAAGTTGGGATTGGGTTAAATAATAAATATATTAACTCCATTTTTATCCCTAATTAAAAATTGAACTAATGATTTTTTCCTTCTCAATCAATATTCATTGACTCTCTTCTATACTAGTAAGAACTATTAGCTTTTTTATATAATACACTTAATTCATAAAGAAATAAGAAATGATGAAAATTTTCTCATCCTTCGTTTGGGAGCATGTGAGTAAGAGGAGAGAAATTGCAATTTTACTCATATAAAAAAGAACAAAATAATTTTTTACCTTTATATTATATAAGACAATTTTTTGTTACACAATGAGATAAGGTGAAAAAAAAAAAAGACATAAGAAATATGTCATATGGCATTAGGAATGTCTACAAGGCAAAGTAAGATTGGAAGTATTACTTCAATTCTTATCTTTATTTTATAAAAAAGTACTAATCTCTCTCCCTAGTGAGAATTAGGAATATTCATCTTTACTCTCTCTCATTTTTCTAATTAAAAATAATAAATTTATAATTTTTATATATCAAATTACTCACTTATTTGAAATGGAGAATAACAATAATTATTTTTTTATAAAAAAAAAATATTCTCTATGAAAAATATAAGGAAGGATAAAAAAAGTTAAAATAGGTGTATGGATAAAATTATAATTAATATATTAATTTATTTAATTATTTTTCCATATAAGAAATATTGTATAATTATTATATAAAACATAAAATTATAATCTAATCATTTTGGGTTGATATCAAAGTTGGGATTAAGTTAAATAATAAATATATTAACTCTATTTTCATCCCTAAATGAAAATTGAAAAATTGAACTAATGATTTTTTCTTCTCAATCAATATTCATTGACTCTCTTTTATCCCAACAAGAACTATTACCTTATTTATATAATACACTTAATTCAAAAAGAAACAAGAAATGATGAAAATTTTCTCATCTTTCGTTTGGAAGCATATGAGTAAAAGGAGAAAAATTGCTATTTTACTCATATAAAAAAGAACAAAATAATTTTTTACCTTTATATTATATAAGACAATTTTTTGTTACACAATGAGATGAGGTGAAAAAAAAAAAATAGACATAAGAAATATGTCATATGGCATTAGGAATATCTATAAGGCAAAGCAAAATAGGAAGTGTTACCTCAATTCTTATCTTTATTTTTAAAAATTTCTAATCTTTCTCCCTAGTAAGAATTAGGAATATTCATCTTTACTCTATCTCATTTTTCTAATTAAAAATAACAAATTTCTAATTTTTAAATATCAAATTACTCATTAATTTGAAATTGAGAATAACAATAATTATTTTTTTATAATAAAAAATTCTTTATGAAAAATATGTGTGAGAATAAGAAAAGTTAAAATAGTTATATGGATAAAATTATAATTAATATGTTAATTTATTTAATTATCTTTTATTTAAAAAATATTGTATAATTTTTATATAAAACATAAAATTATAATCTAATCATTTTGAGCTAATATCAAAGTTGGGATTGGGTTCATCAATAAATATATTAACTTTATTTTTATCCCTAATTAAAAATTTTAAAATTAAACTATAGATTTTTTATTCTCAATCAATTGTCATTGACTCTCTTCTATCCTGACAAGGACCATTACCTTCTTTATATAATACACTTAATTAAAAAACAAACAAGAAATGATGAAATTTTTTTCATTCCTTACTTGGAAGCATGCGAGTAAGACAAGAGAAATTGCAGTTTTACTTATATAAAAAAGAACAAAATAATTTTTTACCATTATATTATATAAGATAATTTTTTGTTAAACAATGAGATAAGGTGAAAAAAAGAAAAAAGACTTAAGAAATATGTCATATGGCACTAGGAATGTCTACAAGGCAAAGCAAGATAGGAAATGTTATCTCAATTCTTATTTTTATTTTATAAAAATTCCTAATCTCCCTCCCTAGTGAGAATTAAGAATATTCATCTTTACTCTATCTCATTTTTCTAATTAAAAATAATAAATTTCAAATTTTTTTATATCAAATTAGTCACCAATTTGAAATTGAGAATAACAATAATTATTTTTTTATAAGAAAATATTCTTTATGAAAATTATGAAAAAGAATAAAAAAAGTTAAAATATTTGTATGGATAAAATTATAATTAATATATTAATTTATTTAATTATCTTTCTATATAAAAAAATGTTGTATAATTATTATATAAAACATAAAATTATAATCTAATAATTTTTGGTTGATATGAAAGTTGGGATTGGGTTAAACAATAAATATATTAAATCTATTTTTATTCCTAATTAAAAATTTTAAAATTAAACTATAGATTTTTTATTCTCAATCAATTTTCATTGACTCTCTTTTATCCTAGTAAGGACCATTACCTTCTTTATATAATACACCTAATTTAGAAAGAAATAAGAAATGATGAAAATTTTCTCATTCTCTCATTTAGAAGCATGTGAGTAAGAGAAGAGAAATTGCAATTTTACTCATATAAAAAATAACAAAATAACTTTTTACCTTTATATTATATAAGAAAATTTTTTGTTAAACAATGAGATGAGGTGAACAAACAAAAAAAAAACAAGAAATATATCATGTGGCACTAAAAATGTCTATAAGGCAAAATACGATAGGAAGTGTTATCTCAATTCTTATCTTTATTTTATAAAAAGTCCTAATCTCTCTCCCCAGTGAGAATTAGGAATATTCATTTTTACTCTATCTCATTTTTCCAATGAAAAATAATAAATTTCAAATTTTTATATATCAAATTAGTCACCAATTTGAAATTGAGAATAACAATAATTATTTTTTATAATAAAATATTCTCTATAAAAAATATGAGGAAGAATAAAAAAAGTTAAAATAGGTGTATGGATAAAATTATAATTAATATATTAATTTATTTAATTATCTTTCTATATAAAAAATATTGTATAATTATTATATAAGACATAAAATTATAATATAATAATTTTGAATTGATATCAAAGTTGAAATTAGGTTAAATAATAAATATATTAATTCAATTTTTATCCCTAATTAAAAATTTTAAAATTGAATTAAAGACTTTTTATTCTTAATCAATTTTCATTGACTCTCTTTTATCTTAGTAAGGACCATTACCTTCTTTATATGATATATTTAATTCATGCAATAACATATATTATATAGATATTATTCTCAACATTTTTTGGTGTTAAACTTTTTAAATATAATATTATTAATTACTTTTATTGACTATTTGGTATGATCAACACAAACAAAATTATAAATAATTTTATTATTTCAATGGTACTAAATGGTAATGAATGAAATATTCTTGATTAATTGTTTGCTTAGAGTTAGTTTTCAAAAAAAATAAAAATGAAGTTATAATCCTATTATGATTCCAATTAAGATTTTACTTGATTTTATATGATCTTATAAGTGATTATACCTGATTCTACAACCAAAACAATTTTTTATGTGATTCAAATCATAGAGATCATATAATACAAATTGTAATTCTAATAACCATAAATATAAACAAAGTTTTAAAAATTAAACTAATTATTAAATTAAAAAATTAAAGATTTAATCAGTTCAATGAATTTAACTAATAAAATTAGTATTGAATATTAAATATATATTGAAATTTAATATTTACATATATTATACAAAAATATTAATAAATAAAATATAATTATATACAAAATATAAATATTATATATATTATATTTGAACAATTTAATTTTATTAGTAAATAGAAGTGATTTAAGTCAAATAAATTTAATACAAAATATACTATAATATATTTTTTATTTTAAAATTATATTTTTTTTTTGGTTGATAAATAAAATATTTTAATCTAAATAATATAATTTAAATTAAAAAATAATTATTAATATATTATAATATATAATTTCATGTATTTTTATTAAAATATAAATAAATATATATATTTTTTAATTTTATAATTCATAATTTAAAAAAAATTATAAAATAGTGTGAGTCTTATTTTTAATAAAATTAAAATATAAAAAAATTCATATCACTATTATTAGTCTAATGACAATAATTATTAATTATATTTCTTATAATTTGAGTTTAATATTTGTTGTCTCTTTAAATTTTTACTAATTTTTAAAAATAACTGAACCAAAAAAAAAATTATAACTAATTTATTAGTTTATGATCTAACTAACTAATTTATCAATTTGATTATTAATTTTTAAAATTAACAATATTTTAGAATAAATGAAATCAAATTAAATTTTAATTTATAATTTTATCGGTATAATTAAATTATTTAATTTGATTTTAAAAATTTTAGATATGACACCTCTAATAAGTCAATTTATTATAAAATAACATTAAAACATAATCTGTTTAGATTTTATGAACGTTATGAAGTAAATATAACATCAGAAATAAGTCGGTTTAAACTTAGCTATTAAAAAGTGGAAAATAAAAGGTTGCAGAACCAAAAGTCCTCAGACCAGCACAGTTGAGAAAAATTAGGGACTTTCCCACGCTGTCTCTCTCTTGACCCGTCTCCCTCTCTTCCTCCTCCGTTCAGTAGAAGACACAAATTTCCATTTTTTTTCCTCTGCAAATAGTGGAAGAAAGCTTCACACGTGTTTCGTAGAATACATCTCGCCGTGATTTTCGAAATATTTCGATTTCCTCAGTTTACTTACAAAAATTAGGAACCAATTCTAAGTTTCTTTTTCTGTGGGTTCTTTCATTAATACTTTGTTTGTCTCCCACGTTGACTTCTTCTGGCCGCCGATCTTTGATTCGTCTTCTGCTCGTTCCAAGAACGAGGCTCACATCAGCATCAAAAATCAGAATTGCTTGCCGGTGGCTTGAAATTGATTGCTGGCCAAAAAAATGGAGGACAATTCTTTCTTCCATATTTTATGCAATCATTTGGGAAGCTACAAGTTGGAGACTTTGGAATCTACAACCCCTTCTCCTGTTCTGGGGGAAAAGAATAAATAATAGCAATAATAATAATAATAATAATGCTGCTGCTATGTTTTGCATTGGCGTTAAGTAAACATGGGTTGTTCATACACAAGGATTTCCATCTGAAATAGGAAATTTTATCTCTTTTGTATTTGTTGGACAAATACAGAGGAGATTTAAACCATATCTATATATAGATAGATGGAAGAAGACAGGTTGCTATTTTGGATAGGTGCAATTACTATCGAGATAAAATGTGCGGTAGCTTTGAACGCAAGGAAAAGGAAAGAAAGAAGAAGAAATCAACGGCGAAACTATCGATTAGGTAACTATTAGTTTATTATGGTAGACTAAACCATCAAAATTTGACATATCAATTTCATACCCTATACATTGTCTATTGTTCCAACATTTCACATCACAATACCTCCTAATTCATAGCATATTGTTAAATGATTTGATTAATCACATCAGATAAAGGACTTGGTCTACCCAACAGTCTTCTTTCTTATATGTTCGTACTCCATATAGTTGATCATTTTCAGGAACAATAGATGGCTTTTTTGTTTTTTTTTTTTTTTTTCTTTTGTAGTTGCTTAGGCCTTGCTTGGTAGCAGGGGCCGTTTTCTTATTTTCGTTTATATTTAGACGCCGGACAACGAGAAGCGCATTTGGCATAAGTCGTGAGATTCTAACATGTTCTTTTTTTTTTTCTTTTCTTTTCGAAGAGAAATCACTTGTGTTAAACGTCAAAAGAATTAAAAAAATAAATAAATAAATAAAAACAAAAAAGAAAAAAGACGTTTTGCTTCAAAATGCGCTCTTATCCTCTCTCTCTCTCTCTTTATTTGTCTTGTATCGTCACAGTAACACCAGCATCAGTAGTCACTTTATCATACAATTCTTTGTGATTGCTGGCTGGTTCTAACCCCCCATTTCTCGCTCGATGATCGTCGGAGCCTTAACAGAAATTGAAGAATGACAAGAAGAAGACTGAGTTTAGGCGATTCCACGGAGGCTCTGCCATCGCCTCCTCTGTCAGAGGTCTGAAATCTGCCGAAAGTTTCTAGCTATCTCTCTCTCTCTCTCTCTCTCTCTCTATCTTCACTTTTATCGTGCCCCCATTATCTCTTTCCACCTTTCGTCACTCTCTCTCTCGCCACGTCACCTGATTCAGTCACCGTCAGATCCCGTCTTCTCTCAAGCCCAAACCATAAAAATGGAGCTAGAGAGTCGCCCTCCTTTTCAAATCCTGTTGCAACCCTCCTCTCCTCCGATATCGGTGCCGCCGTTACCGGCGCTGCTGCATTATCCACAAATCCCTAATCAGCTTAATCAATCGTTAATTTTTCATATCTATTTGCAATGGATTATTGGTTAATTGTGTATAGTTTCGATATAGCTATATTTGGACTTCTGAAAGCCCAAAGAGTTTGGTTCCATTGTTT
Source organism: Bruguiera sexangula (assembly GCA_020141445.1). Classification (NCBI taxonomy): domain Eukaryota; kingdom Viridiplantae; phylum Streptophyta; class Magnoliopsida; order Malpighiales; family Rhizophoraceae; genus Bruguiera; species Bruguiera sexangula. Next base: position 5,454,775 of record JAHLGP010020639.1, read on the forward strand.
TAACATAAAATCTGTAGATTCCTTTGTTAGGCCCGAAAAGTTAGAAATGGGTATTGTGCCGAAGTAGTCAAGCTCCCAATGGCTTTGCAGACTCCTTAGTAAAAATGGGCATTGGTAGGAAGGATAATACGATGGCCTGGTTATAATAATTCATTTCGGTGTTGTACAGTTGATGGATCGCATAATTTTGTGGCTGATGAATTTTGGAATCTAGCCCAAATGTGTATATTCTCGCGTGCGGCTATGAGAGATTTTGTTTGGGTGCCTGTATAGCTTTTGATGAGTTGGCTTTTCTTGTTAAAGTTGGCCACGACTCAAATTTCCTTGCAGTTCTAAAATGGATAATAGTTAGAGGCTAGCTAGGAGGAGCTTGCTGCCTTTTTGGCCCTGCAGTGGAACTCTGTTGCCTACAGTTGATTGGTGCTGTTTTTTTTTTTTTTTTTTTTCCTTAAAAGGGTGTGTTGTCATGGTTTTTAATCAGAATCTTAGGAACTGTGTTGGCGTTTGGTGTTTTTGCAAATGATCTGTTTAGTGACCTTGTAAGAGCTAGTTTTTTCGTAAATACACAGGTGCCTGGAAATTTTGTAGGTGTCCAATTTCTTTGGATGCTACGGATATAATGCCTTTGATGTTCAAAAAAATTTGAAACAAAGAGATCTCACATATTCGAAAAAATTGCAAGATAGATGCTAATCAAGTTATCCCGGGGAAGATAATAGGCTTTTCTTATAGTAAAGAATTAAAAAATTTTGGTGGATAATACTTCAAATGAAGACATTTGTATTCTTAATTTGTAGTTTACATTCATTATCTTGCATTTTCATTCTCCATAAAAAAAAAAAAATCTCAAAGTGAAATAGGTATGTATATTTCTTCCGAACTATTAGCATCCTTGAGCTCTTACTTTTTGCCTATTAGAATCTTCTTGATGCATTAGTGAAGGATGAAAGGAACACTATCCGAGGGAGAAGTGAGCTTTGAGAGTCAAGTTGTTGGAAATAAACTCATGTGCTAACACTTTTCAACACATCTTTTGATCGATTCCTCCTAGCCCTATCCAAGCAAAGGAATGTGGCCTTGGTCTTGTTTTCTCCAACTTTGTATTGTTGATGCAAATACTGTTTTGTCTCATGCTTTGATGGTCAATGTGTAATGTGAAGCAGATTGAGATTGGAGAATTTGGGTTAATGGTCTAGCTTGGTATGTTTGTTGGTCTGTGTAAGTTGTGGGCAAGGTGTACAAGGTAAGGCATGCACTCTGAATTTGGAGTACTGGTTTTATTCTCTTTGGGGCTAAAAACCATGTTTTTTTTCTTGGTTTTTTGGGTGCTTACGAGCATATTGTTCAGGTTTGGATGTAAAGGTTACAAATGTCAAGTTGTCACACGGTGTACATTATTTTTCAACTTCAATAAAATTATAGATTTTAATAGTAAATTTTGTTTTGAATAATTGGTTTGGAGTTTTTGATCGAGGGTGCTGTGTCATAACAAACTTTTTAATTAATTTTTATTCTTTAAAAAAATCTTGTTAAGAATATAAAAAAAAAATTATTGGCAACGATAGCAAAAATAGACAGTAAATAATATAAAATAGCCGTTAAATAGCAAAATTAGAACATTAAACAATAAAAACTTAACAGGAAAAAACTGGCAGCCTAAGGAAACGAATCCTTAATTACTTTGAGCTTTTCCTAGTCGATAAAATAAAATCCCTGAAAGCATCCAGGGAATGCGCTGAGCTTCCCGGAAATCCATGTTCAAATTTAGCACCAAGAAGTGATGCTCGTTGTTTGACATCTTCTTCTCCGAGTAGCCTTTCTATTCCCTTCACTATGTCATCCTTCATAATCTTCTGTGACATATCATCAGAAATCATGCACCCCACTTTGAGATGCTTTACCATCAACTGGGCGTTGTAGTGTTGGTCTCCTCTGATGGGCCATGCCAGAAGTGGGACCCCACGCCCGATGGCCTCCACGGCAGAATTCCACCCACAGTGTGATAGAAACCCACCAACTGAAGGATGGCTAAGGATCAACAACTGTGGCGCCCATCCATATATTATCAGGCCTCTTTCGCCCACCCTTCTCTCTAAACCATGAGGAAAGTAACCCTGATCAGCCTCTGAACCGCCCGGTTGCCCGGTGCCAAAGAAATGGGGTGGTGGACCCGGCCTACTTGAACCGGGCCGGATCACCCAAATAAACGGCCTGTTGCAGGCTTCGAGTGCATCAGCCAAATGTGGATACTCTTCCATGCTGGGCCCTACTTCAGAGCCGAATGACACATAGAGCACTGAGCCACGCGGCTTTGAATCTAACCATACGGTCACCTCATCCTCCGTGACATTGGACTGGCGGGTGGCTCGAAAGTCATGGTCATGAACAAGTGAACCGGCTGATTTCCAATACTTCTCCGGCAGAAGCGGACCGACACTCCAAACCGGTTTGTCCATTTGGGCAGCAATATAATCAATGAATGGACGTTCAAGATCAGCGCACGTGTTGATCATGAACCCAAAAGAGCCCTTGCTTTCCTCCAGCCATGGTGGTCGACCCCCGGGTCTCGGCGGCGTCATTTTTGGTGGCCCGAGTCCATTTTCATTTTTATCACCTGGGCCAGGTGGAGGTGGAGGGCCGTGGCCGTGAGGAGGTGGAGGGCCGTGGCCGTGAGGAGGCTCTGATCTTTTAAGGTCGAGGTGAGAAAGAGCCATGTCTTCCGGCAATCCGGGAAGCAAATATAATTCTCCGGGCATCAGATCATCCTCTAGGTTGCGGTCGGCGATGGACAGGGCATACTCCATGGCAGCCGAGCAGGCACCGGAAGTAAAGAAAGCAACTGTTGGAATCTCAAACTTGTTGAACGCCTCAGCAACCCAATTCATCATCATAACGTCAACCACCGCACAAATGTTTAGCTTTGAATCATCGTTATCTTGTGAAGATCGGGTGGAAATGAGGCTTTCAAGTTGTTGAGACATGTGACTGTGATGCATATGCATATGGGGAGGAGGAGGCAAGTGATTCCTCCTCATCATCAACTCGTGTTGATCGGATCCTAATATTTCTGGCAGCTCCGGCGATGGTGGCGCAGGAGGCGGGAGATTCGGGGACGGAGAAGGCAGCTCGGCTATCCTGATGAGAGGGTATTGGAGGAGGAGGGAGGAGGGGATGGAGGAGGAGAGATGGGAAGAAATAAGAAGCGTGACTACGAGGTTTCTGGAAGCGACATGCTTGCATAGCTCGACACTTGGGAGGACATGGCCCTGCCCAAAGAATGGAACTACCCATATTTCGTGGCGACTCATAGTTGGGATTTTGTGACAAAATTTTGACTCGAATTGACAGGAATTTATAGAGCAGAGAGGCATACAACGACAACAAGAAACTTAATTTACAAGCCAAAGGGGGTCTTTTGGACCATTTGGTTGACGCGTCTTGGGGTTTGACTGTTAGTTACGACCAGTGGGAGTAGCCAATGCCTCCTTGATTTCTCTTTCGTCTCTCATATGTGGTGGTTATAATTTACGAAGGAAACTTCCTTTAGTTGCTGATGTTCCCAATAAGTTTTCTTTTCTGTTTCATATTCTTTTGTTTCAATTGGTCGACATCGATTCTAGAACATCAGCGAAATCCCAACGCGGGAGCTAGGTCGGTGGACGGTGGTATTATCAACAAACCGAAGGCTATATATATATATAAGTCGAACATCAGCAAAATCAAAACGCGGGAGTTGGATCGGTGGGCGGTGGGATTATGAACAGACCGAAGTCCTTAACTTGGCTGCCTTTTACTGATCAATCTGAAGATGGACAGTTCCAGAATGTATGCAGACAGACTTCGGAGTTGGGAAAATCCATCCCATTTTGGAGTCTTGGATCGAGAATTATTGCTTGCCAGCATTCTTAAAATAATATTCTGTGCGTTGTCCAGCCATAATTAGAGAATTAATGTTAGAATTTATCAATTAATGTTAGGATATTTTTAAATAATATTTTGATTATGAACTCAATTATAATGAATAATTTTGTATATTATTATATTGTTAAAGATAATAATTTTAAATATAATTTATATATTAATAAATATATTTAATTTAATATACATAATTATGTATATATATTTAATTTTTTTAATATATATACAAAAATTTTATTTAAAAGTATGTAATTATAATAGAAGTTAATAGAGAAAAAATAATTATTAAGTTAAAATAAACTTTCTAAATGTATTATTAATTTTACTTTTTACAAATTTAGACATATTATTTATAATATTATTTATATGAATATATCTAATTTTAAAATTTAAAAAATTAATGTTTATAATAATATATTTATTAAAAGTTTTAATAAATAGTATCATAATCTATATTTTTACAAATTAAATATTTTCTATTTAATGATAATATATATTTTTATTTGATTTATAATTATTGTTAGGTGTTTATTTTAACCAATAAAAAGTTATTGTTTAAGCAAAAGAATTATTTAATTTCTTAGTTAAAGAAGTTTATGTTGAATACTATATACAATGAATTATTAATTCCTTTACTCATTAAGAATGGATGCGACAATAAAAAGAAAAAAAATTTAAGGGTAGTTTATGTAATTTACCTTAGCACAACTAAAGAAATTTGATTTCTTAAATAATAAAATAACTTTGAATGAAACAAAGACAACATTAAAAAAAAAAAAAAAAAGTGTCTTATAAAGCTCCTATTTAGTACACAACTAAAAGATTTTTTTCTTAGTATTAAAAAAGACTAAGGTTGAAGGAATTATAAATTTTGGAACTTAAGGAAAGAAAAGGGGTAATTTGTAATAATTTATAACTTATAATGCATAATTGTATATTTTGTTCAAATGCGTATATGTTGCATATATTACTAAAATTCAAAACATATACTTAACAGACTTATAGATTTGAGTTGTATTTTTATATATATGTATTAAGGTTATAATTTGTTGGTCACCAAAGTAACTTAATTCTTATGTTTATTGTCATACATATATTATTATTATATTTTAATTGTTATTGAAATGTACAAATTAGAATTTCTGAATCAACATATGCAAATTATTGTTATAGTTTGTTAATTACCAAAATGATCAAATTAGTATATTTAACAACACGTATAAATAAGTCATTTATCCATAATTTTAATAAAATACTTATAAATGAAAAATAATTGGATAAATTAACATTATTAATCATTACAACTTTAAAATTTATCTAAATGTAAAATAAAATAATTGAGATATATTAATATTTTAGTTAAATATATTTATTTATCTAAATATATTTAATATATTTAATTGAAAGTTAATGGTATCATGTATAATAGTATATTATAAGATTTTTCAAAAGAGAATTAAAATATATTTTAATTGTTGTTTCGTTCAAAGATTAAACTTCTCACAATAATATGAACAAGCTAACATTTACTTAATTACTATAAATATTAAATTATGCTATTAATAAATAAGTTTGCTGCTATTATAGATTCAAGTAGTAAGTAAAAAAAGCTACATTAGTAAATTTAACAATAAAATAATGGATTGAATTTTGAATATTTGAAAGTGATTGTTATCAATAACAATAAAAAAACTATTTCATAAACAAAAAGTGTAAAAAAATATTTGTAATTTTTAAAAAGATAATTATATTTTAGTAACAAGTCACCTACTAATACTCTTATAATAGAACTCGTGACCAAGAAATTTATAAAGTCTTGAATTACATAAGAGTACATTATTGAGATGACTAGTTGTGTACCAAAATTTAAAACCTTAAGATTAATAATAAATAACTCCTTTTTAGTGTAGTTTATTTTGAACTTATTATCTCTTAAGTATGAACATGAAAAAGTGAAATGTTAATGAATTAGTTAATATACTTGTTCAAGAGGAAATAATACAGAAAAATTAAGTGAGTTACTTCATTAGTCTCATGGATAAGAAATGAGAATGAACATTAACTAATTAATAAATGAAAGAGTCTGTTTATATTTCTTAAGTTGAAAAGAAAAAATAAAAAGGGCAATAACATTTACTTTTATAAGGAAGATTGGACATTATCAGAAAAATTACTTGAAATATTAGGTTTAATTAAAAAAAATTATGTACCTTAATATATTTTGAATCAAATTTAATTAAAATTTCTTATAATACATCGTACTTTGATTCTAATGCTACTATTCATGTATTCATAATAATACAAGCATTCATTCTAATCTGATTGTTTTAGTTATATAAGAATACAAATACCTTTTTAATATATTCTTATTAATATTTTATATCAATTGAAATATGATGAAATTTAAAAGAATCATTACTTGCACTACATCATAATAATGGAATTAAGTGTAGTATGATAAAAGAAAATTTTTCTTATTTATGACATAAATATTTAAATCATATAATCAAATAATCCTTATTTGCCATGTATCATAACATTGAAATTAAATGTAGTATGATAAATGAAAATTTTATTTACTTATAATATAAATATTTAAGTCATACAAATAAAGAAATATTAATAAAATTGGTCAATAATGAGATTTTTTTAAAATCTAAATTTCACTTATTTCAAAATATATATAAATTGCATTAAGAGTGAGTAAACTAAATATGGTATAAGAGAAGTCACAAGAAACATCCTAACTTTTTGAAATTATATATATCAATATTTATAAACCTTTTGACACTGTAGTCCTTAATGAAAAATTATATTTCATCACCTTTATAAATATTTTTCACATTATACTTATATTTATTTACTTGATAAAAAGTCAATTATTAGATACTTTTAAGGTATATATAAAGGAAGTTAGAAGCAATTAGACAAAATGTGAAAATTATAAGATTTTATAGAGATGATAAATATTATAAAAAATATAATGATTTGGGGCATTGTCCAAATTCATTTATAAAATTTTTTAAAAATCATGACATATGTGTATGGTAAATTATGTCAAGTATATCTTAGCAAAACATGTGACAAAAAAGTATAATCAGACATTAATAAATATAGTTAGAAATATAACGGGTAATTTCTTTCTACTCAAATTTTTGTAGATATATGCACTATTTGTTAAATAAGGTTACTAATAAGGCAATTCAAAGTACTTTTATTGAATTATGGATATGAAGGAAACTTGGTTTGAGGTATTTAAACATTTGAGGTTGCTCAGTGGAACCAAGAATTTATATGAAAAGAAATTCGACTTTTGAATGATTAATAGTTATTTTATTAATTATTCAAAAAAGTTTAAAGGGTATAACAATAATTTGAAAATTATAAAAACTGTTAATGTAAGATTCATTAAAAATGGTGAAATTAGTAAGAATAATAAATGTTAAAATGTGGACATAAAAGAAATTAGGGTGAATATTTTTTTTTATTTATAATAGTCCTTTTTTCACTATAACACCAAATGTTATTTTAGAAATTGAAGAACATTTAAATGAAGAAATACTCTTTGAAAATCCTAACTCAAAATTAATTAATATAAATGAATCACAAATGATAGTATTAAGAAAATTTCAAAGAAAAAAAGATTAACTATTTTGGACGATTATATTATGTATTTGCAAGAGTCAAATTTTAATAGTGGAATAAATAAATATCCAATTTTATTTTCATAATTATAAAAGTATTGAATTTAATTATGATATTGGTAACTCAATATGACTTGGATTTACACAAAAAAGATGTGAAAATCACCTTTTTTAATGGAAATCTTAAATAAAAAGTTCATATGGATGAACCTAAAAATTTTTCATTAAAAGTAAAGATTAAATAGTATGTAGATTAAACAATAAATATGGGTTGAAATAACTTCTCTTGCAATGATATATTTTGTTTAATCATATCATGATATTTTTAGATTTAAAAAATAATATCGTTGATTAGTGTTATATACCAAAAAAAAAAATAATGGGAGTAAATTTGTTTTTTAGTCCTATATGTTATTTATTACTAATATTTTAAGTATATTACATAAGATTAAAAAAAAATTAAAAGAATTTTATAATGAAAAATATAAGAGATACATTTTTTGCGGTAAGAATAAAAATATTTAATAACATATTACAATAAATGATAATTGTCTTAAAATATTTATATCAAAAAAACTTTAGAGAATTTTTTTATAATGAAGTATTTACCTGGAGTTATTCTCATATAAAAAGATGATAACTTTACTCTTATGCAATGTTCTAATAATGATATGAACAAAAGAAAATAAAATCAATTTCATATATCATTATTATTGGTAATTTAATATATTTGTTAGTCTATACAAAGTCAGATATTAGTTTTGTAGCCAAAATATTAGGCAAGTATAAAAATAATCCTATGATAGATTACTAGAAAGTTGCAAAGAAAGTGTTGAGATTTTTAAAGGAACAAAAAAAATTATATGCTTATTTATACAAAATCTAACCATTTAGATGTGATCGGATATTCGAATTCAAATTATACTGAATGCATTGATAGAATAAAATTTACTTTTAATTATCTATTCCTATTAAGATAAGGAGTGATTTTATGGAATAATAAAAGATTGTTCATCATTACTTTATCCATTATAAAAGTAATGTGTGTAAAATGATTTAAAATTATAATACATGTATTATGACTATAATTTTATTTTAGAACTTGAAATTATTGGCACCATTATCAAATTATTGAAATTTATGTGATAATTTCATAATAGTATTTTTTTTAAAGAACATTAAATACCTAAAAAATATCAAATTTATGAGAATTAATATATTTTATAATAAAAAAAGATTCATAAATAAAGAGTATCTATAAAGGAATTGATCTTATGATTGTAAATCAATATACAAATTTATAAATAACATTATATAGAGAATATATTTTCAGAATGAGATTTGATTATACTAATAATAATTGATAATATATAATATAATAATACTTTGAACTCACTAATGCTTTTTTAATATATATTATATATTTCTGTTATATTATAATTATATATACATTACTATTTTCAGCAGAAAAATTTTTATAAGATATTATTGTAAACTATTATGAAATTATATATATCTTATCTTATTCATATAGTAAGATTGTAAGTATTGTAATATATAAAGGAAAGTTTTTTAAATAAATAAAATATAACATTCATAATTTATACTTAATAATTTATTATATTATAATATTATAATATAATTGCAATAAATTTTTATTATCTTCATTTATATATAATAATTAATATAATATATTTTAATTACATTAAGTAAAACAATATTAGAATTTTCTAATTAGTAATATTAGAATATTTTTGAATAATATTTTTATTAAGAACTTCACAATTAGTAAAAAATAATTACTATTAAATACAATAATTTAAAACATGATTTAGACCTTAATAATGTTTATATATATGTGTGTGTGTGTGTGGGTGTGTGTGTGTGAGAGAGAGAGAGAGAGAGAAATCAATTTTTTTGCTTATTAAATTTTATTTAAAAATATATTGTTATAGTAAAAATTTATTCAAAAATTAATTATTAAATTAAAGTAAAATTTTTAAATATATTTATAATTTTAATTTTTACAAATTTATATATGTTATTTATAATATTATTTATATAAATATATTTAATTTTAAAATTTAAAAAATTAAAATTTATGATAATAAATTTATTAAAAAATTCAACAATTAATGCACATTTTAATAATACACATCCTCATTTTATTATAATTCATATTTGAGCATACTTGATCGGCTAGCAGGTAAGTAATTACTCCCTTTAATTAGAGAATTAATCCCGTTGGAATATTGGGCGCCTACACGCCATGAAGATTGTATTTTACGTCTGTTACTTTAGTAGGTACTATGCGATGAGAGAATCGTCTGAGCGTCGAGATAAAAGGAAAAAGGAAAAAGAAAAGATAGAAGGAACCCCTTTACCCAGCCCAAGAATAGCTGGCCTCACGAAGATATATAAGGCTAAGGAGATAACCAGCATCGACATGACTAATGTATAAAGTAACTGATACAAGCAAGGTAAATGCCATTCTTCAATTACAGTATCAAAAGCAACCAGACGCTTAGAAAAATTGCTGCCGAAATTTCCTCAAAAAAATCCTGAGATGAGCTAATTTAACATTAAAACAGTATAATACTCTCGGAAAAGTTGGTTAGAACTTGCCGGCTTGTTTCTTCCTTTGAGCTTGGGAAGTTGGGGAAATAAACATCCGTGACACCCGTATTAACTAATGCCTATACTACCAGAAACAATAGGATAACCCGCATCAATCTGAAGCCGGGAATTAGCATATAGCTTTTACACTTCAAGGGTATTGATTCCTGGGATGGAAACGAAGAAATCAGTTTTTATTGGTACACTTGCCACTGAATATAATTTCATGGACAAAAATTTTTGTAGCATAGCCACTAGTGATAAAAAATAGGCCAACTCAGTTTGGGTCTAGATTGGTTTTGTATGCCAAATTCTTAAGCTGATGGGAGAATATCCAGGGCAACTTCTTTAAGGGATGGCATAACTTCCTGCTGATGCAAACAGATGTAAGCATTCCTCACTTTCCTAAGGACTTTCCAGGGACCGGGATAGCACCTATACAGATAGCAAAGCAAATTTTGTAAAAGTTGAAGAAACAGCAGCTCATCGGGAATTAATTAGCTTTTTCTGAAGCGGAATGAGCAACAAGTTATGATACCTGAAAAGTGTTCCGCCATTGTGTCCCTTGAAATTGTGAATGTAGTACACGGTCTCCATCATTGGCAGAAGGGTCTTTGTAAGAGAGGCCAGCTTTGGATAGAAGAAGGGTGGATAATCTTAACTTTGTTCAAGGACTACTTCGGTGTAAGCAACATAAGAAATACTTCCTCCCTATTAGCACATTTCATAATAAAATTCTGTACTTGTAAATTTCAATGGGATTCTGGCTGAGGACCTTTGATCTATTGAATAACAAACCAAAGAGGCTGTGAGAAAAAAAAACCAAATATCTGATTGTTGACTGAAAGAGGAATGGAAGGTCAAAAGGTGGGGTGGAAATGAAAAGCTGATACAACGAAACAATTTTCAAATTAAACCGATGAAAACTGCAAAGGATACAGCCAGATCTTATGCGGTCAAGCTCTCCATTGAATACAATCAGTTTCCTCTCTGTGTTGGTGACAGCTTCCTTGTAAAGCTCTTCGGCCACAAGCATTTCTAAGAAACAAATATTTTTGGGATGTAAATCAACAAGACAGAGAGTTTGAATGTAAATGAACAAGTTGGAAATTTAAACACTACCGTTGACATTAAAATATGGATAAGCAACCAGGAATAGTTCATCTTCTGGCTTCACACGGTCAGCCATTTTGACTTTTTCAACAAAACCAAAATCCTCAAAAAATGATGGCTTTGTCAAATAGTCCAACTTCAGGGAAGATCCTTCGAAGGCTGATTTTCTTGCAAATTTAACTTCACTTGCCTCGGGGAAAAACTGCAGCAAATCAATGTAATTACATACATAGTCGTCCTGAATGCCAAAATGCAGTGAGATAGATTAATGATCTTTACAGGAAATGAAATTAGAAATGGTGAAAATGCAAACTTCTCCTACACAATGTAAAACTGCCAACTTGCCAGTCATTACCCCCTAATATGTCCATCCTGGAATGACATTAACAATAATCCAGGTCATGATAGCAAAAGCAAACATCTACAGATGCAACACAAAGTCTTACAAGTAGTTGACCCTGAAGCAAAGAGTGGGATGTGGGAAAGAAATTATATTCATACGTGTACCTTCCCTCTCGCTCCTCAGTGACATAATGATGGTCTTTTTCATTTTTTTATCGTTTCTTTATTGTTATCCGGGATACAACGAAATGAAGACAGTACAATGTGTCTAGTTATATCCAGATAGCACAGGTACCCATATTCCTTTAGAAAAGTGATCAAAAGTTCATTACTTGTGAATTATTCATAAGCTTGAAGCAGAATTGTAAAACATGGTTATTAGAATTAGCACAACAATACATAGGTTGTGAACATGGTTGACAGGTATACAAGACTTGTGGGTGCAACTTGAGTATATTTCATTATAAAAATCAATACTTGATAGTAAGATACCATGAGCAATTTCATTGTCATTGCACAAGTTTCCTTCTACATCAAAATTTATGTTGTTTGTTTCAGCTATCTAGAGACATTTCCAATAAATTCAAAGGTTACAAGCAATTATTTCTTCCAGTTCACCACATATTTTAGCAACTTAAGCCACTTATCAAATCAGAAAACTCAAAATTCCACTTCTGGTGTTTGCCATATGATCTTAAACTGCATTCAATTCTATGTTTCTCTCAACATCATCAGAGGAAAATATGGCGAGGGTGCAACAATTTTTTTCTTGTTTATGATAATGTTCATAGTAGATACAATAGGTCTTTGCATTAAGTCTCAAATCAAAATCATAACATGAGAGCAAAAAAGTTGTCTGCCTTATCTATCTTATCATTTAGGATTGATCAAGACTGACTGAAGATCCTGTGTCTGGGCAAAAAACAGGTTTACTCTATAAAAATTAAAGTGAAGAAAAACAAACAAGAAATGGAGACATACTATTCTGGTGCATTTGACTTTCTCCGGTCTTATGAGGCGGTCACAAAATTCACGAATTAACTGCATACTGCCAGTCATTTCTATTCCTCCTTCACCATCACCTGATTTACAGTGTAATTCAACAAAAGTTGCAGGAAAAAATCAAAGTGAGGATCCTGAAACACTGAAAAAGCTACATAAAAAAGGCAAGCAGATAGAAACCTGGTACAGATTGAAGCCCAGCTGTTGGGAATTCAATCTCCTGTAACAGATGCTTCCTAGTTACGGACTATTCAGGAATGCTACACTTATTGTAAACTTCAAAAGGTTAAGTTATTCAAAGTCAAAATTGCTGGCTACTAACCATCAACTGCCTGCCATTCTCCAAGGCCAGTTCAGTTGCATTCTTGGCCTGTTCATTAGTAGTTCCAAGACCAAAGTATGACCAATCAAATCCACAGCTAACACTAGAGATGCAATAGCCATTGTCAAATACATACCATCTATAGCATTGAAATTTACTTGTTCAAGGAGTTCTGCATAATCGTATGGAAACGGCACATTGGTCTCAACTGACCAATTGCCACTCCGTGAAGCTGAGAGAGCACTACTTTTGGGTCCTCTAGAAATCTTGAATGAAGTCATTCTATCAAAATGGAAGTGCCCATCACTCTCTGGATGGAAACATTGGCAAGTAAGACCCTAGCAATTATGACCAATGACCCAAAATCAGCAATCAAGCATATTCTACTCAACTCGTAACTCAACTTTTGGAAGTTGCAATTGATAAAAAAGAGTCGAATAAAAAGAATAATAATAATAATAATAATAATAATAAAAGGTCATTAAATTATTAGTTTTTTTTTTTTTTTGAGATTGATACAGGAAGTGGTCCATTATCTCCAACACGGCCAATTGAGTAAGCCTAAAAACAAATTCGGCGTGCAAACGATTCGTCTAATTTTCACCACAATTTTCTCGGCAACCTAACTGAATAAATGGAAAAGTGAAAAGGAGCGGGAAAGACTTAAACTTTCTCTTACCCTTTTAACTGGAAAAGAAGGAATCGCAAATGCAACCGGAGAAGAAGCAGTTGGAGTGTTGGATAACGGCATTTCCAGATTCTCCTGGAGCCACACCGCCCAAGCCTTTCACACACAAGATTGGAAAAGCAAGGCTTCAGTTATTCCAGTTACTCCATGCTACTACGCTGTCGTTTCTCCTTTTTAATTTTTTTTATATATTTTTCATTTTTATTTAAATGGATTAATTGCAATTTTTGAGATTTTTAGATATTGATAACACATATTCCGCTGGACAATGAGCTTTCCTCCCCCGAAAAAAAAAAAAAAAAATTAAAGGACCCAGAAAAGACTCTTAAATTATGAATTACAAGCGTTATGATATTGAATTCAATTTTTAAATATTTTATAAAAATTAATATATAAATTTATTTGTGATTTTATATTTTTTTAATAAATTTAATTTAATTTTTTAAAATAATAATTTAATAATTTTAATTTTTTTAATAAATCTAATATATCATTTAAAAATATTAATATACATGTGACATATTAATGTTTTTAAAAAATAATTATATAGTATATTATTTGATATTTAATTTAAAATTTAAAAATAGAAAATATTATTAAATAAAAATTAAAAAATTCAATGGCATTCACTTCGTTTCGAACTTTATGTCAGACTCTGCTGGCTCACGCCATCTCTCACCATGGCTCAGCCCAATGCTCTGACCGCCACCGCTGCCTCTTTCTTCCCACCTTCTACGGCCTCAAGTCTAGCTCCACCACCGTTACCTCTGCTACCGCCACCACCGTATCTTCTTCTTCGCACTGCGCTCGTCGCCAAGTCTGTGCTGCAGTAATGGAGACTCTAGACTCCCCAACTGGGACATCCTTGGTGGAGAATTCCATCAACACAATTAGATTTCTTGACATTGATGTCATTAAGAAGGCTAATTCAGGTCACTCGAGTTTGCCTATGGGTTGTGCTCTGATGGGTCATAAATTGTACGAGAAGGTGATAAGATATATATCCCAAGAATTCTTATTGGTTCAACCATGATCGGTTCGTTTTGTTCGTTGATCGGTTCGTTTTGTTCGTCGACCATGACTGTATGGTACAATATATGCTCTGCTTCATCTTGCTGGTTATGATAGTGTGAACGTTGTTTCTTTTGCATTCTTTTCTCTCTGATCTCTCCTTTCCCTTCTCTTTCCTCCTTCCTCCCTTTTACCAATTGTGGCATGATCATTGAAAAATATAGAGATTTGCAGATGGAAACAATACAAGAGAATCACCAAAAAAATTCAAATATATAGCCACCAATGTTGTCTATCCTTTATTATGCTTTTTGAAACCTTAAGTGAACAATGCCACCGTCGCCATCGCCGAGCTTCGCCTAGTGAAACCATAGATCTAGAGAATTTGTGTAGGCTCCTCTGTCCAAATCCCCACCCGTAATTTTAGGGTTTACCACTTTCCTTAGGGTCACTTCTCCAAACCCTTGATTCCCTGCTGCATCTTTGTCGTTCAATTCCTCACTGATTCTGTCACCGATAAGGTCAACACCAAGTTCCTCTTAGTTCTGCTTAATCCTTCGTCTTCGAATTCAACTTCTCTCGGCCTTTTAGAATCTTCCTACAGATGACTGCTTGTCCTGTGCTAAGGTGTGGGAACTTAAGATGATAAGGTTGTGCCGTTCGCCAAGATTCTGACTCTGTTCGATGCAAAAAGAGGAAGGAGAAAAGAGGAGGGAAAGGAAAGACCAGGAAAGAAGAGATTTTTTAATTATTATTTTTTTAAATTTTATTTAATAACATAGTTTATTTTTTAATTTTAAATTAAATATCATATAACATCCTATATTATCATTTTTTGTGCATGTTGGTATGTCACATATGCAGATTAATAGAATTTATTAGTATTTATTACCAGAAAGCTAAATTCATAAAAATATATATATATAATTATAAAATTATTATTTTAAAAAAGTGATAATAAATTTATTAAAAAATATAAAATTGTGAATATTTTATAATGTTTTTAGTGGTTTGCAATGTTTTTGGGATTACGAGTTTGAATCATTTCAATGTTATTGTTTTGCATTTGTTTTTTCAATTATATACTTAGGTGGACTTCTTATACAACTCACGAGTAGTTCGACTTAAACCCTAATTTACTTAAATGGGTTGTGCTATTACTCATTTTAATGCGTTGTGTCTAAGCAAAGAATTCTCATCTTATCTTAGGCCTTGACATAGAATCATGCAATGACATGAATCACTATTACACTTTGTGGACTATGACTTGATATGATCGGCAAAAAATCCTTAAGTAAAAATGGTTGATTTGTCTAAACATACCTTAACCCTAGCTTTGCAAAGGCTCATAAGTATTATTAGTATTATTTTATTTAAATTACAAGAAAACCTTATTGAGTCTAAAACAATGAATTAAGAATACTAACCACTCAATGAGTGAGTTCTAGTTGTATATTTCTTAAGAAAATGAAATTAAGTCTACTTTAAACAACCTTTAAAAAGCATTGTCTAGTGTAGTAATTTACACGAGACTTTATTTTCGGTTTTATTGTTTTTTAAAATGTTAATTAGTATTTTTAACATGTACTATTCCTAACTTTAATAATTGTGAATGCAATAGTTAGCAAAATAAGTTTTCTTTAAAATTATTGATCATGTCAAAAATAATTATCATTATTTACTTTGTTTTTTTTTTCTTTTTTGTCAAAATAGGAGAGGGAGTGACAAATGATTTAAACTTTGAAAACCATAAAAAGTTGGGAACCGTTAGTTACCTTTTGAATCAAAGTAGCAATAAGCCAAGTGTTACAATTACAAAGGGAAGTAAAGTTTTGTAGAGTACTTTGAAGCCCAAACAAAAAGACTAAACATTACATTACTCAGAAACACTTTGGAATGAGTGACCTTTACCAACTCTTGCTCTAAAAGTGTGCTACCCTAATTAGAGGCTGATTAAGGACACATAGTTCTTATGGTGAGATGAGAGTGAAATAGAAAATCTAGTCAGCAACCTTGTTTCCCCTTCTTATAGACATGCAAAACCTAAACTCATTTCTTTAACATTAGCTCTTTACAACTTTGAATGATGTTTGTGTGAGGAAGTGAATGTTGCACTCTATTCCTTGAGTGCTTTAAGACCTCTCTTAAATTTATCTTAATCTAGAGCTTTGAGTAACCACATTTTTATGTTAACAAAAGATCCAGTACTACTGCGTAGTAGCTAATTTTATGAGCAAAACTACATAGCCATTTCACATAATGGTCCTTATTTACTCTACTTGCACCTATTAATCCCAAATTACCCTCTAAAGCACCATCTAGATTAACTTTCACCCATTTCATACAAGGAGCCTTCACCTTATCAAGAGTTAAGCTTTTTATGGCTTCTTGCGAAGTGTTGTTTCCCTCCCTCTATGTATAGATTAAATAGTTTAACACTTGATCATTGCCACAGAGTATTCCACTTTCGCATTTTTAGTAATGGTGCATTCCTTCCTTCATTTCTAAAGTCACTAGCAATTAATTATAAAGATAAAAGACCACTTTTCTCCATTGTCCTTAGCAAGACTTAACTTGAGATTAATATATAACTATTTCTTTATGTTGTTAGCAAAAAACTAGGCTTTCCTAGATGGATATAATGACTTGGCCCATAAACTTGCAGCATCTTGTAGTCTTATAATAAATGTAACAAGCTCTCTTTATGGTATTGTAAAGTGAGCAAATACTTAATCTAAAAGCCTATACCTACACCATTGCAAGTTTGTTGGAATTCCCCTTTGTGCCATTGACCATACAAAATAATTAATCTTCTTTACAATCTTAACTTCTAAATGCAAGACTAGTTAGGAAAACCTTAGTCCTTAATACGGTGTATAACGAGCAGATTATAGGCTAACTTAATAGAAAATACTTTATATAGTGACAATCCCTAGATTATAATATCTAACCTATTATCTTTAATATGAAACATAAGTGCAGTTAGACTATTCAACTCTTCCTTTGGTAGCAAAAATTGCAAAGTAGGCCAATCTCATTCCTCTCTTATTTTCAAGTGTGATGTAATATTGAGTGCAAGGTCCTTTTCACTTATTGACTTCATTGTATATTCAGCTAGGGATGTGTCTAGTAGCCATTTTTCCCTCCAAAACATCATTGTATTATGATCACTTTTCCATCTTAATTTTTGTCCAAAAAGGTCATACATTTTCACCATTCCCCTTTTAAATGTGTAAGGCTTGAAACATCGTGGGATTTTCCTTAAGAGTGTTTTCCATTAAGGATTCGTGCTTATGGACTTGTATGTTTTATTTTGTATCTATAACTTAATTTTGCTAGTAAAGCACCATTTACATGCCTCATGCTTTTAATTTCTAGCCTTCCATTTTCCTTTGGTAAGTAAATAAATTGTTAACTAATCATATGAATCCTTTTTTGTTCTCTAAAAGCTTTTAAAGGAATTGTGACTACACTGATCAAGGTACTCATATAATGACCTAGGAAGTGCTATAGTTTGTGTAGCACAGGTAAGTATAGTTGAGAAAATTGATTCAACGAGCTTGGGCATTTATGCAAAAAATAGTTACCTGATTTTTCACCACATAAGTTTACTTTGAACCTTCTCTAGAAGGTCTAGATATGTATCTGTTGTCGCACTACCATTCAATATGGGCATCCCCAAATACTTAAATCTTCTGTTAAAGTGATGTTTGCTCATTGACTTAAAACACTTATTAATTAGTATTTTATATTTTTTTTACACAAGTAATCTTGAATTTTGTAAATTGATCCCTTGTCATGCCCTACTATAGAAAACTTTTAAGCAATTCTTAAGTACCATGACCTATTTTAAACTTGTTTCAACAAAAAGAATGATATCATTAGAGAAAAAAAAAAAAAAAAACAAATGCAATGACCCTACTCTTTATTCGGAGAGGTGAATTTTGGATGCCAACATCCCATTGACACTTCATACTTAATCATTCTTGCTAGTCTTTCTAAATACAACAAAAAGATATAAGGCAATAATGAGTCATCCTGTCTCAGTCCTTTCATAAGAGAGAATTTCTCAATCAATCCTCCATTTTAAAACATCATCATATTGGCCAAACTTATGCATGATATAATTATATTTACCAAGCTACTTAGAATAGATAGCTAATGTAGAGTGCTTTTTAAAAAATTCTAACTTAATTGGTTATAAGCTTTCTTTAGGTCCAACTTGAGAGCCATAGCCCCCCTTCTTACCACTTATACCCTTGCATTTATGTAATAGCTCCTATAAGATGGTAATGATATCTAATCTTTGTTGGCTTAAGAAAAAACTAGATTGCATAAGAGAAACATAATATGGGAGGAATCCCTTCAACTTAATAACAATTATTTTGGTAATCACTTTATAATTGATATTATATAAACTTATAAGCCAAAAATAAAAAATTATTTCATGATGATTCTTCTTAAGGACTAAGACCAAAAACCTATCATTTGCACTTTATGGGAGGATAATAGTGTTATAGAAAGTTTAAAACAAAATGTGTTCGTAGAGTTTTTGGTAGAAAATGACTTAATAACTACATGACCCTAATGCTTTAAAGGGGTTCATTTCAAAGAGTAGTTATTTAATTTTATCACCATTAAAAGGCCTCAAGAGTCACCCATTTCTTCGTCAAACAAGAGCATTATAGAGGTAGTAGTTCACCCATTAAATTAGATTATATAGAATACAACATCTAGAAATAACCACTTTCTAGATTACGTGTTTGCATCCCATATCTCTTTCATTATTCCTAAAAGCCTTAAACTTATATTTTTGTCTTTTAATTATTGTAGAAGAATGAAATAATGCACATTTTGATTGCCATTTGCAATCCATTTCTCATAAGACTTATGGAATTATAGATTTCTTTTTGCTTCAAAACCTTTTCCACCTCACATTACAACTTTCCTTTTAGTTTAAGTAAACACTTTAACATTTCTTATTAAAACCCCTTTGATAGTCTTGAATTTGCATTAGAAGGCATTTCTTTTGCAAAAAAAAAAAAAAGAAAAAAAGAAAAAGAAAATTCATGTGGTTCCAATTTAGCAAAGAAAATTCATACCTTTATTTATTTACTCCACGCTTCCTCAATTTACTTGTTGAACTCTTTATACAAAAACCAAACACATTGAAATCTAAATTGCTTTTGAGAGACATTTTGTGATAAACCCCTCCTAAGTTATACTAAGATGGACAATGATTGAATTACAATCTAAGTAGCTGATTAATCATAACCTTAACCCACTTTAGGTACCATTACAAGTTACATAGAGCTTTATCCAAATAATAGTATATGTGTGATTTATTATGGTGTGTGAACTGATATCTAATGAAACTTATATCAGTTAGGGCCAACTCATTGATCTAGTTGGCAAACAAAGCCCATTGGCTTGTTCTAGGTTTTAACCCTACCTAATTTGTTCTTATGGGGACTTCATAGAGTTAAAGCCTCTTATTATTAACTATGAAAATTCTATATTATCATTTATTGTTCACAAATCTTCCCGTAGGACTGTCTTCCCATAACCATTTGCTTTTATCATAAATAAATATAAAGTACCAAGGGTCTCTATTACTTTCTTTGACTATAACATAGAGAAATTAGTCATTAGGTTGTAAGCATTCAAATAAAATAATCTTTGATTTCTATAAGAGCCATGTACCTTCACTAAAGCCTTGCGCTTCCTTCCTAAATATGACAAAAAAACAAAAAGAAAAACAATTAAACAGAAAACTTCATTAGCCTTTTTGCCACTAATTTGAGGCTCCACCAATGCCAAAATAAAAGGCTTATGCATGTGTAGGAATAGTTTGAGCGCTTGCAAGAAGTCTTCACTTGCAGTGTCATCATAGTTAATATAGAGACATGTGGTACTCCATAATGAAATTTATCTTGGCCTTTTTAGGGATTAGCACTAAGAAGCATTTCCTACATAAATGTCCACTTGGATGGGCATCTCACCATCTGCTGACTCAAGAATGAGTTATTTCCCTTAACTGGATCGTGGGACATACCCATATCAACCTCGATGTCAGAAGGCTATGATTAATGGTCTACTGGCCCATTCATGAATTCTTGCCCGCTGAGTGGAAGACCAGTGAATGAACTTGTGCCTTTCAACTCCACAGGTGGGTTCTTCTTTCCCATGGCCACTGATTGGGTTCTATCTCCTATTTTGTAATAAAAGAAATTTGAGAGTTAGGAAATCCTGTGGGTTTAGCCGTGGGAGAAATGACAAAACAATCTCTGAGCTCCACATGTTTATTACAATACCCCGTAACCTTATCTTTTTCAAGGTCCTTCGAAGTGTGTGCATTAATTGTATTTGTCCTTTGCCCTTTGTGCATACTTGTCTGCGGATGGTCACGCACCACTTCCCTATTTTTTGCCATCACTTGGCTTTTTTCTCGATTTGACACTTGGCTTCCTAACAATTTTAAGACCTTTAGATTGACGCCCCAATGGATTAACAAGTGAGTGCCCCTCATCATTGTTAGTAGTATTCACTGTTTCCTCTGGCAACACTGAGAATCAAGATCTGCCGCTGCTCTGTCTTCCTCCACCGCCTAGAACCCCAACATTACCACGCATAGTCTACTCATTTCCACTAGATCTTCTGAGGATGGGTCTTTGTACCAACATTTAAGGGCCATAAGCCTTCTTTTCCCTTGGTTTAGCTTGTCTTTTCCCTAAAGCTTCTTGTAATTACCCACTCGTGAATTTACGGGCATTCTACACTTTCCCTTGGTCTAGCCACCCTCTGAAGTCCAGCTTCATTTGGGTCAAAGTCCAACTGCCATTTTGCCACTGTGAGGTAATGGCCAACCACTAGCCATGGCCTTCCATGGCCTTCCATGCAAGACACATTTATAATCCTTTGGGTTATAAAATTTTACCAAGAAAAAATCATTACCCAAATCTACAAGTCAAAGCTTACTCTTTGGATTCAATAATTGTATCAACCAACATTGAAGAAAATTATAAACAATCCTCATTCCCAATAACTTCAAGGTGAGGGTACTTTTACAAGGTCCCCATAGATGTTCCTCTTCCTTGGCTGGGCAAGGGATACAGGGAGCAATCCCATATTCCCAAATTCATGTCATCGTCTGAGTATCTATTCTTCATCCTCCGGTAGAAACTTGTCAGTGAACCTCTAATTCTCCAACATTAAACAAGACTAAGGAAAGATGTGATATGAAACTTGTCAACACCATTCTACTTCCCCTAACTCTAGTTTCTCGTACAAATCAGTTGGCCAATTGCGTTCTTGGTTCCAGAACTCAACTTTCTTACTGCTTTGTTCTGGCAAATCTGTCTCCTTAAATGTAGGGTTCAGATCAACGACCATGGAGAAAGGGGATTTTGCTAGTTGACTTGTACATTATACATGAAAACAATTTTAGAGACGAATTACCAATTGGATGTGACATATACTTTTTGCAGTTTAAAAATAATATAATTTAATCATTGGATAATGTTTTTGGTACATAAACTATCAGTGGTTACAATATATAAGTACTCTTTAATTAAGCGAAAAGGTTAGAACTCTATACATGAAAAAAGAAATCCTTTGACCAATGATAGAACTTCATTAACATCGAATCACATCTATTATCTTAATGCGACAATTACATATTTTTTAGCCTATATTTAGAGTAAAGCTATATGTGGAACCGCCCAACCTAATTAGTCCGGCCAAAACCATTGAAAACATATTGGATTTAGTTTGCAAGTTAGATAAATTGCATTTGAATGTTTGACTGCAATTTTGTGAGTCCAAAAACTACAAAAATCAAACTGATCACATGGTACACAAATATTTTTTATTTGATCAATAAAAATTAGACTCATATCATGTCTAATTTTGAAATTAATTTTCTAGTGTTCATTAAGATTTTCTTTTGTTACAGTTTTATGATTTTATACAGGATTTGCCAACATTTGTTGAACATAGGATGAGGAAACATCTTACTATGCAACAAAAAATTTTCCAACCTTTTTGATTGAAAGAGAAAAACCTTAAAAGATAAAGCTATGAATATTGACGGGATTATTTCACCCCATCAGGTCAATCGTCAATTTCAACTTCTTGAGCACAACACTTTTGCTTCTTCACATCAATTATAACTTTTATAGTTACAGTGCATCCAAAATGCATTACAGTGACAATAACTAATAATGTAGTATCCCATGAAAATTTTCCAGCACTTTTCAATAAACTTTTCTCACAAGAATTATACATATGAAAAATCAATTAAAAAAGAAGTTCTGCCATTCTGAATGATCTATGTATTTCAAATGGTTGGGATGTTTTGAAAGTGTGACATAAAGTAAAAGTTTCATCATATAAGTGTTAACAAGTTTCAATTGAAGGCGTTACTACAATGATGCGAAGACCAAAGAGATGTGAATTAATGGTCAGAATGATGTTCTTACCCAAATATATGGGTAACAAGGGTTCACATTGCAGTATTATGATGACCAGGAGGGACTAAGAATGCTAACATCCCAATGCTGGGAAAAAAGTTCTATGTACCAACATTGTTTTTTTATAGGTTTGTTATTATATTTGTTTCATTTCTTTCTCAGAGTGTATTCGTTAAACTGCCAAACTGACCAATTAGATTCACAACTACCAAGGATGCTTCAACTGGTTTTGACTCTTATTTTAGCCTGTTGTAGTTTTAACCATCGTGTTTTTATTCAAGGTCGCCAAATCTTTGATACGGCTTTGGTTGCTAAGGAATGTATTGACTCTTGAATTAGAAGCAAAAAATGTGGGTTGGTGTGCAAACTAGACATTTAGAATGCCTATAATTGTGTTAATTGGGAGTTTCTTTTCTTCATTTTATAACAAATGGGCTTTGGGTCTAAGTAGATTTGCTTATATACACGGTTGCATTATTCTCCTTCATTTTTTTTAATCAATGGTGAGGCTATGGGCAATTTCAAAAGTGAAAGGGGGATTAAGCAGAGTGATTGCTTGTCACCTATACTCTTTTCCGTGTTATGAAGGTTTTATCTTTTTGTCTAAAGACTATAGGGGATATAAACTTTATTGAAGGGTTTTTTATGAATGAAGCATCATGTCATGACGAATTTCATCATCTTTTATTCACTGATGAAACTTTGATACTGTATAGTGTATACGAGCCTTGGATCCTAAGGCTAAAAGCTACCCTATTTTGCTTCTAAGCCATATCTAGACTTAGAATTAATCTAAGTCAAAAGTTTTCTCAACTAGCAATGTTGACAATCTTGTGACTCTTGCGGTGATCTTAAGGTGCAAATATGGTTTTTATCGACAACTTATTTGCGGTTACCTTTGGGTGCCAAACAAATCTCGAGAGGTGTGTGGCATCTGATGGTGGAGAGGTTGCAATTCTGCCTAGAGTCATGGAAAAACATGATCCTCTCAGTAGGTGGTACGCTCACACTTTTGAAGAGCATCCCTTCTCAAATCTCCATTTATTTCCTCTTTATTCTAGGCTCCCCGACAAATATTATTAGTTCTTGATAGGATGTATGCCAAATTTTTATAGTGCAACAATGGTGACAACCAAATTCCACTTATTCCCATGGTTGAGTGCAAGAAAGGGAAAAGCATGGCTAGTTTGGGTGTGAAGGATCTTGTCTTTATGAACAAGGATTTAACGGGAAAATAATTGTGGTGATTCTATCATAAAAGAGATAGTCTTTTGTACAATGCATTATTAGATAAATATTTTTTTATCCTAGGTGTTGGATCACGAAAAGGACTATTGATGTGACTAATAGAACACTTTAGAGGGACATTTACAAATGCAGTAGTGAGTTTTAGAATAAAACAAAGGTTTTAATTGAGAATGACAACCTAACATCTTTTTGGCGTGATGTTTGGCTTGTAAATAAGCCACTAACTAGTAACTTTTTTTTATATTTATGCAACATGCTCTTTTTTAAGGATGCTGAGGTATAGAGGTGACAACAATTAATTTGACCCAAATAATTTAACTTAACTTGCCTAAAACTTGACCTAACTTAGTTCCAATTAATTGAAAAGGTAAATAAATCATATCTTGAGACACCCAAAATACAAATCACTTGAATTCAAAATGATCTAAAACCTGATTGACCTAAAACTCAATAAACTCAAAATCCTAAAATTTGAGTTGAGTTCGAAATAACCTAAAAGTTAAATAATCTTAATTTAAAACTCGAAAGGCCAAAAAATTAATATATTTAGAACACAATAAACTTAAAATTCATTAAATTCAAAACCTAATAAATTTGAAACTTAATGATTTGAAGTTAAAAATACTTAAAACCCAAATGACCTAAGAGTTGATAAATCCAAAATCTAATGAACTTCAAAATACTTAAATTTTGAATGACCTAAGAATCGATAAACTTGAAATTTGATGAACCCATAACTTGAAATACCTAAAATTCAAATGAATTGAAATTTAAAATAACTTGAATCAAATTTGACTCAACTCGCCCATTTGTGACCTCTAACTATAATGTCTAATTTCTTCAGCTAGTATTATAGTTTGGGTGTTTGGAATGTTCCTTATAGTATTAGCTTATATGGTATTGCAATAAGGCATATGGAGATGCTTCAAAAGGCCTTAATGTCAGTGGTATTTGTTGCTATTGAGATAAGTAGGATATAGTCTCCTGAGCATTATCTACATTAAAAGATTTCTTTGTTAAAAGTTATTTTTAGATCCTATCTTATATTACAGATAATTCTCTTTTAAACTTCTTTCCTTGTTTTGTTATATGAATGAAGTAAATCATGTCAAAAATATTTGTTTTTTTTTCTCTTGGTAGATAAGAATAGAAGTCTTATTATTATTAATTTATGCAAGAGGGGCTAGTTTATGGTTAACATGTGTTCTTTTCATTGCACCAATAATAAGGATCCATATTATATGCTGTTTCATTACAATTTTGCTAATTTTGTTTAGCAAGCTATCTTCATGTATCTTTCTTGGTATTTTCCCTTTCCTTTTTAATAGGAATCAAATTAGCATATGTAATGATCCACTATGCATACATGAAGTTCCAATAACATGAGGTAAAGCTAAAAGATATGATTAAATGGACTTATTAAAGATATTTGGGTTGAAAACAATGCACAATAACAGGAGTAAGACTTGGAGGAACATCAAGGTTTAATAAACTTTATAAATGTTTAAGGATAACTTATTTGAGAAGTTTAGGTTGAATTCTATACTTGCTTGTATACCTTATTGTTTAGGGAGGGTCAGGTGTGTTATGTAGTTATTTTGAAATTATATTGAGCTAAACAATATCTTAAATTAAGTCTAATCCACCCAATCCTTTATTTAGTAGTTTGTTAAGTAAGTTTGTTGTTTCTTATTTTTTTTTGTATTTATTATTTTGTTTTGAATTCTATATATAAGTGTGTAATCCTCTTTTAGGCAAGACTAGCTAATTGATTTATTTAAAAAAAAATGATAGAATTTTCTCTTTGGTTCTTTTAGGAACTTTGGAATGTATCGAAATTACTCTTGTGGTATTCTAATTATGATTTATACATTTGACTCATATTTTCTTAATAAACATTGGGCCAAGTTTTTTTTTTTTTTTCTCTTGTTGAACTTAATGTAGTTTTCTTTGGGATTTTTATTCCTTTTTTAATTTGTAGATTTTATTGTACTCTTTAAGATTCACATCACCTTAATATGAGAGTTATAGGTTTAAATTAGGTTTGCTTATCTAAATTTGAGTTCTTTTTTTGTTTTTCTTCTTGGTTGCATTTTATACCCTTTGTTATTTGAAATCCATAAACCTTAACTTTATCTTTTCTTGTCTTTTATTCTTGGAAAAAAAAAAAAAGGAAAACAAAAGAAGAAAGAGAAAAAATTTTGTTTGATTTAGCTAACCTTGGAAAGGAAAGATGGTCGTCAATTCCTTCCTATTAAAGTAGTAAATTCTTTATGATTAGGTCAAAGAGAGATAGAGATATATTTCTTTCCTAATTAGGCATCTTATAATATAAGGAAACCCTAAATTAAAGAAATAAATTTTCTTTTTTTTTTAAGTTTCTACAAGGATTTGGATCTAATTAATCTTTCTTTATGTCTTGCGATTTGATCTTATTATTTTCTTTTAATCTGTAACCTTTATCCATTGTGCTTTCATAAATTTTTTTGATTTTGATTGGTTAGAATTAGTTACTTATGAGGTGACTTTGATTAAGATTATTTAGTTCAATAAATAACTAAGAGAGAAAAGTTGGGTGAGGAAAAAGGTAAGAGGTGTGAGCAATATAACAAAAAAAAGTTAAATTTAAATAATGTGCAAACATGAGTGTGAGTGTCATAATATGAGAAAGAGGAGTGAAACGTGTAAGGAAGTGTTGTGAATTTCTTTTTTTTAACAATTCTTTTCAAGTTTCAATCACGTCAAATGACAAAGATAAAGGAGTAGCCAAAAAGAGAAGGGTTAATGAATCATTCATGTTCAAGGTAATGTAACAACAATTTAAGATGATGAACATTATGTTTGGATAAATTGCAAATAAATTAAAAAAGCAAGATGCTGCTATAACCAATTTGTATAAAAGATAACAATAAGGGACCCTTAATTTGTGCAAGAATGATGCTAATAAAGAGTGTAGTGACCATTATAGTGATAAGCTTGAGAAGGAAGACTAGTCCTTAAATTTCAATATGGGTAGAAGCATAAAAGGTAAAAGGGATCAAAGAGATAGGTTTAACAAAAGTGATAAAAATTTTGGAAGGAGAGAGGAAAGACAAGATCATGATTTAAGTAATATTAAAATGAAGATTCCCTCATTTGAAGGTAAGAATAATCTTGATGCGTACATAAAATCAGAAAAAAAGGTTGAGTTAGTGTTTGATTGCTATGATTATTTTAAGGAAAATAAGGTTAAGTTGGTAGTTGTAGAGTTCACTAATTATATTGTAATTTGGTGGAATTAGTTTGTGCAAGATAGGTATAAAAACCAAGAACGCCCTAATGACACTTGGGAGGACATAAAGGTTGTAATAAAGAGATGGTTTATTCTTAGTCATTACTATCATGATCTTTTTCAAAGATTATAAAGTTTTACTTATGGGTCTAAGAGTATTAAGGATGATTAGGGTACATGTAAAATAAGATAAAGAGGTCACTATGACTCAATTTTTACAAAGATTGACTACAATGTGGAGTTAGAAGATATGATGAATATGATAATGAAAGTAAAAAGGTAATTTAAGCAAAAGAGCACCACCATTAGATATAAGTAGAATTTGGATTTCTCATCTTTTTGGGAACCAAATTAGGGTAAAAAAGATGACAAGGTTATTTTTAAGTCTAAAGCCGAAGCACCCAAGGTAAAAAGAGTTAGAGGTAATAATGATAGGAGTAAGACAGAAGCCATACAAGGCCGAAATTAAGATATTGAGTGTTTTTGTTGCTTAGGGAGAGGGTATATTTCATCATAATGTCTTAACAAGCATATAAAGATTTTGAGGAAGGATGTTTCCATTAAAGTTGAGGGTGAATTTGATGATGAATCTATGAAATATCCTATTGGTGGAAAGCTGCTTGTAACAAAACATGCTTTAAATGTACAAGTGAAAGATAAAGATGAAGTACAATGTAACAACATATTTAAAATGAGGTGTCACATCCAAAATAAGGTATGTAGTGTGAATATTAATGGTGACAATTGTACTAATGTTGCTAGCATTGTTTTGATTGAAAAGATGAATTTACCTATTACAAAATATTTAAGGCCAAATAAACTATAGTGGTTGAATAATTATGGAGAAATCAAAATAAATAAGCAATTATTGGTTTCATTCTCTATTGGGAGATATAAAGATAAAGTACTCTATGATATAGTTCTAATACATGCTAGTTGTTTTTTATTAAGGAGGTTATGGTAATATGATAAAAGGGTGACACATAATGGTTTCAAGGATTGATATTCATTCATTATAAAAAGGAAACCAATTACTTTTGTTCCATTAAGTCTTAGGCAGGTTTATAAGGACCAAATGGGAGTGAAAAAAGATAGTGAGTTAAAAATAGAAAATGGGGGCAAGAATAAAGAAAACAAAGAGAGAAAAATTAAAAATGAGTAAAAAAAATAAGGGGATACCAATCACTTTTATTCCATTAAGTCTTAAGTAATTTATGAGGACTGAGTGAAAGTAAAAATAGAAAGTGAATTTAAAAAAGAAAATGGGGGTAAGAATTAGGCAAGTAAAAAGAGAACAATTGAAAATGAGTCAAAAAAAGATAAAAAAATGTTGAAAGTGCTGAAAAGAAAGAGAGAAAGTTAGTAAGTCTTTATACAAAAGAAAGTGATGTTAAGACTGCAATTTTAGTAAAATAGCCTATGTTTGTATTTTTATACAATTAGTGCTAATGGGTGTAACACTTTATTGCTTAATGTAATTAAATCTCTTTTACAAGATGCTAAAGAAGTATTTCTTAAGGACATTTCAGATGGTTTATCACTTATATGGGGAATTAAATATCAAATTGATTTTATCTTTGGAGCAGTAATTCTAAACCGACCTGTATATAAACGTAGCCTTGAGGCAATGAAGGAACTTTAAAGGTAAGTTGAAGAATTGATGAAGAAAGGATATGTAAGAGAAAACATGAGTCTATGTGCAATTCTTGTATTACTTGTGCCTAAAAAGGATGAGACTT
This sequence comes from Bruguiera sexangula, assembly GCA_020141445.1. Taxonomy (NCBI): domain Eukaryota; kingdom Viridiplantae; phylum Streptophyta; class Magnoliopsida; order Malpighiales; family Rhizophoraceae; genus Bruguiera; species Bruguiera sexangula. The sequence goes on from JAHLGP010020639.1 coordinate 5,484,160, forward strand.
AGTGAATGTGCATTGATTGTTGCGTAGTCAACAAAACCACTTGTTTCAGGTATTGGCATAGAGGCTGTTTTGATGTAAGAATGATGACTTATTGCATTATTTAGTTAAAAATGAAATAGGGTAGTGCTTAATTATCTAACTTATGATAAAGAATTATATGTGTTGGTAAGAGTTTTAGAGATATATCAACACTATCTTTGGCCTAAGAGATCTGTGATTCATACTGACCATGAGTTCTTGAAGTATTTGAAAGGATACGGTAAGTTGAATAAATGACATGCTAAAAGGGTGGAATTCCTTAAGATGTTTTCTTATGTAATTAAGTATAGGTAAGGTAAAGAAAACATTATGACGATGCATTACCTCAAAGGTAATAATTTGATGAAAAATCCTTTTGTGAAAAGGGAAATAATAGGAATCAAGCCAACATGTATAATGATCCATTACATAAACATAAAAGTTCAATAACAAAAGTTAAAGGTAAAATGATGCAAGATGCTTTAAATGGGTTTAATAAAATTATTTGGGTTGAAAACAATGCACAACAAATGGAGTAAGACTCATAGGAATATCAAGACTTAATAAACTTTATACAAGTTTAAGGACAATTTATTTGAAATATTTAGGTTGAACCCTAGACTTGGTCACATACTTTGTTTCTTTTTACAACTTAGCAGCATACATTGTTTATTTGGAGGGGTTATACATGTTGTAATTATTTTATAATTATAATAAATTGAATAATATTTTAATTTAAATTCAATTCATCCAATTCTTTATTTAGTAGTTTATTAGATAAATTTGTTACTTTGTATTCTATTTTGAATTTACTAATCATTTTTTAAATTCTATATATAAACATATAATCCTCTTTTAAAGGAAACTAGTTGATTGATCTTTTTTTTTTTTTTTTAAAAAAGAGAGATTTAAGAGGCTTTTCTCTTTGCTTTTCTCTTTGATTCTTTTAAGAATTTTGGAACTTATTGAAATTACTTTTGTGGTATTCTAATTTTGAATTATACCTTTGTTTCATCTTTTCTTAATAAACATTAGGTCAATTTTTTTTTGTTATTCTTGTTAAATCTAATGTAATTTTCTTAGGATTTTAAATTTCTTATTTGCTGATAGGTTTCATTTTACTCTTTCAAGTTTGCATCACTTTTGCTATGATAAAGTTCTTATGTTGTTGGGATTTCATTCCCAAGCTGTTCATTCTTAACATACTTGCTTGTGTTAGATAACATTTGTGGAATGAGAGAAATAATAGGGTCTTTCAAAATAAATTAGTTAATGTTAAAGTTGTGCTTTATTGTATACTTACTATTATAAATGTGTGAAGAAAAACTTTTATGTTGTTAGATAAGGAGAGTGAATCTAAATTTGTCAAGCTATGCCTTAGCTATAACTTGTGCTAGCTTAGAGTATTATTAGTGGTTGGTGGTGGTTCCTCTTACACACTAGCTTATTGCATAATGAGGATTTAAGTTTTGTAAATTGCGGGCATTCTTTCATTGTAGCAATACAATTTTAACTTTTTACCAAAAGAAACAAAAAAAATTTAACTTATTAAAAAAATCAAACTACCATTAATGATTTAGTTTGAATATAAGTATCAAACTGATCTAATTATACTATTAATGTAGAGCACCATGATAAACATGTTAGAGCCATTTTAAAAGAGGTGTTGTCACTGTCCACCTGTGCTTAATGTCTAAAGGTAAAAGTTGGTTAACGAGACTTTAGAATGTGATCAGACAAAATTTGCATTGTGTTGATGATGGTATGACACCAACATGATTTTTTTCCTTCTCAAAATTTATGTTTTCTACTAAAAATCACTTAGCGTGCAACAAAAACAATAAAATGTGTAACAAGCTTGACAGAATGTGCAACGAGTTATTAAAAAGTGTAATAACTTTTTGTTGCACATTTTGTAATGCTTCTTGCTTATTTTGTTGTCCTTGATGCATATTTAGTAAGTTATAGTAGAAAACCCAAATTAAAAAAAAACAAAAAAGTCATGCTAATGTTGGTATCCATCCATGTCCAAACATGTCGAAAGGCCTCGTCCATGTAAATGAACCAAAGTCTAAACCTCTGATAATCAAAATCACTGAATCCAAAATAACTAAAAGTTTAACACTTTTAACTTTGTTGGGCACATGGACGAATGTTGTGGGAGAAGATTGGGGTTTAAACCTTAATCCATTAAGATTTTCGCATTAAAAAAACGAAAAAAAAACTTTAATTTTGTTGTACAAAAACAATTATCTGCAAACAAAATTTGTAGCACATAAGATAATCTATATGATTGCTCTTAAAGCCCTATTATATTGAAAGCAATAGCTATAACAATCGAGCATACTTTTGTTAAGGTGCTGAATTTGAGCTTTTAGCCATAAGATTAGACAAAACTTATTCGTATAATTAGTGCTAGATGAACGTAACTTAGCATGAAAATATCGTACGAAATTCTAAACCTGCAGATACTATAAAACAAAGAATATGTTAAGAAGATAAGTATGTTGCCACGTTATTATGATATTTGGGTTCACATCCAAAATTAGCATGACAAGTAAAGATATCGATATCATTTCCATTCTACTCAGTAACTTAATTGACTTTTTTTTTTGTTGCTTTTGACGATAGCCTTTGTCTAATGAATAAAGCCAAGGATTTACGAATTGGAAACGCAAATTAATGTGTGATTCCTTTATTTGGTTAGTGCACTGAGATCAACTCGTAACTGATTTTCCTTTTTTTTTTTTTTTTTTGAAGTGTCCTAAATGGACCATTTTTCTTCTTATTACTGTCTTATTAAGGTCTCGAATTTATTTCTCGTTTTAAAAATCATAAGCAGTATTTAACAAGTAAATATGCAATGAAACAATAATGTAAATGTTTGACTCATTAGAGTAAATAAGGTTGTTTGTTAACAATAATCGCGGTCTCACTTACTTAGAATACTTAAAATCTTTAAATCAAATTTCTTGGGAACTAGTGCAGATTACCACTGTCAGTGACACATGAACAATGGCGTTAACAGCTCTCACGAGTTCTAAACAATTTAGAAGAGAAGAAACGGTTAAAGGCTGAAAATCCTGAGGTACTAGCATCGGTGGTTGTCAGCCTCTACGAGGTATTTATAGAAAGTTTTGACTCTTCAATACTATGTAACAACTTTCAGGGGGAAAAAAAAAACTATATTTTCGTAACTTTATTTTCAAATATCACAAGTTTATCCTAAATTTTTTTAAAACTTTTTAATCAAATCCAACTTGATATCATTTATTTTATATTTGCTCTAATTTTCCTCGTCAGCCTACAAGTTTCTAATATGCTGACAATACAATTATAATTCCAAAATTTAGATAAATTAAACTATTTTAATTTTTCATTAATTATTCAATTAATTTATACTCATGTATAAAACCTGATACCCAATAATGTATCCTGACTACACAAATATTAGAAATATCAATTAGTTTCACTAACTTTTAGTACACGGTTGATTAGTATAGTTCAATTATTTCATCATCTAAATAGTTGTAACTATTTGGTTTTCTAATATGTAAAGTAGATTCTGTGAAAAAGAATTCACGAAAACATTTTTTTTTTCTGAATCCTTATTCAATTTTGATCAGGAGTTTCTTGAATTCATACTAATTGAAAACACATTCCCCTTAATTATTTTAGGGTAATTACTTTTTTTTTATTAATCACACTATTATTGCCATATATAGTTCATATTATCTGTAACATCCATTCTAGCTTTAATCCTCTTTTGATTTCTATCATATAATATCTAGGATCAATGTGCTCACATATCAATTTAAGTCACCTTTAAAATCCGATCAAAGTAGTTCGTGTGAAAAATAAAAGATTTGTAAGAACCTAAATCCTTGAGTAGTTCTTTTTTATTTTTATTTTTATTTTCTCATTTCTGATGTAGTTTACATGTCTATTAAGATTAAGTCCCGCTGTGGTAAGGGTGCACTTTGCGGGCGATCTTAAATCCATGGAGTTTCTTATAATGTAAGAAATGAGGCGAAAATCCTGAAGCTATTGTTGTACGAATATACCGCAAACATACGAACGAATGGCAAATGAAGAGGTGTGAGAAGACGAAAATGAGCAGTATTAGGACTATCGTCGTTTATTTCAATTGGGTATCGAAAATTCCAGTTTTTCTGATTTGTTTTTTTTTTTTTTCAGTCAACTCTTCCAATGGGACAGATTTAACTTGGAACTTCTATTCATATTTTGCCGCTCAGACAGTCGGCTTTAAAATTATCGAATCCGGCTAATGTAATTATTCACAAAAAAGTAAAATGCAGGATATCTAAGTACTGTGCTATTAACCGCAAAGTTCAATAATAAAATTCTATGAACTTTTAGTTTTAAATTTAACTTTAATTTTTAATTTCTTCAAACAAGAAAAAAAAAATCCACACATTGTCAACTTTTGCAAATGGAAAATCCCATCAACAAAAAATATTTGAAAATGGAAAATGATCCAAGAGGACTCCGATGTATCCAAAGAGTAGTAATTTATCTAAAAGAATCATCTATCTAAATACAATAAAACACTAATTAACAGTCTGTTTGGAAGTGAGAAGGGTACAACCTGCAAAGATGCAACCCTATTTGCATACATTTCAAGCGAATGTTAGGGGATGAAACTGATGCATTTTGGCTGGCGCCCATTAATTATTTTGCTGAATTACACGGATGGAGAGACAGAAGAATTATGGCCCACAATCCCTTTTGCTTCTGTACACTTATAGCTAGCGTGTCATGTCTTCCCTTGATGGTTCCACCACACTATCCAAGCCTCGTACAGGCGAACCACGTTCGTCTCTAGAATATTCAATCACATTCCCTGCAGCAACTGCTCCTCCAGAATCACTAATGTTGCTGTAAATCAATATCAGGCCTCCAGCAACGGCAGTGCAAAATGAAATTGCAAAAGAGGTACTGGAATTTTCAGGGATTGCTGATGCAACTGCAAAGCCTGCACAAGTGCCGAAAGCTCTAACCCATGAGAGCCATGCAGAGAATGCGCCTTCTTTCCCATGTGGGGTGCAATCTAGCATCAGGACCCGTCCGAATGCATGTAACAACCCGACTGATGTGCTTTGTAATCCGGTGAAAACCAGTATGTGTTTCCTCTCCCAGATCTTGCCCCGGAAGTAGAACCCGAACCCGGAAGTGACTGTTGAGAAGTAAAAGCCGAGCAAGTACATTTTTACTCCATCGGACTTGATAAGCTGCTCTAGTGGGTGCACAAGTGGCAAGGAAACCAGTGGGAAAATAAAGTAAACTAACCAAAGATAGAGTAAAAAGACTGGTTTTAGGCATAACTGTCCTACAACATAGAGGACCATACTAGTGAAGATGGACATTGTTGTAAATGAGGCAAGGAAAGCAACCATGAGGTTTCCATAAGCATGTGGATACTCGAAAATGGATAGGAAATGGGATACTGATGAAATAGGAGAAATGGTGTTTGCTCCGGGTTTATAGAAAGCTACATGGGCAATTCCAAGGATCCATATAATCCCACTGAAAATTGAGACAACCCAAAGACTAAGAGTTTTCTCTTTGTAATCAAGCATATGGAATATGAAGGCTGCTACGATGGCAGACCCTAAGGTACCAGCAGCAGTGGCATAAAGTGAGAGCCAACTAGAGGTCACTCGTCGGGAGTTAAGCTGGTTTTTCTGAAGACTCGGTCCGGTGAAGCGTCGAATCATTAGGCCAAACTGCCTGGTGTGGGTGGCTGAAGCAATAATGCTGGCCAGGATAATGAAGGCTATATATGGAGGGAAGATCCACGTGACATTGAAGAATCCAGTAGGTAAACAGAAAAAGCTCCAAGAACTATTGATGACCCGGCAATTATACCTGGTGTCTGGCCATGGTCGAGATGTGTGGAAATTGAACCAAGTATAGGAGCAGCGAGGAACAAGCCAATACCCCACGAAAAGGATGCCCACTCTAATGGAGAGAATTTTGAGTTGCTGAGGGGTATGGATCGGGATGTCAGAGAAACATAGCTGCAATTTAAGTACAAGGGTCACCTTGATTAATTAACCCATTAAGTTGGGCAGTACTGAACAGAGAAAATTAGGTAACGAGTTAGTTGAACTTGATGATTCAGAATTATGATGTTAGGGGCAGGGAACATTGTTCAGTATTTTGCTTGCTAGATGTCATATCTGACATGGAACTAAGAACTAACAATTGGTTATTTTTGGCAATAATTTTTAAGCGACATGAAATTGAAGTAATAGCATTGCACTTGTTTGCATATAGAATTTGGCAACTCAAATAACGCTCTCCAAGGAAAAAGACCAAAAACCCACTTAGATACATAAAAGGAAAAACGACCAATCTGCAATAACTTTTGAGTGGTCAGACATCAGCAATAACTTTGAGTGGTCAGACCTGCCGATCTGCAATAGCATTGCACTATCAGTCGATGAACGTAACTCCAATCCAAAAAAAAAAAACAAAAAATCACAAGAGGCATCACAAATTCAACTTCAAAAGTCCAATGGCCATACAATCCTGTTGCTATTTCAACCAAAGTCTAGTCTTTCTAATGTTTAGGTGAATGGAGAGCAGCACATGTGCATGAAACATTTGTGGCTGAGACGAGAAGCTTACATTTTGGCTTCCTTTGTGCTACATAACAAGCCCTTTGGGCTCCTGTTCCATCCGCTGGCGGGTTCTGGTGGCAATCCCTTAATTTCGCTAAGGTGAAGCGTAAAACAGACCGGCACAAGAATAGTCTGAATGAAATAGGAGCAAAATTCGTAGAAATACCGAAGATAAATCTCCAGTTTGCTCGGTTTGTCCACGACCTCTGTATGACCCATATAAGCCTCAGAAGCCTTCTCAACCTTCATCGCTGTGTCATGGACATCAGCCACGCCTGATGTTCCCATGTCCTCACCATCTTCACTTCGCCTGGAGAAGGACATCTCGCGATGGCTTTCAACCTCAGCAGAAGTGCCTTCTGTCATGACAGCTAGCAACGAATGGATCAGGAGAAGACCCTTTGCTAATTGGCTTCCCAAAAAGCTTACAAAAAAATTAAAAAAATAAAAAGAAAGAAAGAAAGAAAGAAAGGAAAAGGAAAAAGAAAAGCAAGAGAAATGAGACTAATGTGGAATTAAGCAACTGCCAAGCATTGAGACAGAATGGTGGGTATAAGAATGATGGCATACGCAATTTGTATAGTAATAGCAGCCCCAGACGACAGCTGGTGCCCCAGTTTGGTTTGGCCATACACCAGCTGGTATACCAGTTCAACAAGCAAAAACAACCTTTAACGAAGTTCTCGAAGAATACTAGCGACCATAGCTCGATGTTTCCAAACCTCAAACAAAGAAGGCATAATGACCTTATCCTTTACTTGTCCTCTTGTTCATGCCTCCATGGACGGCCTTATTATTGTTTGACTCGTTTTCAAGCATCAGCAAGCTGTAACGTGCAGGCTAAGAAAACGGGAGATCAGTGACTCGAAGTTTGTGAGTCGGTTTACTTTAATGTTTTGTTATCCCCGCTAGCCTAGATTTCCTTTCTCTTGTAGCATATGTTTTCTCGCAGCATTTGTATTAAGCGATGACTTTGTTTACTAGAAACTTTCTCTTTCATCAAAATAGATTTTCCCACCAGCGTGGGTAAATATTTTCCTACCATGTCATATTGTTGTAGTCCAAGTTTTTCTTCTGGTGTAGAATTAGTTTTGTGATTTTTTTTTTATTTTATTTTTTTTCTTTTTGTACAATGAGTTGTGTGAGTTTGAATCAATCGCAATTCATGAAACTATGACAAATTGTTATTCGGCAACTTATCAAATAAAATTAAGTCGAAGTCAATGACTGTACTACTATTTTGTCAACGATATATAACGGTAGTAGAAACAGATAATACATGGGAGATTTTAATAGATATGAAAAATATGACATAAAATGTCACTTGGGTCAAATTCATTGGCATTGTATTTTCAGTGTTTCAGACCCTAGTTTACATGTGAACTTCACTTGCGTTCACATCATGGATCGATGTAGTTAGTTCATTCAAGCAATGTGCTTGCTTAATTAATATAACCTAAGGTTTTAAAAATGGAATCACTCATTAAATCAAAAAATTTAAAAGTTTAAAATTTAATTGATTTAACCAAAATTTAATTATTAAAATTATTATTTAATATTAAATATGAAAATTTTAATATTTATATATATATTATATAAAAATATTGATACATAAAATATAATTATTTACAAAATATAAGTATTATATATATATTATATCATTATATTTGAATAATTTAATTATATATATATATATATATATATATATATATATAT